>CM035161.1:25711045-26311045 GCA_020205615.1 Panax quinquefolius
TTTTACTGAAAAAAAAATTACTGGAGTTTTCCTGCTGTGATAGTTTGGAAGTTCCACCGTTACTCATCGAATAATTGTTTTAGCGACCAGTCATTTTTTTTTTAACTCAAAAAAATTTATAATATTTATTTTAACTCGTACTTTTAGAGACTAGTGATTTAAGTGTAAATTGGATCAAAAATTCTAAGGAGATCGACTGGAAAATAATTTGACTAAAAAAAATTATAATATTTATTTTAACTCAAATTTTTACAGAATTCAATAATTTTATTTAAGTGTAATTTTAATACTTGCAGAGATTCACTCAATTATCACTCCTCAAACAACATATATGGTCAAGCCTTAGAAACTCTTGCACACCATATTTTTCTTTTTACAAATGAAATTAGAAGCTCTTAATTCATCAAGACAAGAAAATCTAAATTATATTTCAAGTTGTTGCAATCGGACCTCTAGAACAAGGGACTCCTGAACAGAATCCAAAATTGATGCAGCTTGCATAAATTTTTGATTCCTGCCTAAAACAATCAGAATCAAATGATCATTCTCTGTGATCAACTCTTACCAACAATATTTTTCTTTTCACAGATGAAATTAGAAGCTCTTAATTCATCAAGATAAGAAATCTAAACTATACTTCAAGTAGTTGCTATCAAACCTCTAGAACAAAGGACTTCTGACCTAAATCCAACATTGATACAACTTACAAACATTTTTTATTTCCTGCCAAAAGCAAATCAGAATCAAATGATCATTCTCCTTGGTCAACCAAACAGTTACAAGTTTCACAAATCAGTCCTCAGATATCACAAGGAAATGGTCAGATTATCCTTTATTCCTTGGCCTTGCTGCCATCTATTGCCATGTAGTAATATATGAACAAGGACAACAACACACAGACGTAATTTCCCCCATTGTGGTCATCTTTATAACTTGTTTAGTCAGATCTAAGAAAATAAAATCAAACTAAATATAGTTTGATGACCAAATTAAAGTGAAGCCTAAAGAACCAATTTGACATTCAGTCACTACTAGCAGAGCGATATAATGACACAAAAAATCAGAGGAAATATCATATTTGACTCCTACAAACAAATTACTTGGTCACTTCAATGACAAGTTAATAGCAAGAGAATGCTACAATATACTACTATGCAAAAACTTGTAATAATCCAAAGGTGGAAATATATCTCACCAAGTCAAGGGCCCATATTTCTTGAACTGAGCTTATCTCCAAGCAATGTAATCTTCCAGCAATCAGCTTGAAGCATAAACACAGAAGCCTTTTTGGGCACAACTGCAAAAGCATCATGTAGGGAACACGATCATATAAATTGACATTTCCGCCGAAAAAGGCTTGCATCCTGGGGTGAGCCTTGAGCAAAGTGATTAAAGCCACCACAGCTGATCAACCACTTCTAATTGTGTATGAAACCCGTAACCTTACATTAATCATGTGTTTAAATCCTTCAAATGAGTTGACACCCTAAGATTGTAAAATGTTGTCGTGTGTTTAAATAACTAGAATTAGTTGACACCCTAAGATTTTAACATGATGTAGTTGCAACGATTACTGATAGGCACCTGACGCATTGCATAAAGCCTTTGCAAAAGTAGAATGTACAAGACAACAGCGACTATATAGTTTAGAACAGATTACCTTGTAATTTATTATAATGTGTAATAATTGCAAATGTTTCTGCAGTTTCACGAATCATAATACCACTCACTCCAGCTAAAGAAGCTATTTTACTCTGAACAACTGCCAAATATATATATATATATATATATATATGTATATAATTAAGAAAAAACCATTAGGAATGAGAAAAGTGCAAGAATTTTTTGATTATGCAAGAAAAAAGGCTGACCCTGATCGCTTTTCTAATCAACCTAATTTTATCTACACAAAAGAATTCATTTAAGACATTTTCCAATACAAGTTCCAATCAACCATGACTTAGAGATCATATCTGGATAATTAACTTATAAACGTAATATAAAGAAGGTCATATAAACAGGTCAATGATGAACAAGTTCAAGTCAATGGCTAAACATAATATGTTCCACAAAGGAGATGCATTAAATGATTTTGCATCTATCTAATTTTCTGATTTGTGATCATCAGACAATTCAATTCAATAATGTTCACCCATGCTGAAGCTGTACAAATCGCCTGTAGGTCTTTTCAGTCACCAACCTGAGTCAACTGTACACCACCAAGCTATATATGATTACCTTTTCTTTGTTCCTACTATAAGCCTATAAGGTATAAGATGAAGTGATAGGAGCCTATATGAGTTTCAGAGGAATGACCCTGATGACATTTTTTTTATAAGTGCCCCTGATGGCATGTTTATGGATGTAGGTTATTGAGATGCCTATCACTTAGTAGTATAACATGGATGAAAATGATTGCGCAAAGAAAATGCCCATTTCCTATAAGTAATAGTTTTTGCAGTGTTCAGGCATTTATAATAAATGTTGCTACAGATTGTTGCAGAAACAAGCAGCTGTAGTGTAATGCATTCTTACCCAAAATAATTGCACCATGTAGGTCTGCACTGAGGAGACATTGTGCCAATTGATTTCTCCTGCAATATCATATATAGAGTTTTTATACCATTGAAACCACTTCACGGTATAAAACCAGATCTAAGAAACTGCACAACTGAAATATCATTAGAGAAGTCGAGATAAAAAAACAACTTACCCAACATTTTTAAGAAGTTGCATTATGTATCCTTGCCACATTTCATGCATTGGCTTATAGGTCTCAAAGCTGTAACCAAAAATTCAAAACAACAATGCTCAGCACAAACTGGTTGACGAACTAAACAAGAACTCAGAAGCATGTGAAATATTACTGTTAAAGTATCAAATACATAATTGCTAATACATTGGTGATTTGTGAAAAATGCTACTACAGTACTATTTCTATATGCAAATGACAAATTAAGGGAATCATATGCTAAACATAAAAGAATAGAACCAACTTATGGAAATCTTCAGGCAAAGTGAGTGATCCAAATTTTTTATGTTGCTTCATGGACATGTGCTTTTTAGATCGCTTTGAGTGATTCTTTAGAGCTTTTATACGGGCGCCACTATATGTGCCTTGCCCTTGTACTAAATTATCAAGAAGGATCCAGTTGTCAATTTTCTTGCCTCTGGATCCCTGCATATATTTTTGGGCTGAGTCACCATTTTGAAGAAGCTCATGCAGAATCTTATCAGATATGCTTCCTTTTTTATTTGAGATCTGCATAATGGCCAGAAGATACTAAATTCAGTAGCCGACTATGGAAACATTCAAACTCATTGAATGAATCAGTCTCAGCGAGTAGAAAATAACTTCACAAGTGAAAAATGGAAGAGTTACCTTAGAACTGATTGATGCTAAATTCTCATGTACGGGGTGAGAGAGCAGAAAATATGTCGGGTCATTTGCTTCAAAATCTGTATACTTTTCGGGTGAGTAAGAGTACTCCACTAAGGGCTCAAATACATTATAATTGACAATTGCCTTTCTAAGATAAAAACTTGTCTATAAGAATAACTATGTTAATATGATGGTAAAACCCGAATTCTTATTAGGAGTTGGGACTATTGTATTCAATGGTTATGACTTATGAACAACAAAATCTAGAATATAAATTCTTATTTCAAGATTATCAGTTTCTTTTATTTCAATTTTTTAGAATGTCTGGGTTGACGAGAATAAGAAAATAGAAATTTTAACACCGCAAACTTCACATAGCAACAGAAGCAAGTCTTTTATGCATCTTTAGCAGCACAGCTATAAAGCCAGACCAATAGTACCACTGAGCAGCAAGGAGACCAAAACTTGGTGTGTTCAAAAGTAAACAACACAAACTTTCTCTAGCTCCTGATGATAAAAACTCGGACAAATCCACTGAATTACCTAAAGTGATCCTTAGAACTGGGTAAATTTTCTTAATACTACTTAACTAGCCATAAACTCTATTATTATTTCCTATCCGTTTTCCCCTTGGTAACAATAACAATTGAACTCCGTAAAAGTTCCAATCCAACAATTTGCCAAAATTCCTAATTTTATTAGTAGAACTTTCTCATATACTCCTTCAGTTCCAAATTATAAGATCAATATTGATTTTTTAAAAGTCAATTTCAAAATTGACATGAGTTGATACAAAATAACTGTATATAACTATATAGTATATACAACAAAAATAGAGTAAGAAAATGTAACCTTTTTTGGGCAAGGGATTTGGAGGGGGCACTGCTGATGCACAGTTGGTTGGAATTGGATGTACAGACGAATTGGTTATGCTAGTGGTCACTTTAGCCTTGTTTTCGAGAGGTCTCTTGTTCTTGCCCTTGTATTGGTGCTGAAGAAGCTCGGCTTCGGCTAGAGCAAAACGTCGTTCCAATGCATCCAACGTGCGCTTCCGTTGATCTTCTTCTATATTAGTCGTCATCGTAATTAGGGTTTTCTCACCAACTACAGCCTACAAAGAAGTAGACGGTGATTTTGGTGTTTGCACAATTGCCGGATAAGAATTCAGTGCGATGTCATGAAAACCCGACCCAAATACTAGGATCAGTCCCATAAGTACATCTTTCACCTAAATTAAGACAAAAAATAAAATAAAGAAAATAAATTAAACTCAAGTAATTTTGAGGATTAAATAGTCTTATTTTATCATTTTAAATTTAAATAATGTGCATTAGGCGTCTTTTTAGGAACATTTTTTTTAGAAATTAATATTTTCACATGAAAAAAATATATGCTATTTTTGCTGTTTACAAGAGGCTTCCTAGGATCTACTTACTATTCTTGTGAAATAAATCACGTGAAAATATCAATTCTTTTTTTTAAATGTTTTTATATATTTTTTGTGGGAAGAAGTAAGTATTACTTTTGAATTTTAATAAATTATCATTAAAGTCGATCAAAAATGATTCAATCATGATTATTTTCCCATATCTCCCAACACTGGTGCAAAGAACCAACAGAAAAGCTAGAATATTTAGTTCCAATGCACCCAAATTCTGCAGCATGGTAATGCTTATGGTATAGTCCTGTAATAAATGCATACACTAGCAAATATAGCAAGGACATCAATGCAAGGTGCATTATTATGCTGAAGAACCAAAGCAATAAAAACACTGGACAATCTGAAAATGCTATAGCAAGGTACATGTTACTGAAGCAGGACTAAAAATTATTCCAAATGAAAATAATGTGCCCTTGCTCCAGCCCATATAAAGCAACAATTAATTCCATCAAAAATAGATGAAAACACACTAAACACAATTTCTTTCAAGTGACGACTTCTCTGCACAATTATTTTTGGAAGTCATTTGTAGAAATCCTTTTCCACTCCAGCTCTTACAATTTTGAAACCCAGCTGCTTCCATTCACCTGATTTATTACTCCAAGAACCTCAAATAAATTGTAGTATCATAGTGAAGGCAATGAGATCTCCCATGTCTGGCTTTGTAGGTTTCTTCATTCTTTGCTTTTCATTTGGAAACTACTTCGTCTTGAGAGTTTCTTTACATTTTTCAGCTCTAGTTGGCACAAATATTTCTCCTGGATGAACATTGAATCTGAAAGAATTAGATACTGTCGCTCTGCCAAAAATAAGTACATGATAATTCCATTCTTCTATTATACAACCACTTCCTACATGTACATTGTAGTCTGGATGACAAAAGAATGCACCAACAATAATTAAAAGTACTCCATTTTTTATACTGAATTCCTTGTTATCCTCCACCTTAAGCAGCCAATTATAGGAATGGTATGGAACCTCAATTGGGATAATATGGGGGCATAGTTGGTACTTGAACTTTGTCATATGATCTCGAGACGTACCACCATCAACACCTATCACTGCTATCGAGTAAATGATCACCAAAATTCTTAACATTGGTCGTGGGGTTCGTATTTCCAGTTACTCCCACAATGGTGAATTTAGATCCTTTATTCTTAAGAATTTCAGTGCCTTATGTAACCTTCAGTAAATCATTGTTACTCATTAATTTGCTACCTTCTTGAGCATATGAGGAATTGTGTTTGTTCAATTTCAAAACTAGTTCATCCCTATTCCAATGCATAATTTGCACAACATCAATTTTATTTCCAGTATTCTAGTTCGTCGAATAGCTTTCACGTGTCACAACACAAACAATTCTCATGTAGATTATGGCAAATCATAACATTCCAGGCTAAGGCTTCTCTTTTAAGCATTCATCGCGAGCCACTCTAATTTCATGAGCGCCTTCTTTCTGGAATTTTGTCAAACACCTTGTTGTTGGCAATATGAATTCCCTTTTTATTTGCATAGAACTCCCGTACCATAGAGTTGTCCGCCTGCCTGGGAAGCATATCATGAACCGACTCATTGCGCACTTGATGAATGGATTTGGATCATCAATTTTGGCCTGAAATTCCACACGATCATCTTCCTCGTAGTCACCATCGCGTTCAGTCATTTCATCGAACACTTGTCGCTCATCCATTTCAACAGATTGCTCTTTGGAACTTGCACAATCCTCCTCCCTAGTGTAACCATAAATTATAACTTTTCGTTGATGCTCTGGCTGTGGTTTTGTATGAGTATTTATGGCTGAAAATTATTCTTTGATAATAGCAGCTATAGTAGCAGAAATGCCTCGATAGAATTGAGATTAGTCATTTGAGCACTCTCAATGAAACTATAACAGTTTAGATATATATATATAGAGAGAGAGGAAGTAGAAAGAATTTAAAGACTATAACAGTTTAGATATATATATATAGAGAGAGAGATGAAGTAGAAAGAATTTAAAGAGAACAATCTGAAATAATTCTGTTAACGCCAAGATCTTCTGTCACGTCCCAATCACTTAAGACGTCCTGATCCTGCACAGTAAACACGATCAACACTAAAAGCTTGACGGTTTCGAATCATTGGTCGGATAGCTGTAGCGTGAAAGTCAAGATCGATGTTCACAAGGGTTATGATGGAGGATAATAATATCTAGTGTATTGAGAGAGAGCCTTCTTGGTTGAATGTGTGTACCTTTTCTTGAAGACTTCCTCGCTTTGGGTTATCTCTCTCTTTGCTTTTTTTTCTGTACACCTACTCATCGTGATGACACAAACCCCCACTCCTCGATGATTTCGCCGATCGCACGCAGTGTCACTTTTTCATAGATCGCTTATTTACTGGTACGGTATAATATAATCATCCACATTAATGCATCATAGCGATACAACAATCAATGACCTTCCTTTTCATCATTACAAGTCAAAGATAGAGATATTAAAATATCTAATGAGTCGATCCATCGATCAACCCGATCTTAAAAGGACCCAACAGAATAATATAATGACCGCATCTTAGTAACTTTAAGACTCAATAATGAGGACCCAATGGACTAATCAAATAAGTAGGCCCAATCTACTTCTACGATAAGAGAAATATCACGACCGAACATCGCCCCCCTAGTTTTTATTAAATAGGAGGTTTAATAGAAAACTATAAATGGTCTATGATATTATAGGACCTGATAGGATTGGAATGGGCCCAAAATAAAACTTACCCAAACCCAAACGGAAATGAATTAAAATCATAAGGCAAATTAAAAAACGGAAACCCAATTGAAAGGCCTAACCCGGTTAATATCTAAATCTTGAATTGGATGCTGCCCATTTGAATTCTTGATTATTACTGGCATTTAGTGTGCCGCCCTCGTGTACCGTGTAACCGTCAGTATAAAAGGCAAACTTTACCAAATTTGACAATTTTACCTGTCAATTTGAAATTCAAACGTCTTTTGAGCTTTTCTTTTCCTTAGAACTCTCTTTCCTTCTCTGTGAGATTTCAACCATGGCTTCCCAAACCTCCGAGCAAGATTCACCCATCTTCGCCACCCCGATCACCACTGTTCCCCCAAATTCAGGCCCTAATAAAGAAGTGGCTTCAAGTTCTAATCCCAAAGCTGCCACTTTGAGCAAGAACCCACCCCAGAAATCCACCCCTACTTCCTCTGAATTCTTCAGAAACAAAGAACGCTTTTCTCATGCCAATACTCCTTCTGACATAACCGAGATGGGGTTGAAGAATATTCGAACTAGGTATTCCATTCCCGACACTCCTCAGGTAAGAGTTCCATGGGCTGAAGAGAAGATGTATCAAAGGCCGGAAGGTTGGACGGCCGTTCCCGTGACCATTCTCGAAAAGGGGGTTCGATTCCCTCTTCACGGCTTCCTGATTACCCTATTAGGGTTTATTGGTGTGGGATTCGCTCAATTGGTCCCGAATTCCTACATCCACATCCTCGCCTTCATCGCATTCTGCCATGAAGTAGGTGTCGAGCCCACCCTTGATTTCTTTTTTACTGTCTACAAAATCGGCCAATCTAGGGAAAAAGGATTCAAAGCTTTGAATAAGTAATCGCCGAAGGCAGGTGAAAAGTTCGACAGACGCTCCCTGGTTTCTACCCCTTCAAGTAACAAGGGATGACATAAAGGATGGTTCTTCATCAAGGACGTAAATTGCATCCTCGCCGAATCTGGCTCTTGACGAAAAAGTTCTGTGACTTTGGAGATATTCCCGAAGAACGGGTGGCTGAAATGATAGAGCTCTTTGAGAATTTCTCGTCAGAGGAGTGGAATTACTTACTTCTTACCAAGCAAGCATGGTTATATGACCATAAATGTAAGTTTCAAATCATTTAAGAATATGATTATTTGAAATTTTTGACAATATGGATTCTGATACATGTTTTTCTGCTTTCTGCAGTATCTTTGATTAAACCGACCTCTTCAGATGTGAAAGAGTTTGAAGAATTTTTATCCAAGCTATTTGCAGGAGCTGCCGAACCTCCTCTGCTGGAAACTCCCCCTGAAGATGTTCCAACCACAGAAGTACCCACTACTGAACTCCAAACTAATGACCCCGCCACTGATGAACTTCCTCCACCAGAAGAAACCCTTCATCCTCGTTGAAAAAAGAGAGCCGTTCGAAAGCCTAGAATCATTCTCACCGAAACAGAAATTGAACCTACCCCGGACCATGCACCAACCACCAACCTAGCCCCTACCCGAGGAGGTTTACTCGATTTGCCTGCTCATGATCGAAAGAATCTTCTTCAAGTCAAAAAATTGAGAACTAAAGTCACCCCATTATCAGCAGAAGAACTTAGAGTACCTCCCTCCTCAACCGAACTCCCCCAACAATTCCTGTTGAGATTCAAGTTTCGGATGAGGAAGAACAAGTCGAACATATCCCCTCCTTGTCACGAAAAAGAAAATGTCCAATCAGACAGTCATCCCAGTTCAGCGTCTGCTCTATCGCCACCTCGAGAACCTACTCCCATCCGATCTCCATTGTCTGGGAACAATTATATGGATCCTCCACCGATCCGAGACCAACCTATGCCTTCCCCCCCCCCCCCCAAGGCCTTCATCACAAGAATTTCAAAATGATGCAATGGGAACACCGACCATGTGGCCTCGGTTCAACGCCAATTTCCCATTTCAGTTCATTGATACCTTCGTTCGGGAAACCGACGATCACCGATTCGGTAACCATTCGGACGGGGATCTGCTTAATGAAGGAATGAGCTATTTGGCGAAGGTAAGTGATAGTTTTCTTACTTATACATTTCTTTTCTGGCTTAAGTATCCGAAACTGATTGGATACTATTGAACATATGCAAGCAAATGCAGTCTTCGGGCATTTACGTCCTAGACATGTAAATGCTAAGGCCAAAGAGGAGTCCATGAAAAGGGAAATTAATATGTTGAAGGCGTCGTTGGCTCGGGAGAGAAGCAAACACGAAGATGTTCTTCACACTAATGAAGGTCTTTGGAAAGACTTAGCTCAAGCCAAAGAGGGCTCAAGGCGTCGGAGGACTTAACCAAGGCAATCAAGAGAATTGAAGGTGACTAAGGCTACGGCCAGCAATATCAATCGATATGAATGTCGGGTTGGTTGAAGAGAATTTGGTTCTAAAGACCAAAAATAAAGAACTCGCCTCAGCCAATCGAAGCTTGGCGATACAACTTGGTGAAGTTCAGGCAAAGGTTCAGGACAACAAGGAAGCATATAGGGCCAAGCGTCATAAACTTCGTCGCAAGATAAAATCGCTTGAGGAACGAGGTCCTCTTCTAACTGAAGAGGTGCGCAAACAGATTCAAACTGAATACCGGGCCTCTGATGAATTAAATGCTAAAATTCTGAAGGTTTATTCTGAAGGGTATGAGGTCTGCCAGGATCGAGGAAAGGAAAAACTAGTTGCAGCTTAATTGGATCCAGACCTTCTTGACTCCGAAGATGAAGGTGCTGCCTGAGTCTGATATTGCTTCGTTTTAATATTAGGAATTTTTATTGTAAAAATCTCTATCTTTTTGTGTAAACAGTTATTATATTAATGAAATTCCAACTTTCTTTTCTTATGACTTCTGTTTAATTTATTTCTTGTCAATAATTCAGCATTAATGGACTTGAATGAACTTTACTTAAATTATGAGTCAGATAAGGCATATAACAGTTAAGTTAAGAAATAAAATGAACTGAATTCAATGAACTGAAATGAATGAACCTAACTCAACACTTGAACAAAATAAAGTAATGTATACTTATCGTTTCTGAAGTATGAGACAGGTCATGTGTAAGGTGAATTCGGCTGATCCTCTTTGCACCATCAAGATCTTGTTTACCACTCGGGGTGAAACAAGTATATAAGGACATTTGTTTACCATTCGGGGTAGAACAATTTTATGAGGACCATGGAGTTTGTTTACCACTCGCGGTAAAACAAATTCATAAGGACACACCTGACAATAAGGCTGCCATCGAATGGCCAGCGAGTCCGACTATACCTCCTTACTTCGGTGCATTTTGTTTACCACTCGCGGTAAAGCAAAATTAAAAGGACTATGGAATTTTTTTACCACTCGCGGTGAAATAAACCCAAGAGGACACTCCTACCGAAAAAGTTGTCATCGAATGGCCAGCGAGTCCACCCCGTCTTCCTTACACCGATGAAGTTTGCCTACCCCGAAGGGCCTGACAAATTCATAAGGACCACCTTCCAAAAAGGCTACCATCGAATGGTCAGCGAGTCCCCCCCGACCTCCTTACTCCATTGTGAACTTAGGACAAATAAGAAGAAGATCAATTGTGAAAAGGTGAATCTTTTATTGATGTTGAACCACCACTTACAGACTTCCGATAAACTGACTCGATCTCTATTGGAAATATTTCCGAAGTCTGCCGGCATGCCAAGTGTTCTTGATCTTGGATTCGTCCAATGCCTTTAACCGATAAGTCCCGGGTTTCGGTACTTCAATTACTTCATACGGCCCTTCCCAATTCGGCATCAGCTTTCCCATGTTCTGAGGCGTAGACGCTTCGACTTCCCTGTGGACAAAATCTCTCACTTCAAATCTACGAAGCTTAACCCCTTTGTTGTAGTGCTTGGCTACTCTTCGTTGGTAGGCTGCTAACTTGATCAAAGCCACCTCTCTGACTTCTTCCAACAGATCCAAGTTGACCTTCAATCCTTCTTCATTATAGATTTCCTTAAACTGACTAACCCGGAGACTTGGAGATCCAATCTCGATTAGGACTAAGGCATCGCACCATACAGCCAATCGAAAGGTGAATCCTGTCAGTAGTCCCGGGGTAGTCCGGTAAGCCCACAATACAATCGAAGCTCTCCTCCGCCATCTTCCTTTAGCTTCGTCCCCACTCAAGGCTTGATCCCATTCAAAGGCAGTTGCTCGTTTGTCACCTCCATTTGCCCATTCGACTGTGGATGAGCCACCAAAATCTTCTTATGCTGAACTCCCAGCTCTTTCAGAAATCCTTCAAACTTCGATCCCACGAACTGGCGTCCGTTGTCCGATATCACCACCTTGGGAATTCCGAAACGGAACACTACGAACTCCTTCATGAACTTCAAGCACTCTTGCTCCGTTATCAACCGAAGTGGCTTCGCTTCTACCCATTTGGTCATATAATCGATAACAACTATGACAAAACTGACCTGACCTTTAGCTTTTAAGAATGGACCCAAAGATATCTACCCCCGCATAACAAAGGGTATAGGAGATAAGATCGAGTATAGCTCTTCTGGTGGCTGATGTGGGATCGGACTGTTGAGTTGATATTTTTCACACTTCTTTACATATTCCGTAGCTTCTTTGAATATTGTAGGCCAGTAGTACCCCTACCGAAGCACTTTGTAAGCTAATGACTTAGCGTCCATATGGTCACCACAAATGCCCTCGTGAACCTCCCGAAGAGCATACTCAGCTTCGGACGGGACCAAACACTTCAAAAATGGGGACAAAAATGCCCTTCGATAAAGATCTCCATCAATAAGGACGAAGTTGACACTCTTGTACTTGATCTTCTTTGTCAGCATCTGATCCGAAGGAAGGACGCCATCTGCCAGATATTCAATGTAGGGAGTCATCCAACAGGTGGAACGTTCAATGCACATCACGGCTTCATGCCGAATACTCGGCTGCTGCAAAACCTCCAAATAAACCGACCCGTTAAAAACATCCGCATCCATAGTGGCCAGCTTCGACAATGCATCGGCAATGGAATTGTCGTTACGCTCTATGCCCTGAAACTCATAAGAAGCGCGGCATCAAGCTTCTTTTTCAACTCTGCCAAATACTTGATCATCCTCGTCCCACGAGCTTCATAATCTTCTGACAACTACTTGACGACCAACTGAGAGTCACTATAAATGATCAGCTTCTGAACTTCTAGACTCTTTGTCAGTCGAACTCCTGCTAGCACTGCTTCATACTCGGCCTCGTTGTTCGTTCCTTTGAACCCAAATCTGATGGCCTGCTGCACTTTGAATCCCTCTGGACTTGTCAAAATAATTCCTGCCCCACTTATATTCACAGTAGAAGACCCATCCGCATACAGCGTCCATGAATTATAGCTATGTTGAAGAACAAGAATCGCTTTCGACGGACGTCTCGACCGGCAGCCAAATCTCCGCGGAGAACGAGCATTCCACCATGAAATCGGCCAAGGCTTGCCCTTTGATAGCAGTTTGGGGATGATATTCAATAAAAAATTGGGATAATTTCATCGTCCATGCTGCTAGTCTCCCTGAAACTTCTGGCTTGCTTATCACCTTCTTCAGCGGTTGATCCGTGTAGACGACCAGGAGCCGACCTTGAAAATATTGCCGAAGTTTTCGACTAGCAATTATAAAGGCAAAGGCAAATTTTTCAATATTTGAATACCTGGTTTCGGCGTCTCTTAGGACATGGCTGACATAATAAACCGGATGCTGCTTTCCACCGACCTCCCGAACCAGCACCACTCCAACTGTCAACGAACTAGCTGCCAAATATAAATACAAGGTCTCAGTCGGAGCAGGTTTCACTAATAAAGGAGCTGAAGACAAATATATCTTTATGCCTCGGAAGGCATCTTCATACTCCGAAGTCTACTGAAACGTCTTTGCATTCTTCGGTCCCTTCAGTGTATCGAAGAATGACAAGCATCTCTCTGCAGATTTGGACATGAACCTCTTCAAAGTTACAATCCTACCAGTCAGACGTTGAACATCTTTGAACGATTGAGGAGTATTCATGTCGAGAATAGCCTGGATCTTCTTCGGATTGGCCTCAATGCCCCTTTGACTGACCAGATAACCCAAGAACTTCCCTGCACTGAGCCCGAAGGTACACTTTGCAGGATTGAGCCTCAACTTGTGATGACGGACAGTCTGAAAGCATTCCTCCAGATCATCCAAGTGCTTCTGAACATTCATGCTCTTCACGATCATATCATCCACGTACACCTCCATGTTCCTCCTCAGCTGCCTCTCGAAGATGAAGTTCATCATTATCTGGTAAGTGGCTCTAGCATTTATCAAGCCAAAGGTCATCTTCTTATAAGCATACACCAAACGGTGTGTGATGAAAGCTGTCTTCAGAATGTCTCCCTTGTACATGGAGATTTGATGATAACCTGAAAAAACATCCATAAAGCTTAGTAATGCATACCCCGAAGTGGCATCGATGAGCTGATCAATATGGGGCAAAGGATAGAAGTCCTTCGGACAGGCTTTGTTCAGGTCCGTGTAGTCGATGCAAACTCGCCACTTTCCATTCTGCTTCTGCACCAACACCACATTAGCCATCCACTCCTGGTAGTCGATCTCAAAAATGAAGTCGGCAGCTATCAGCTTCGCGATCTCCTCATCAATGATCCTCTGACGCTCAGGTGCAAAGATTCGTCTTTTCTGTCGAACTGGCTTCTTCGAAGGATCTACATTCAGTCGGTGCTCGACAATCTTTTGGCTGATTCCCGGCATGTCTTATGGCTCCCATGCAAAGATATCCGCATAGCAGCGAAGTAGTTCCATAAGGTTTGCCCGGAGAGGTTCCGGCAGACCCAAACCAATCTTCACTGTTTTGTCTTTCTTTCCGAGGACCAGCTTGATCTCCTCTGTCTCTCATGCAGGAACAACCAATGGCTCCGAACTGCTTTCAATGAAGGGCTCGATCTCAATTGTCTTGGTTTATTTTTGTTTGCTGACCCCCTACTCCCGAGGCAACCACAGAATTCCTATAACATCGTTTAGCCAGATCCAAGTTCCCTGCTACCTCTCCAAGTCCATGGGTCGTGGGGAACTTGATTTTAAAATGAGAGATGGATGTCACTGCTTGAGAAGCAGCCCAAGGTAGTCTTCAAGATGATGGCGCCAGAAAGTCGAATCTACATGCACAACATAAAATTTACATGTTATTTCTACCTGTTGTGGAGTAGTACCGAAGATGACCGGTAGCTCAATAGTTCCTGCCACTTTGACTGGATCGTTGATGAAGCCGTATAGGGTAGCCTCCTGTCCAACCTCCATCTTTCGCCCAACGAGATGCATCCTCTGATAAGAATGAGCATATAGAATGTCCACAAAAGATTCGTTGTCTATCATCATACGTTTCACGTCCACCAAACCTACTTGTGCAGTGATCACCAGTGCCCCTTCATGAGGTTCGATGGGCTCCGAAGGATAATTTGCATCGGTGAAGGATATAACAGTCATCGAGAAGCAGTGCATACATCTTCGAGGGACCCGCCACCGGACATGGACATCGAATCCGGATATCCTCTCCTCTTCTTCCCTACCAATTTCCCTGCCGTCCCACAGGTTATTACATCAACGACGTGCCTTGGTGGTGGTGTTGGAACATTTTGGACGGGTGGAACCGATTTTGAATTGTTCAACAAAGATGGTCAACATTCTGCTGATCCTGTTGATCCCTCCCGGCCACATATTGAACCAGCAAACCGCTCTGAACCTTCCTCTCCACGAAGTCCTTCAAATTGCAACACTTATTAGTGTCGTGACATGCGGCTTGATGATAGTCACAATACTTTCGAGCATGGCCCTGTCCTATCTTATAGTTATCACGAGCTGGTTCAAAGAACGGCCGGCCTCTGATTTGATCCAAAATCACCGACCTATCCGTATTCAGTTCGGTGTAAACCTTATTCACCTTCGAGGTGGGAACAGGTGGGCGACTACTTCCCTGTCGCCACGAGTTGTTATACTTCTTCGAACTGCCCTCTGGCCTATCATTGTACCCTCCAGCCTTCTTCTGATCGCCTTCAGCTTTTGGAACATCTGCCTCCTTCACTCGGTCTGAAGAGGGACGTTTCAGGCTATTCATAGCCTCCTCTACCATAATATAGCCTTCTGCTTTATCAAAAGCTTCAGCTAAGCTCTTCGGATGGTGAAACATCAGCTTCTTCACCAGTTTCTCAGACTTCACCAGATCAAGGTCGTTTTGAAACAACCCTACAGCTTGAAGATCATTAAGGTTGGACACCTGACCAACTGCCTCCCTAAACCTCTTCACATACTGACCTAAGGATTCATTGGTGAACTGTCGGACCTGTGCCAAAGAACCTGTAGGCTTCTCTCTTCTCCGGTTGCTCCCAAAACGAGCATGGAACTTGTCACAAAGTTCGGTCCATGAAGATACTGAATTTGCTGGCAAAGTCCCCATCCACTGCCTCGCATCCTTCCTTAACGTTGTGACGAACGTATGACACTTAGCAGCATATGTGAAATCATAATAATCCATCAGCCGGTCGAACGCCTGGCTATGGTCATAAGGGTCCCCAGACCCATCATAACTCTCCATGTGAGGCAACTTCTTCGTGGTGTCTGCCTTCTCCTTAAGAATGTCCGAGGAAAAAGGGGACGCCTTTTTTCCCGGAGTGTCCATCACCTGTTGCACCTTAGTCAACTGCTTCCGGAGCTCATTCAATTCCTTCACCAGAAAATCCATGTGAGACCCCAGATTTTATCAATAAAGATTTAAATTTTGTCGAAATAATTTTTTAATATTATGGTGTGAATTTAAGATAATATTATAGTTGTGGGTAGTATTTATAAATTTTGCAAAGTATGCAAGTGGTTATATTATATTCGATTGGTCTGGGAATATTCGGTTTAGCGGGGAATATTCATACAACTACTCAATCATTGGTGGACCCACAAATGTAATTATTTTTGATCGAGAAAACGACAAAAATATTTTATTGAAATAACGGCGGAAGTTTTACTGGTTGACATTGTTGAACTACTCGGTAGTAGTAAAATACGATGTCGTGTGGTTGCATAGTAAGACACGCGGTATTGATTATTGATATTTATGTGAGAGAGTCACTCGGTTTGATTCCATTATTGTCGATTAATAATATGAATTATTATAACGATGATGACGTTTTGTTTTATTCATTATTATTAACGTAATAAAAGCGTAACATCTTTTTATATAAAATAGAAAGTGATAATGACGTTTTGTTTTATTAATAAAAAGCGAAACATCTTTTTATATAAAATAGAATACTTTATTAAAGTTTATTCTATAAATAGAATATATTATATTTTATTATGCGTAGTGTTGCATAGTGTTTTGCATAGTGTTGCATAGTGTTTCAGATAGTAAAATGTTTTTATATAAATAGAATATATTATATTTATTTAAAAGATTTTGCTTTAAATATGGACCGTCGATTAAAGTAAATCAATCTGGACCGTTCATGGATTAATTCTTATGCATTCCATTTTCCTATAAATAAGCTCATTCCTTCATTATTTTTTATTTAATTCATTGAAACTCAGAGAGAGAAATTATAGAGAGAAGCGATAGAGAGAAAATCTATAGAGAGAAAAGAAGAAGAGTATTACGGTACTTCACTACTTTGATATCCAGTGTCTTTTACAAAGAAGGGATATTATTTGTTGTGCATTCGTAAAGGGTGTTATTCTTTCTTATTCATGAAGAGAACTTTCATTATTCCATTCATTATTATTCATGTTGGAATAACTTTGTAAAAAGTGGCATACCCTATACATAACCTTGTATACATGACATACCCTATACTTGGTGACATTCTTCTATTCTTTATTATTCATTTGGAATATCTCGTCTGTATTTATCTGCTTAGGACTGGTTCCATTTTATTATTCCGTCTTTATTATTCTGTCGGAATATCACATGCATGTGTTATACGCATGGGACACTGGTTCCATCATTTATTATTCTCGCATTTATTATTCGGTTGGAACATCCCGCCTTGGTGTGATTTTCACCGACTCGTTCCGTTATTATTATTCTCGTTGGAATAACTTTCGTCTATGCAAAGTACCGCATGCATGGTGATTTCGTTGTTATTCCATTTCTTATTATTCTCGGTTGGTTAAAACTTTGACTTTATACTCCATGAAATTAGTAGAATATCCTCGATATTTGCGTTTTCATCCAAATATCTTTTCATGGAAATACTCTTCCGATCATTCTTGAATTTTACTCTACTAAAACAAAGATCATGTTGACAATTTGGACGATAATAATTCTCGGATAAAATAATTCTTGAACTTGTTTTATTGAATTATTATGTCATTGTCATCATCCTCATGTTATATTATGTTATCTTTTGGCTTATATGCATAAATGAACTTAGTATGATTATGATCGGGAATCATTTCGGTATAATCATGACTTGTTATAAATGATGTGACAAAAGTCCTCAGAGGCTTTGTAATGCAGATGATGGATAGTTTTGGTATGATTATGACGGGGGTGATTTCGGTATAGTCGTGACCATTGATAATTTGATGAAAATCCTTGGACAAGTGGTACGGGGATGATTAGATGTAGTGGTTTTGTTATTAAATTCGAGTCTCGTGATAAAAATTGATGAAAACCTTTTAAAACCAAAAAAACAGTGAGACTTTTTATTTTCTACTTGACTCTTTTAATGGATTGATATTCCACTGCAGATTAAATTTGGTTGTCTATTGTATTTTATCGGTTTAACACTTTGTTGAAGGCTAATGATAATTTATTCGCATTATCTTAGTCATAATATTTCTTCTTTGGGCTAGTTGAGCTCACCTTTTCTTTCACCGTTCTCTTGAGGAAATGAGAACATATTTGGGATTTAGTCGGGAAGCAGAGTAATGGTCCGGAGGATAGCATTAGTAGTCCTCACTATTCGTGAAATAGTGTGATAATAGTTGTAATGAGGACTCCTTTTGAGTTTGTATAATATCTAGTGAGACAATATTTGTATTCAAACTCACGATTTTATGTCGTATTGTATACCGCACGCTTATATTAGTAAGTTGTATTTGAATTTATGTACCATATAAGTGGCGACCAAGAAGATGGGTGGCGTATACCAAATTTTAGAGGCGTCACGGTTGGTATCGAGCTTAGGGATATGATCCTGGCTAAGATGTGAGACAAGAACTAGAGGAGGAGAGGCGGGAATTTTTTCGCATTAGTATGACCTACCTAAGTTTATGTGGTATTTATTTGGTCGGTCACGTAGTATAGGAATAATATGTGATATGTTATTTAACCCATGTTAGGTGGCGAGTATTTGAAAATGACATCCGAAAATATTGAGATAAGCAATGAAGCACATGAGAATGTTGAGTCACTCAACCAAAAGGTAATGAGCAACAACACGATAATAATCATGTGGCGGGTGGCCATCGTGAACAATGATAACCATCGTGGGGAAATTATCATGTCAAGAATGGTAACCATTTCAAATTGGTAATCATGGCCAAGATAATAAGAATGAACATTTCAAGAAGAGAGGGTTCAACAATGGCGTGAAGGCGTAAGATCAAAGACCCGTTTCAAAGGAAGAAGAACGACCACCGGTCGTATGTTTCAAATGCGACGGGAGGGACACATCCGTCCAAACTGTCTGCAAGAATCCAAAGCGTGTTTTAATTGCGGAAAGAAGGTCACTTAGCTCGATTTTGTCGTATGGTGAAGTCAAGTCCAATTTGGGACGGTGGCACCAAAAAGTGGATATCTGGACAAAACAAAGTCGGTGGTTTCACGAAGCGTTTTTCATGACTTCTTAAAAAGCAAGTGACTCGAACGAAGTTTAGCGGGTTAGTTAATTATAAATTCTTTCTTGAAGTCTATACCTTATTAGATCTCTGGTTCTACCCATTATTTTATCTCTCTTGCTTTCGTTCAACGTTTAAATTTGACTCTGGAGAAGTTAGACTTTGACTTAATGGTTGAAACTTCGTTAGTAGGAGCCTTCGTTCGCTTACTATTTTTAAATCTTGTTTGATTCAAATAAACACTTTCACGTTACTGTCGATCTTATCTTTTGAAAATACTTGCCTTTGATGTGATTTTAGGAATCAATTGGTTAACTACTCATCATGCTTTTCGTAAGGGTGTTAGCTTTTATATTCATAACCAACTGTTATCTGAATTCAAAGTAACCAAACCCTAAAGTTAATCATTGTTATATCAAGCCATAAGTAAAGAGCCCCGATCCTTTCGTTGTTAACTTCCTGTGTGGAATGCAAAGCTTGGACTTTTCTCAGAGGCGACGTGCGGATGAAGATGGCAAGTTGATAGGTATCATTGTGAGGTCTTATCCGGGTTAAGGGATGAAGTCACGATTGGTATTAATATGACGACTATCCAAGTCTTGGGAGAGAGTACAGATTTTGAATGATATTTCTATCATTAATAAATTTCTTGGCGTATTCTTGAAGACTTCCTAGCCTACCCTAGAACGTAAAATCGAGTTTTGTATTGACCCCAGTACAAAAAAAAACCCATTTCTTAAACCCTCAAATATTTCTTCAACTAAAAGGATCTGTTTACGAGGATTATGATGAAAGTCATAATAAAAGCATTGGACTAATGAAAATCATGAGTATATGAAGTATTAGTAAGTGTTATGATGAGTTATGTTGGTTATTATGTGAAAACATGAAAGTTTCCTAGAAATCACAAAGAGTTGAAAATCAGATTTTGGTGAAAAACGTAACATGAAATTCAATTGACCATATCTCCTATTATATTTTGAATTTTTGAATGTGGTCAAGTCCTAGAGTTAGATCTATGAGTTACCTAACTAATCCAAGTGGAATTACTGGAAAAGGTGTTGTAGATTTTTATGTGGACTGATTTTAATAAAGAATGAAAAACCTGGAAATTTTAAAAAGCTACTGATTTTATTTTTAAAAGGGCATTTTCGGCCACTTAAATTATGAGAAAAATTCTAGCCTTTTGGGAAATAAAGGTATATGGTATAAAGTACCTCCTGTCCAAAAATGAGCTCATTCTGACTTAAAATGAGCAAGTTATGACTATTTCAATATTTAGGTTTTTTTAAAAAACGCTATAATCGGAGTTCTATAACTTCGATGACCATGAAATTTAAAACTGGAAGCTCACGTTAACATGTGTAAGGTCCTACCAAGATTTGGGGAATTTTGGAGTTAAACTTGAGGTAGCTAATTTCTTAAGGAATTAATTAGAAATTGATTTTTGAAAAATAGTAAATGAATTTTAAAATTTCAGAGAAAAATATATTTTCATTATGGGACTATATTATGCTAAATCCCAGAAAATAAATATTTTGGGACTGATTTGGTATTTTTCATGAAAATAGTTTAATTACTGAACATATGAGTTAAATATGTTATGTGAATAACAAAAGTTGAAAATAGGATTTTATGCTAGAGAATCCTATAGAGTATATGCATATATTTTTATGAGGAATTGATAATTGGTGATGATATCTTATGAGTGTGGCATTTTTGAATGATTAAATGCATTATATGGTAAAAGCGTAAACAATTGAGGTAAATTGTTTATAAATTTAAGAAGTGATTAAAATATTGTTATAATATTAATGATGTTAGATTATGAGATTATTAAGTGATTGATAACATGGGATATTCTTGAATCCTGGATAAATTATATTATAAATGTTTAATATTTATCCTTTATCTCATTTGATTGATTCTTTATATCATTATCCTCGTGTTTTATATTATGTTGAAAGTCATCTCATTTTGTAGTGCATAGATGGACTTGGTATGATTATGATGGGGGATTGTTCGGTATAATCATAATTAGTAATTGAAAACACGATTATCTTTGGTCGTAGTGCATGGATAATTCGTGGTGGTGATCTTAATGAATACACGATTATCTTTGGCCGTAGTGCATGGATAATTCGTGGTCGTGATCTTAATGAATACACAATTATCTTTGGCCGTAGTGCATGGATAATTTGTGGTCGTGATCTTAATGAATACACGATTATCTTTGGTAGTAGTGCATGGATAATTAAGTGGTCGTGATCTTAATGAATACACAATTATCTTTGGTAGTAGTGCATGGATAATTTGTGGTGGGATCTTAATGAATACATAATTATCTTTGGTAGTAGTGCATGGATAATTTGTGGTCGTGATATCTTAATGAATACACAATTATCTTTGGTAGTAGTGCATGGATAATTCGTGGTCGTGATACTTAATGAATACACAATTATCTTTGGTAGTAGTGCATGGATAATTTGTGGTCGGGGATCTTAATGAATACACAATTATCTTTGGTAGTAGTGCATGGATAATTTGTGGTCGTGATCTTAATGAATACACAATTATCTTTGGTAGTAGTGCATGGATAATTTGTGGTCGTGATGATCTTAATGAATACACAATTATCTTTGGTAAAAGTGCATGGATAATTTGTGGTCGTGATCTTAATGAATACACAATTATTATCTTTGGTAGTAGTGCATGGATAATTGTGGTCGTGATACTAATGAATACACGATTATCTTTGGTAGTAGTGCATGGATAATTGTGGTCGTGATACTAATGAATACATGATTATCTTTGGTAGTAGTGCATGGATAATTGTGGTCGTGATACTAATGAATACACGATTATCTTTGGTAGTAGTGCATGGATAATTTGTGGTGCGTGATCTTAATGAATATCCTTGGCCCAGTAGTGCGGGGATGATTCGATGATATGAATTAATTATTGAAATGAGTCTCAAGAATGAAATATTAATTCATGGATGTGGTAAAAGTCATCTTTGGCCATAGTGCATTGATAGACTTGGTATGATTATGACCGAAGATTATTCGGTATAATCATGATCAGTAATTGAAAACACGAATATCCTTAGCCAAAAGGTGGCATGGATAATTCGTGGTTGTGATCTTATTGTCGAGTCTCGATATTATTGGTTTTACTGGTTATATATCTTTGGCACATGAGTGAAAAAGATGAATTGTTAATAAATATCTTTGGCTTGTAGTGCAAAAAAAATGAATTGTTAATGAATATCTTTCGTAGTAGTGCAAAGATGAATTTATTAGTATGATTATGGCGAGGAATTGTGATTTGGTATAGCTATGATTTTTGATGTTTGGTGAAGATAGGTGATGTAAATTATCTTCTTCTTCTTGGGTGCAAAGAGAATTGTAATCACAATTATGATTATGAGTTATTCATATGATTGTGTGATGTAAATTGTTGATTGATGTTACTGAGGATATGGTCACTAGCGGAGATATTAGTCTGAAGGCGGGTAATATACTTCGCTTGGGTGTGACTTACCTAAGCCATAATTTTTCTTGATGAGTTGACAATTTGTGATATGTCAATTAACCTTTGTTAAGAAGGTATATTTTAGAATGATATCCGAAATACGGGGAGATGAGTAATGGGAAAATTATGATCTGAGAGGATATAACGGGAAGGTACAATCAGAAAAGAAAGTAAGGTATTCTCATCTCTTTATCATACTGGTCGTACCCTAATTTCGAGGGGCGAAATTCCATAAGGAGGGGAGATTGTGAGACCCAGATTTTATCAATAAAGATTTAAATTTTGTCGAAATAATTTTTAATATTATGGTGTGAATTTAAGATAATATTATAGTTGTGGGTAGTATTTATAAATTTTGCAAAGTATGCAGTGGTTATTGTGGCGCCCCCAAAATAGGTATACATCACCTATTTTGAGTTGTCAATACATGATACGAAACAACTACAACTTTATTATTACAACAAGAAAGCTGTGAGTTTGAATACAAATATTATCTTCAGACAATATCTATACTCAAATAAATCCTCATCACATTTATTGATACATTATTTTACAAAAATGGTGAGGACTACTAAACAATCCTTTCTAAAACCTTCATTCCATACCCCGACTCGTACTCGCTATATTCTCGCCTCCACGAGAAAAATGGAACAAAAGGAAAAGGGTGAGCTCAACTAGCTCAATTAAAGAATATTATGACTAAGATAATATACAACAAATTATCGTTAGTCTTCAACAGGAAAATATAATAGAATCTGATAGACAACAAATTTTAAATCAATATTCGCAATGAAATAATAATTCATTAGAAGAGTTAAGTAGAGAATGCAAACTACTATCTTCTATGTATGAATTTAAAAGTTCATCGTCTATCTTTTATCCTGTAACATCAATCAATATACATCTCGAATCAAATATTCATCTTTGACTACGGGCCAAAGATATTCATCGATTAAGTCATGTTCATTTAAACACTGTTCATCTTTTGACTACGGCCAAAGATATTCTTCTTGAAATCATTCATCTTTGCACTACTGGGCCAAAGATATTCTTAAGAAATCATTCATCTTTGCACTACAGCCAAAGATATTCCATAATATCATCATTTAAGACCGAGGATGATGAAAAATATTTTTTTTTAAAAAGCGAATCCGGTGAAACAAAATGACAAGGATTAAGGATTAAGGATTAAGTACTTTTGGTTTTATCCACGTCCAAAATACCTCAAAAATAATAATAGTGGTGTGTAAATTGAGAATGATCAAAACATGGATACAATCGAAGTTAGTATCCGGAATAGATGTTTTTGGACGAAAAGAAGAAATTTTATTTTTAAATTGAATAGTACCATATCGTGAATAGTCAGTATCGTGAATAGTGCCAGTATCGTGAATAGTAACTCAGACACCAAAAGATAGAAATTCCACAAAAAACATCTTTCACGCCCGCTGAATAGTACTCGTGAATAGTAACTCGTGAATAAGTAACTTCATGAATAGTAACTCGTGAATAAGTAACTCATGAATAGTAACCCGAGCATGAAAAAGTTCCAAATTTGATAAAAGTTCCAACCAATATTTCAAAGATAATGATATTAAAGAAATAATATCATTTGAGAAGAAAATAACATCCCTTACCTCGAAAAGATCAAGACTTAAATTGAAAACAGGATATAGGCTATGACTTGAATTTGCAACCAGTATAGCAATACTCAAACTATACTCAAAATACTCTCAAGAATACGCTCGATAATATAGAGAGAAAACTTGATTTACGGTGTGATTTTCAATTCTAACCTAAGACCCTATTTATAGGAAAACGCTAGAACACCAAAAAATGAAAATTTAATAAAATATATTATTATTAATAAATTTCCTCGCCTCTTTGGAAATCAGATCCCAACATTTCCCACATGCCAACCTTCTAGAAAGAAATGATAAAAACGTTTTTCATAAAATAAATAATTAAAACTTACAAAATCAATTATTTTGAACTTTGAACTTCAATAATTCATAATAAATAGCCCTTTCATCAGAAAATTGAATCTCATGAGTTTTTATAGGAATTTCAATTCTCTACAACTTTGCAGAAGAAAAGTTTTCCAAATTCCAAATAGAAATTGACCGAAATTCACAAGCGGGCGATTTATTAAATTTATAATCAAATTTGATCAATAAATGGGGTCCAACAGACATGTTTAACATGTTTTAAACATTTATTGCACAAAAATACTCTTCCTCCTCGTATACTCATATATCCCACATTCGTTGTAAAAAATATCACCGTTAATATATTATTAAAATAATATATTTAAATGAATTATTTTATCGGAAAAAGATAAAATATTAATTTTCAACAATTGTCATTTTAAAAATTTTCTCCATCTATATCCACATAAAATCAATATTTTCCTCATCATATAAATCAATAATTAATTATTCACAAATAATATTACGAATCACAATATGTGACAACCAGCAGGTTCAGGAAAGGGGGCTTTCAATAAAATTTTTCTTCTTCTTGGCGGCATGATTAGGTGACCAAACCTCTCCTTAGGCGAGAACTTTCTAGACATTGCCAATAATGTTATCTAATAATATTATTAGGATAATATGAATTATTGCTTCGATAATGAAAAAATCTTGTGTAATGACAATTATTGAAACAACAATGAATATAAAATATCAACGCAGCAATTATTAACTCGATAAAATCTTGAGCAGTAATTATCGTAACCATTATTGAGTAGTGCTTCTTCACGTAAGAATCAATAATTGGTGCAATACCGGTAGTCTTCTTGTGTTTTAACCACCGAGTATTTTAACAAAGATTAGCAGTAATAACTTACTGTAATTATTTTTAAACAACTTATATTTGTCGTTTTCTTCATCCAATCGCTTTTTCAGTTATGGGGCCCACACATGGTCATGGCCGTAAATACGAATATTCCCGAAAGATTGAATATTCCACGACCAAACGAATATTCCCAACAACAATGAATATTTTATAACCACTTGCTTATTTTGAAATATTTGCGTATTTAACCCTTAACTATCCACATTAATCAAATCAACCCTTACTATTTCAAAATAATAAATAAAGAAAATTCCTTTTATTTAAAAAATTTGGGGTCTTACAACCTCCCTCCTTATGAAATTTTGTCCTCGAAATTGAAATACGTGCACTGGTGTTTGAAAAAAGTGAGGATACCTCGCTTTCATTTACATTTCAATTCCTGGTCATTTCCTCTATAAGCATGATTCCTCCACAAAACTTTAACTTGTGGTATGACCTTCTTGGCGTGGGACATGCTCCTTCCTATCCAAAATCTTGCCAGTACCTCCTCATACGTTAAGTCTTCTGGCTATCTCTCGTCAGTTCTAACTTCGATAACATGGTTTGGGTCTTTCACATATTCTGAAATGTGAGATATATGAAACACATTATGAACACGAGACATACTTTCGGAGGTAACGCAAGTCTATAGGCTACATTTCCTACTCGGTCAAGAATTTGAAATGGACCAATAAATCGTGGATTGAGCTTTCCTCTCTTCCCAAATCTTGTAACTCCCTTCCATGGAGCAACTCATGATAATACATGATCCCTACACTAAATTCCACGTCCTTTCGATGAAGATCCGCATAACTCTTTTGTCGATCTTGTGTCTGTTTGTATACGTTGTCGAATCATTTGGATCTTTTTCGTAGTCATACGTACTCAACTCGGGTCCCAACGGTGTTGCTTCACCCACCTCGTCCCAACATCTTTGGAGAAGCGACACTTTCGTCCATATAATGCTTCAAATGGAGCTACACCTATACTTGCACGATAAGCTGTTGTTGTAGGAGAATTCCATCAATGGTAAATACTTATCCTAAGCGCCCTTGAAGTCTAGGACACGAGTCTTAATAAATCTTCAAGAGTTTGAATAGTCCTCTCTCGATTGTCGTCGTCCGTTTGGGGATGGTATGCGAACTAAATCGCAAATCCGTGCTTTCATAGCTTTTTTTTGCAAGCTAACCCAAAATCTTGAAGTGAATCTTGGGTCACGATCAGAAACTATAGATACGGGCATGCCATGCAACCTCACAATCTCATTCACGCACATACTAGCAAGGCGTTCGAGGAATAAGTCTCCGTATCGGCAAGAAATGAAAGCGGACTTGGTTAATCTATCAACAATAACCCAAATAGCATTGATGCCTTGAGAAGCCGTAGGAAGACCCAGTGCTGAAATCCATGGTAATGTGTTCCCACTTCCATTTCGGAATCTCAAGTGGTTGCAACGGACCCTTAGGTACTAGATGCTCCGCTTTTACACGTTGACAAGTTAAACACATTGAGATAAACTTTGCAATCTCTCTTCATATTGTTCCACCAAAATGTATGTGAAGATCACGATACATTTTAGTACTTCGAGGATGGATTGCAAATGGTGTATTGTGTATGCCTCCATCATAATCTTGTACTTCAAATCAGTCGTTAGGAACCACAAAGTCTAGAGTGGACTCGAATTATTCCTTCTTCATCAATTCTCGCTTAGGAATAGCTCCTTCTTGTACTTTCTTCTTCATACGCATCATTTCCAAGAATTCGGTTGGCTTGAAAGCAACCTTAACTTTTCTATTAAAGTTGGCTCTGTCGTATACTTGACATCATCGCCTTTTCGTTCTCGCATATGATCTTCTACTTTCAACGCGTCCACTTCTTCCGTTCGCTTTACCGGGATGGTATTGAATAGTGTGGTCGTAGTCTTTCAATAGCTCGAGCCAACGTCATTTGCCGCGTGTTGAGTTCTTTTTGAGTGAAGAAATATTTAAGGCTTTTATGGTGCGAATATATCTCCACTTTCTCCCATATATAGATAGTGCCTCCATATTTTTTAGCAAACGCATTACGCTAACTCTAGATCATGAGTAGGATAATTCCTCTCATACTCTTTAAGTTGTCGCGAGGCATAGGCTATGACTTTCCCCGTTGCATGAGAACACATCCTAACCCTTTGCCTAAAGCATCATTTGTAGATAACAAATCCATCCGAACCGGATGGTATTGTTAGAACAGTCTTAGAAATAAGTCTCTCTTAAGCTCTTGGAAACTTTTCTCGCATTCTTCGCTCCAAAGCGAATTTTGTATCCTTCCGAGTTAATTTGAGTTAATGGAGTAGCTATTCGAGAAAACCCTTCCACGAATCTCCGATAATAACCATTTAAGCCCAAAAGCTACGTCTTGATCACCGACTTGGTTGCTCCCAACTTTGTATTGCTTGATCTTCACGGATCAGCAGATACTCCATGTTTTCGACACCACGTGCCCAAGGAATGCTACTTCCTCAAGCGAACTCGCATTTCTTTAATTTGGCATATAGTTTGTTTTCACGAAGCCTTTGGAGTACCAACAAATGGTGCTCATGATCTTCACGACTTTTGGAATATATAAGGATGTCATCAATAAAGACAACAACAAACCGATCCAAATATTCCTTGAATACTCGGTTCATCATATCCATGAAAGCCGCGGGAGCATTATTTAGTCCGAAAGACATGACTAAGAATTCATAATGCCCATCCTGGGAGTTACGGCGGTCTTTGGAATATCCTCGATTCTAATCTTGGTGATGATATCCGAGCGAAGAATCGATTTTGAAAAGAATTGTGCCCCTTGCAATGGTTGGTCAAACAAGTCATCAATACGAGGTGAGGATACCTATTCTTGATGGTGACATGGTTCAATTCCGATAGTCGATACAAAGTCGCATACTCCGTCTTTCTTCTTTTACAAATAAAGCAGGAGCACCCCGAGGAGATGTACTGGGGCGAGATGAAGCCGATGTCCAACAATTCTCGTAGTTGGACCTTTAACTCACGAAGTTCAATAGGAGCCATTCGATATGGGGTTTTAGAAATGGGCTTTGTGCGGAGTTCAAGATCAATAAAGAATTGACTTCACGTTACGGGGTGAGGCCAGGAAGTTCTTGAAATCGTCGGGAAAGTCAATAACAATGGGAATATTATTCAAATTTGGCGTGTCTTTATTCAAATCCATAACATGGGCTAAGAAAGCTTGACATCCGTTTTTCAATAAGCGAATAGCTTTATGATTAGATATGAAAGTGATTGATTTTAATGGTTTAGTTGCTTGAATTACATACAACGGGTTGGTTAGGAATATGAAAACTAACAACCTTACGAAAACAATCAATTTTGGCATGATGAGTAGTTAACCAATCAATCCCTAAAATCACATCAAAAGCAAGTATCTTTAAAGAGATAAGGTCAACGGGTAAGGTAATGGTGCCAACTTGAATCAAACAAGATTTATAAGCAGTGGATGTGATGAAAGTTTCTCTAACGGAGTTTCCACAGATAAGTCAAAGTCTAATTTCTCCGAGTCGAGTTTAAGCGTTGAGCACATGCGGGAGAGATAAATGAATGGGTAGCACCGGTATCAAGTAAGGTATAAACTTTGCAAGAATTTATAAATAGCTTACCGTGATCACCTCGTTTGGGTTTCTAGCATTTTGACCGGTCCAACAAACGCTTCTTCACGGAATCGTTGACTTTGACTTTTACGGGACGAGTCTTTTGAGTCACCGTCCCATTGAACTAGGTTTCGCTACATCTGATCTCGGCGATATGTCATTTCTTTCCACAATTATAGCATACCTTGAAGCTGTTGTGGGCGGTTTGGGTGATATGTCCCTCTTTCCGCATTTATAGCATATAATGGGTGGTCGTTCTCCTCCCTTAGAACCGATTCTTTCTTCACGCCTCTTGTCGTCTTCATATGGTCGTTGTTAAATCTCCTCTTTTAAAATCTCCTCGACTCGCTTCTTCTATTTTCATGGCCATGATTACCACGAGTGGTTACCATTTCTGTCCGTCTGTTTCTTTCTCCGTAGGTTATCATTGATACATTGACCGCTATATCTACGATACACGATCCACGGTTGTGGTCCTCGGTTGGTAGTACTCGTTATCTCGCTCTAATAATTGAGCCACATTTACAACATCCGAATAAAGAGAAAATTTATGAGAAATGAGATCTTGGCGTATCTTGGGGTTTCAAACCTCTAAGAAACATCCGCGTCATCGTTCCTCATTCTCCACCAAATGAGGTGCAAGCACGGATAACTCTGCAAACTTTGCCTCGTCTTTGAGACACCGTCGTGTTGTTTTGTTCCAATCGATGAACTCCACTTCCTTCATATGATGAACACTTTCGGAAAGTATTTGTCATTAAATAGCTTACGAAGCGTCTCCCGAGACATCTTTGAGTCTTAATTTGGATGGGTGCGCTTCTGAGACTCCCACCGATGAGTCTGCCGCGCCACGGAACATAAAGGTGGCAAATGGAACCTTCGTTTCTCCGTGCATCCCAAGACATCGAATATCTTGGTAATTTGTTTGACCCGTGTTTCCGCCGTGATCGGATCTGGCTTTCCCTTAAATTCTGGTGGTCCCGACTCTTTGAGGCGCTTGGGTTGTGACAACTTGGTGAATTGCTATCATTTCCTCCTCGTATTTTGAACACGAGTCTCCTAAATGCGATTTTGCATGAAGCGCAAAAACTTCTAAACATCCCTCGTTCATCATCGCTTTCAATGGTGTTGTTCACGGGAGGAACATTGCCCGACTGTTGTTGACGTTCTCCTCGTTGGTGAGTCTGAGGCATCTCCACGGTCTCATTTCCATTGTTAATATTCTCGGTCGACATTCTCAAATCTTGTCATAAAACAAGGGTTAATTAGGAAATCAATATATCACATAATATCCCTATATCTTCGACCAACTAACAAATAAGCTTAGGTAGGACACACTAGCGAAGGATTTACTCGTCTCTCCCTCCTAGTTCTATTCCCCAGATCTCATGGAGATCATATCCTAAGCTTTGATACCAACCGTGGCGCCCCCAAAATAGGTATTCATCACCCATTACGAGGTTGTCAATACATGAGATGCAGAAACAACTACAACTTTATTATTACAACAAGAAAGCGTGAGTTTGAATACAAATATTATCCTCAGACAATATCTATACTCAAATAAATCCTCATCACATTTATTGATACATTATTTTACAAAATGGTGAGGACTACTAAACAATTCTTTCTAAAACCTTCATTCCATACCCAGAGCTAAACTCGCTTATATTCTCGCCTCCCGAGAAAAATGGAACAAAAAGGAAAAGGGTGAGCTCAACTAGCTCGAGTAAAGAATATTATGACTAAGATAATATACAACAAATTATCGTTAGTCTTCACAGGGGAAAAATCTAATAGAATCTGATAGACAACAAATTTTAAATCAATATATTCGCAATGAAATAATAATTCATTAGAAGAGTTAAGTAGAGAATGCAAACTACTATCTTACATGTATGAATTTAAAAGTTCATCGTCTATCTTTTATCCCTGTAACATCAATCAATATACATACGGAATCAAATATTCATCTTTACTGAGGCCAAAGATATTCATCGATTGGTCATGTTCATTTAAACACTGTTCATCTTTTGCACTCTGAGTGCCAAAGATATTAATCGATCGATCATGTTCATCTCGACACATTCATCTTTGCACTCTGAGGCCAAAGATATTCTTGAGAAATCATTCATCTTTGCACTACTGGGCCAAAGATATTCAATAATATCATCATTTAAGACCGAGGATGATGAAAAATATTTTAAAAAGCGAATCCAATTGAAACAAAATGACAAGGATTAAGGATTAAGGATTAGTACTTTGTTTTATCCATGTTCAAAAATACCTCAAAATAATCATAGTGGTGTAAAATTCAAGAATGATCAAAACATGGATACAATCAAAGCTAGTATCCGAGAATAGATATTTTGGACGAAAAAGAAGAAATTTTATTTTTCGATGAATAGTGTCAGTATCGTGAATAGTGCCGATATCGTGAATAGTAACTCAGACACCAAAAGATAGAAATTTCACAAAAAACATCTTCACGCTTAAATGAATAGTACTTTCGTGAATAGTAACTCATGAATAGTAACTTCGTGAATAAGTAACTCATGAATAGTAACCCCAGAGCATGAAAAAGTTCCAAATTTGATAAAAGTTCCAACCAATATTTGACATAATGATATTAAAGAAATAATATCATTTGAGAAGAAAATAATATCATCCTTACCTCGAAGATCAGTCTTACATTAAAAACAGGATATAGGCTATGACTTGAATTTGCAAGTATAGCAATACTCAAACTATACTCAAAATACTCTCAAGAATACGCTCGATAATAGAGAGAGAAAACTTGATTTACGGTGTGATTTTCAATTCTAACCTAAGCACCTATTTATAGGAAAATGCTTAGAACACAAAGCAGAAAATTTAATAAAATATATTATTATTAATAAATTTCCTCGCCTCTTTGGAAATCAGATCCCAACATTTCCCACATGCCAACCTTCTAGAAAGAAATGATAAAAACGTTTTCATAAAATAAATAATTAAAACTTACAAAAATCAATTATTTTGAGCTTGAACTTCAATAATTCATAATAAATAGCCCTTTCATCAGAAAATTCGAATCTCGCGAGTTTTTATAGGAATTTCAATTCTCTACAACTTTGCAGAAGAAAGTTTTTCCAAATTCCAAATAAAATTTACCGAAATTCACAAGCCAGGCGATTTTACTGTGTTTATAATCAAATTTCGATCAATAAATGGGGTCCACCGAGCATGTTTAACATGTTTTAAACATTTATTGCAACAAAATACTCTTCCTCCTCGTATACTCATATATCCCACATTCGTTGTAAAAATATCACCGTTAATATATTATTAAAATAATATATTTAAATGAATTATTTTATCGAAAAAGATAAAATATTAATTTTCAACAATTGTCATTTTAAAAATTTTCTCCATCTATATCCACATAAAATCAATATTTTCCTCATCATATAAATCAATAATTAATTATTCACAAATAATATTACTGAGAATCATGATATTGACAACTGAGGCGGTTCAGGGAAGAGGGGCTTTCAATAAGAATTTCTTCTTCTTCTGGCGCAATTAGGTGACCAAACCTCTCCTTAGACAGAACTTTCTAGACATTGCCAATAATGTTATCTAATAATATTATTCGAGATAATATGAATTATGGCTTCGATAATGAAAAAAAACGTGTAATGACAATTATTGAAACAACAGCAATATAAAATATCAACGCAGCAATTATTAACTCAATAAAATTTGAGCGGTAATTACGTAACCATTATTGAGTAGTGCCTTCTTCACGTAAGAATCAATAATTGGTGCAATACTGGTGTCTTCTTCAACAACGCCAGCGTATTAGTGTGTTTTAACCACCAGGGTATTCCAACGATGATAATTAGTAATAACTACGCCAGTTATTTAAAAACAACTTATATTTGTCGCTTTTTCTTCATCCAATCGCTTTCAGAGTTATGGGGCCTACATGGGCTGCGGCAGGTAAATACGAATATTCCCCGACGATCACGAATATTCCACGACCAAACGAATATTCCCAAACAACAATGAATATTTTATAACCACTTGCTTATTTTGAAATATTTTGCGTATTTAACCCTTAACTATCCACATTAATCAAATCAACCCTTACTATTTCAAAATAATAAATAAAGGAAATTCCTTTTTATTTAAAAATTTCGGGGTCTTACAATAATAATTCCTGGATAAAATAATTCTTGAACTTGTTTTATTGAATTATTATGTCATTGTCATCATCCTCATGTTATATTATGTTATCTTTGGCTTACGTGCATAAATGAACTTAGTATGATTATGATCAGGAATCATTCGGTATAATCATGACTTGTTATAAATGATGTGACAAAAGTCCTCAGTGGCCTGTAATGCAGTGATGGATAGTTTTTGGTATGATTATGACCAGGGGTGATTCGGTATAGTCATGACCATTGATAATTTGATGAAAATCCTTGACCGTGGTATAGGGATGATTAGATGTGGTGGTTTTGTTATTAAGCTGAGTCTCAGCGATAAAAATTGATGAAAACCTTTTAAAACCAAAAAAAACAGTAGACTTTATTTTCTACTTGACTCTTTTAATGGATTGCATTTTCCGCTGCAGTTAAACTGGTTGTCTATTGTATTTTATCGGTTTAACCTTTGTTGAAGGCTAATGATAATTTATTCGCATTATCTTAGTCATAATATTTCTTCTTGGGCTAGTTGAGCTCACCCTTTTTTCTTTCATTCTCTCTCTTGAAATGAGAACATAGTTGGACGAGTCGGGAGCGGAGTAATGGTCCGGAGGATAGCATTAGTAGTCCTCACTATTACGTGAAATAGTGTGATAATAGTTGTAATGAGGACTCCTTTTGAGTTTGTATAATATCTAGTAGACAATATTTGTATTCAAACTCACAGTTTATGTCGTATTGTACACGACAATTATATTAGTAAGTTGTATTTGAATTTATGTATCATGTAAGTGGCGATCCAAGATGGGTGACGTATACCAAATTTTGGGGGCGTCACAATCCACACCTTCTAGTTGAGAGGAGACTTCTTTCTCCGGCGACTCCTTCCTTTTCGGAATTGATCGACCATCTCTAACGGAAACCACCGCCCTCGATGGGCTTTTGGATTTACTTCGGCGTGTGGCCCTGTCATCACGGTGAGAGTGCTCATGACGCTGCTCTCCCCTTCTACTTTCTGGCGCAACCTCCCTTGACCCACTCCTCTGTCTGCCACCATCTCGACCTCGAGAACCAACGACGACAATTGCTCTCTTCGATGCCTTAGGAGTTCTGCTCCTTGATTTCCTTCGGTCATGGGAACAGCCTCGAGATACATGCACGGAATGCTCTGGTTCCTTCCCCTCTCGTCGTCGTACCTGAAAGTAGTATGCACACAAGCCAATCATGTTTGATGATAAAGCATATACTTTGTAACAATCTTATTCATTTATTAATAAAAAGTATTAATTTATTAAAGGCTTTTAATTATCTACATGATGCTGTTTTATAATATGTGATAAACCCATAGTTTTAAGCAATGCTTTTAGAATAATGATGATGATCATTCTAATGAGATCTAAATTCTTAGAAAGCTTAAAACTAAAATAGTTTCCAATCATTGGATTACTAAATTGGGGATTAGTGAATTCGGATAGATTAGTACATACGTTGCTTGCTTCATTGGATGAGGATGATTGATCTCGTGATCATTTGTGTGGAGACACTAAAGCAAGTATGTAGGTGCTTATTAGAGAATAAGTTCTTTGAGCATTGGCTCGCATAAGGAATACCTAATGGAGTTTTACTTACTGTCAATAGGAATTTCTGTAGTGATAGTAGTCAAGTAATCCTTGGACTTGAGATCATCATAGTATCTTGTGTATGATGAGTTATACTTTGACTTATTCCTTAAGACCCTTAGGGTATATCAAAGGGTATGCTTAGGTATAATAAGTTATACATGGAGATAATGTATGATCAATAAAGAATCTACCACTTCTAATAAAAGAAGAGAAATGTCTATGTGATTCGATAAATGACAACCCAGTAGAGTCCTTGGCAGGCAAGAATGAAATTAGAAAGGAGTTTCTAATTTGCATTATTTGAGTTGTGCATTTAAGGATCGAAATACATATAATTAAATAAAATAAGACTTGACAAGAATTCCATGTCTTATATTTAATTGGGACATTGTATGGTGGAAGGATTGAATTGTATCAGTAACTATTTACTCAAAGGTTCTTTTATGATTAATGTTGAAATCTATATTATCCGGAAAGTCGTTGATCGCTAGGGGAACTTATCCCTATTGTAGAATAAATATTATTTATTTAAATAAATTAATTGTTTAATTTATTTATTTAAATAAGATTAGAATTATTTAATTGATTTATTCACAAATAGGTTTAATATGGAGAACCTAAAAGGTCACACCATAAAAGGAAGAATAATTATTTAAGAAGTTAATGGCATAATCGTAATAATATGTTATGTATATTTAATTTAATCTATGGTGATAGAATAAATTAAATAGTTTAATATTATTATTTAATATTTTGAAATATTAAATATAAATTAATAAGAGGAGTCTTATTAATATTATTACAATTATTATTATTATTTTAATTTCTAAAAGAGTTTAGGAATTAATTTAATATAAGTACTCTCATTTATTCCTATATGGATTAGGAAGGAAAATTAGTTAAAGGAGTTTAATTAATTATCCTAATAAGATTAGGGAGCTTAATTAATTAAAAGAATTTAATTAATTAAATAAAACTCAATTCCTTAATTGTTAAGGTGGGTTGCTTACATCTACATAAATAAGAGAGTCTTATTATGGGTGATGTGGTTGTTGACTTTTACAACATACTGTGATAATTCCAATTTGTTGGAGCGCGCTTCTTTCTATAGAGATAGAAAACTAGGGTTGAGCCAAATATCCCTTCTTGAATCTTTATTTTCCTTGGTGGATCACCTCAGAGGCCAAACATATGGGTGGCTAACGTTGATCAAAGGAAGAAACCAAACCGGTGGATTCAAGTTGAACGCGAAAAGGATTGGAGGTGAACTTGTGCAGGAAGCTCGATCTTGAGGGTATGATTTTATTCTTTATCTTTTCGTTTAATTAATAATTATGCATAAAGGGTGATCACGGGTGTATGGTTTGTAAAATTTTAAACTCGATTTTACACGTTTAGCACTTTTTATGCAATTTGATTGCGTTCTTGAATATTACAAACCTAACAGTACCTCCTTATGCCTGCTACTCCTCTCGGATTGGACATAAGTGGACGCCTCATCCTTCATGTCTGCCATCCGAAGCATTTGCACAGCTATATCTTCCCTCTACTTTAGAAGAACTTCCAAAGTTTTATCTGCCTCTTCGGCCATCTTTGCCAACTTAGCAGTTCTGTTATCTCGACCACTTCGGTGGTGCGTTTTAGGCGGAGAACCCTCCACCTGCCTCCGATCCTAATCACGGTCTTTGTCATCAGCAAACACCAACCTCCGCCTGGCCCCACCATGAGCTCTCAAACGAGAACCCTTGGAAACATGCTTGGAAGCAGTGCTCTCACTCTCATGAGTACTCTTCGAAGGACCCAGACGATCCTTGACAGAAATGTCTTTGGACAGGAATAATATGACCCTGGTACATCCTTCGGCAGATCTGCTCTCTACTCCTCACCATCTTCCGACGTAGAACAAATAAATCTTTGTGATTGAAAATTTCAAGACACTAAAACTCAGCCCTCCTTTTAGCGCCAATGTTAACGCCAAGATCTTCTGCCACGTCCCAATTACTTAAGACGTCCTGATCCTGCACAGTAAACACGATCAACACCAAAAGTTTGGCGGACCGATGGTCGGGGATATAACAGGCGTGAGAGTCGATCTGGATGTGTTCACAAGGGTTAACAATGGAGGATAATAATATCTAGTGTATTGAGAGAGAGCCTTATTAGTTGAATGTGTGTACCTTTTCTTGAAGACTTCCCTTATAGGTTATCTCTTCTCTTGGGTTCACCCACTACCTTCTTTGACGACACGCCCCCACTCATCGCTGATTTACCGATCGCACGCAGTTTGTCACCTTTTTCATACCTTTGTTTATCTTGCCATTTGGTTATAATCCCATCCACATTAATGCATTGCGATTCTATAAACAATCAATGACCTTTCTTTTTTTATCATTACAAGTCAAAGATAGAGATATTAAAATATCTAATGAGTCGATCCATTTGATCGATTTAGATCTTAAAAGGACCCAACATGAATAATATAATGACTGGAACAGATAACTTTAAGACTCAATAATAAGGCCGATGAATTGACTAATCAAATAAGAGCTTTCAATCTACTCTACCTAATAATAAGAGAAATATCATGACCCAACAAATTCTATTTTCATTAAAGATTTATATAAAAAGAATGAAAAGGCTAAAATTTAATCCTACTTATTAATTTTAAAAAAAATTAATCTCCACCGTTAAATCATTATTTTTATTTTAACAAAGCTAGTCACACGTCACATATTTATTTCATTATCTATTTGTTTCATTATTTAATTATTCAAAGGAGAATATTTGATTCTTCTGTGGAGCAATGGTCGGTTATGGCGTTTTTCTTTTTGTAAATTAAACAAACAATTATTTATTTAAGTTACAGTCTCACTTCCCTCTACTTTACATTACTTTATCTCTCCTCTCCATCGTCACTCCCTTCTCATCCAAGCAAGCCTTTACTAATTACTTCTCTTTCTCTCTCTACCACGTTCTCTTTCCATTATATTTATATTATACGTATAGCTAGGTTTGCTAAAACAGATCTTAGTTGTAATTGAGGTCTTTGACTGCAATGTCAGAATTCGGATTCACTCAAATTCTTAAAAATCTGCTAACATATAAGTGTATGTATACTGTTAATTAATTTTTCCACTTTCTCACTCTTTTTTGTTTTTGTGGAACGATTTGTACTGCAAATGAAATGAATCTTCTGAGTTAGAAAAGTAGTACTGTAGTTGTTAGTTTATGGAAATGGCAGAGTTTACGGGAAGGAAGTCATGGCCAGAGGAGCTCGCCAGCCTTGTTGAGGACTCAGGAATAAGATACTCTGCGGCCGCCGGTGATGCAATCGGAATTTCAACTCCGGCGTTTGATATGAAAAAATCGGGATTCATCGTAGGCGGGGAGTCACCTGAAAGTGAATTGGGGGAATCAGAGAGCTTTAAGGATCAGGTTAAGGGTTTTGCTAAAGCTTGGGGAGAAATAATCATTGAATTCGGGAGAGGGTGCAAGGATGTAGTGCAACAAAGCCTCTTGACTGAGGATTCTTATGTTGTGCAAAAGATGAGAGGGCCATGTGCTAAAGTTTCTGGCAGATTGAGATTTTTGAATGAGTTTTTGCCAGAGGATCGCGATCCCATTCATGCCTGGCCGGTTGTATTTTTCGTTTTCATTCTTGCAGTTGCAGGTAATTTCTTGTTTAATATCATTCTTTAAATTTTCTCGTTTAAGCGTCACTTCATTTGGAATTGGTTGTGGATGATTGATTTATGGGGAAAATGAAGGTTTGCAATTGCCTTAATTCATATAAACCAGCAGGAGTAGATTGATTTATGTGTCATCCCACATCAGTATTCTGATTAGTGGAATGTATGCAAATTTTGCTTCGGAATCTTCACTGAAGGTTTCTATATCTATTTGTTGCCAGAGTGTTGTCTTATTGAAGTTGACAGTTATAATTTGGGATCCAATGACTATAGTGTTGCTGCCGGGGTGGGGCCGTTTGTATAATGTTTCCAGCTAAGTTGCTTAGTCAATGATGGATATCCTCGTAATTTCTTTAATGGTCCAAATATCATCACATGTGCATTTCAGACTTGAGAACAGTAACAGGAATGCGTAGAACTAGATGGCTCTTCATAGGCCAAAACACTAGATAATTTCCCATGATGGATGAGCCATTCTTGAGGTCATTATGCATGGTAAAGGTTTGGTTCATGAATTCACTTGATTAGCAGGTAAAATGCAGTATATAGGAGATAATGAGAAATCATTTTTCTAATGGAAACTCATGGGGAAGTATATAGGCTGATTTTCTCCATGTTGTCCACTCAAATGTTATGGCTTGACCAATTTTAAAAGATCCAGTACCATTGTACTGAAAAAGCTATTCAGTTTGTAAAGTTCTGTGTTGAGGATCATCTTGAAGACTGAAAATAAAAAAGCGGTGTTTATTTCATAAGTGAGAGCTGTTGTGTAAAATGAAAGTGCTCAGTATAAATATACATTGGCTTCCAGTTATCTGCAGATTCATGTTAAATGCCCAAGAGGGTATATTCAACGGAGTTCCGAAAAAACATATTTTGCTTTCTGGTTGAAGCTGTTATTGACATTGCCATTAGCTTTCATTTAATACTAATGTTATTTCTTTATTTTTGTTGTTGTCGATGGTCCTAAACATTTATAACGATTTCTCTGACTTTTCTCGGAACTTGTCCAACACATTACTGAAGCTTATCACATTTAGTTTTCCATCTTGTGGAGTCCTCCTTTTCTTGTCCAACTTGACAATTCTAATTGACACTTTTGAACATGTGCAGCATTGAGTGTAAATACTAAACATGATACTTCACTCCCTCTGGTGAAAAAAGTGTACATACATCCTCCTAGTGCTGTTCGGATTCTACTTCCAGATGGTAGACACATGGCATATCATGAGCTAGGAGTTACAGCTGACAGAGCTAGATTTTCCTTGATAGCACCTCATAGTTTCTTGTCTTCTCGGCTTGCTGGTATTAGCTACTATAAATTTAATTTGTCTCAAATAAAGGATTAATGAGATGTGTATGTGCTATTTGAAAATTTAATGTAGAAATGACACTGAAATGTATCATTATTTTATGTTTTCCTTTGTAAGGTATTCCAGGTGTCAAGTTGTCACTGCTGGAGGAGTTTGGTGTTCGCTTGGTTACTTATGATCTTCCTGGTTTTGGAGAGAGTGATCCTCATCCCAACAGGAGCCTTAGTTCGTCTGCTCTAGATATCTTACACTTAGCGAATGCTGTTGCAGTGACGGACAAATTCTGGTTGCTAGGCTATTCAAGTGGTGCAATGCATGCTTGGGCTGCACTAAAGCACATTCCTAATAGAATTGCAGGTGACCTGTCTCTGAAACTTATTATATATGTCATGACAATTTGTACACTGACAGTTTCTCCAGCTTTTTCTCAACAGGTCAGAGGGTATGGACCTACTTGGTAACATTGATATCAGAACATCAAAGTTATTATAGTTCTTTCTATAATGCCTTTGATAACTACTGTAAGACTAAAATATGAGAACAAGCGGAGGAAACTTGCTTCTGACCCAAGATGTGGACAAATTTTGTCAATGACCTTAACTGCAACCAAAACCAACCTTGATCATATTTTGGATTTATGCTCTCTCTCTCTCTCCCTCTCTGTCTCGCGCACACACACACACAGACTATTACGTACACTCATAAACACGATTTTCTTTTATGGATGCCAATAAACTATAAGGTATAAGCTGCACAGAAGATATCTGAAAGTGAATACTTATGAACTAGAAATTAGATGTACAAGGGAATACTGCTAAATAATAAGATGGACCATGAATCCATGATGATTTTTCTATCAGAATTCAGAAAAAGAAAAATACACAAAAAGAGGAAAAAAAAATCAGCAGCAGATAAAGCTTTTGATAACCACTGAAATAGGTTTCTAAAATCCATTTACGGGCTATCAGTATAGAGAATGTCTACAACATGGTTTATTTTCCAAAAGTTTCCAAATGAATGACTGTTATCTTGTTTTGCCTATAAAATTCTATTCGGTGGAATTTGCTTTTGACCCATGAAATTAGGTTAGTGATTTGGAGTCAAGTTATGGTTATTGTGCAGACTATATATTAATACAATTTATGTACGGGCATCAAATAATTTGATCTCATAATGTATTTGCTTTCAAAATATATTTTTTGGTAAGTAAGATTATATTCAAAAGGCACCAAAATGGGGCGCTACCCATGTACACTTCAAAAGATCTTATAGTACTAAACAACATATCATATTGGACAAATTCTTTTCTCATGTGTCTAGGGCTGATATTTACAGGCGCAGCAATGTTTGGTCCAATGGTTAATCCATATCAATCAGGCATGACAAAGGAAGAGGTGTCTGGTACTTGGGAGAAGTGGATGCGGAGAAGGAAGCTGATGTACTATTTAGCTCGAAGGTTTCCTAAATTTCTCAGTTATTTTTATCGTCAAACTTTCCTATCTGGAAAGCATGGTCAGATTGATAAGTGGTTATCTTTGTCATTGGGGAAGAAGGTGAGTTCATTTCCATCAGGAATCTACAAAGAATGATAGTAAGATTCGACTTGTACCAAATGTTTAATCACTACTCCTCCGTTGCAATTTAGAGATACATTTTATTTTTTAAAAAATCAATTTTCAAAATCCTAAACTTCAAAATAATTACAAATTTTATTTGATTTTAGTACAAACACCTGTAATTATTGTTTGCCAACTAAAAGACTACTAGTTATCATATTTGTTGCTTTCAAAACATAAATGTCATATCAAATTTGAATTTTAGGATATATTGACTTCAAAAGGTCAAATTATATCTATAATTTTGGAACAGAGGGAGTATAACATTGATGAATTGGAGAGCTGTGAATTTCAGCTGAAAATAGGTTTTGTGATGATTAATTGCTTTTGCCGCTTGTACCTAAATGCCGCTTTGTACAAAATGTTTAATCACTACTCCTCCGTTGCAAGTTGGAGATACATTTTATTTTTAAAAAAATCAATTTTATAAATCCTAAACTTCAAAATAGATACAGATTTTATTTGATTTTAGTACAAACACCTGTAATTATTGTTTGCCAACTAAAAGACTACTAGTTATCATATTTGTCGGTTTCAAAGCATTAATGTCGTATCAAATTTGAATTTTAGGATATATTGTCTTCAAAAAGTCAAATTGTATTTATAATTTTGGGACAGAGGGAGTATAACATTGATGAGTTGGAGAGCTGTGAATTTCAGTTGAAATTAGGTTTTGTGATGATTAATTGCTTTTGTAGTTATTTCTTAGCATCTTCATTGTTGTTTAGAGTGCTTCCTTCTGCGGCTAGGTTTCTTGTTTATTTTAAATATTATTATTTAGTATTTTTACTATCACCATTATTATAGTTCTTTATCTTTTCAACCTTGGGAGTTTAGAAAAAACATAAGATGTTTCCCAGGCTCTATAGTTATCTAGGGCTTAAGAACTCAAGAGATGCAGGAATAGACTCGATAATGTCCTCCATTAGTATATACATGTGAGTGCATCTTGATTGCGAATGATAGATCATTTATCCATCTTTCTACAACGCACAAGAGAGATTTTTCTTTTTGGAGTCTGTAACAAGATGATCTTGATTGTCTAAATTCCGCTTTGGGTTATGCATCTTTTAAAGAGGCTTTGTAGATATCCTCTTTCACTATTGCCACGAAATTGAGGCCTTTTGAGTTTGCAAATCTTCTCTTTCCATTGTGGCAAAACCAGCTTGAAACAAGGTTGATAAATCTTGTCTGGTGAGGATCTGGTGTATATATGTTAATATATATTAGGCTTAAATATAATTTACTACCCTAAACTATAGGTCATATTCCACTTTGGTGATTCACTTTTTAATTTTGTTAATTAGATGACTGAACTATTATTTTTTTTCAATTCTAACAAATTGAGCCTGCCACGTCAGAAATTGCTGACGTGGCTATTTGGGTGGGCCATTAGTCAGCTGAGTTGTAATGAAAAATAGTATTTTATTTATTGATTAAACAATTTTGATATAATGGAAGGTAAAATGGTCGCCATATTAAATATATTTTGATATGGATGGGAGTTTTTGGTTGTTATGGGTTCGCAACGAAGATATGGTTGTAGGCTTGTGGTGGTCTGTGGTGGTGCTGAGCCTTCTCCATCTTCGCCTTTTGGCTTCGATTGCGGTAGATGGCTTGTTCTTGTCAGATCTGATTTTCTGGGTCTAGGCTAAGTTTTATTTCCATTTCAGTTGTTTGGGCTTGTTGTTTGTTCATCTGTTCGGCTGATTTGGGTTGTCCCTCTTCCCCTTTGAGGTTATCTGGGTTTGTGGTAGTCATTTCCATTAAATGTTCATCTTTTAAGGTCAATTTTTGGTGGTTCTGTTTTGGGACTATTGTAATTAGTCTTAGCTTTTTATGATTATTCCTTTGTTCAATTCAGTTTATCTTTATTTGTTCATGGGTGCTTTTGATATGAATGCTTTATGATTGTGTGACGATATCCTTGGTGGGCCGTCGATTCGCCGGTGGTTCTTATGGTTATGAGTCCTCTTTTATTGCAAATCAGTTCGTGTTCATGTTATTTCTGGTGGATCCTTATTGTGTTCATCGTCGGATCGATTGGGGGTCCATGTTGGTGCTTATGTTCCGGTGTTCTCGCCGATGATATTCTGTTGTACCCGATCGATTATTGTTACCGGCATATTATGGGTGTTGTATGTGTCAGACCCCTACTAATTTTCTGCGTTTTATTTGTGTTATCTCCATAAAATCAATTATGGGTGTGCTTTGTTATGGTGTTCATGGATTAAATGGTTTATCAAACTCAGATATGAAATTCTTGGAAGTGGATTCTTTACACAGTCTGTCGTTATCATATTCGAGGAATTTTGATTTCTCAAGACCTAGGGTTTATCGATCAATTGAAGTTTTGGGGTTTTTGCAGAGTGTGGGAATTTCTGCCGATCGATGGATTAGAAGAGATTTGTCTGAGAATTTGTTTTGTTTTGTTTCAATGTAGAATAAAAGTTGTTTTACCAAATTTACCCTTGATTAAACAATTTAAATGAACAAAATGATGAAAATATTAATTTTTAAATACACATCAGCTAGACATGGCCCCACTTAGGGGGTCACGTCATCAATTTCTGACGTGTCAACTTAATTTGGACAAAAGTGAAAAAAATTAATAGTTTACTCATCTAATTGATAAAATTGAAAGGTGAATCACCGAAGTGGAATATGACCTATAGTTTAGGGTGGTAAATTATATTTAAGCCTATATATTAAGATCCTTTAATTTCTATCTAATCTGGTGTATAAACTCTAAGGACTACCTCCATAACTCTGTATTATAAGGCTTGATTCAAAAATTGCATCTAGTTACTAATATCACACGTATCACAATCTTATTGAGTTCAGGATAAAGCTCTGACTGAAGGACCACTATTTGAAGCATTTTGGAACAGGGATGTAGAGGAATCAATCCGTCAAGGGAGCACAAAACCTTTTATAGAGGAAGCTTTGCTACTGGTATCAGATTGGGGTTTTAGCCTGGCAGATCTTCAACTGCAAAAGAAATGCCCCAGGAAAGGCATCCTCCCTTGGTTCAGTTTCATGCATAGTCAAGCGGAATGTCAACAGACTGGATTTCCTGGCCCAATTCACATATGGCAGGTTGGTATGCATCTTTCCATTTCTAGGTGTTGATTGATTTGGCATTTTAATCACCCAGTAGATTAAATTCATGTTTGTAGGTGTTCATAGCAGCTTGGTTTATTATTCTATTGTAATACATCAGTTTGTCTCAGTATTTTCATCTTTCTGCATTTACCAATGCTGCACAGGGAATGGATGATCATGTGGTTCCACCATCTCTGGCTGACTATATTGCTCGGGTTCTGCCAAGTGCTATTGTGCATAAACTCCCAGAGGACGGCCACTTCTCATATTTCTTCAACTGTGATGAGTGCCACAGACAGATATTCTCAACCCTTTTTGGAAGCCCACACGGTCCTCTTGATGACATGGAGCAAATTTCATCAGAAGGCAATGCGGAGGAGGCAGCAACCTTTCTTAATTCTGCGTCTGAATGAGTCACCACTTCTAATTTACTGATTTTTGTTTACTAGAAAGATTATGCATATTTTACCCAGTTAGATATCAGTCTGTACTGTTCTCCTTTTTCATTCCATAGAATTTTACTTTTGACATCACAAAGCAAAGAAGGCAGCAGCTTAATGCCTTCTATAGTTGAAATTCTGGACTTGATGCTTTCATATTCCAAGATGATTGAAACGAGTTTTGCTCCAGTATACCCACTTGACTGGAATGGAATATAAAATAGAGATGGAACCCGAGTCGTCTATTCTTTGTTTTTTTTGGTGATTACTTGTTTAGTCTCTCTTATCAAGTTCAATTATGTGCATCATTGCTCTTTCGTTTGATCTTTTCCTCTTTTGAGGATTAGTTGGAGTCCTGAAGATAATTTCAAGCTCTTAATTGTTGTATTACAAAGCAAGGTTTCAAGGAATTGAGTCATGCTTTTAGAAGAAAAAAGATAAAATAAAATAAAAGGTGAGATTTATCTGATTTGCTGTTATGATTCTTTCGGAACCTCGGAAGAGACATGCAAAGTGGTGCCGTTGGCAACAGATACGATCAAAATATTCAAATAACTAAATAACTACTATAATATTTTGACTGCATATCTTAATCATCAACATCCTGGCATTCACCAATATTCATTGTTAAAAATTCAAACCAAGGTAATCATGTAAATTCATATCCAAGTGCCTTCTCTCAGAAAATTTAAGGAATAAATAATGGTGTATTTATGTTTTCCAACTTATGCTACGACACGGTCCTATAGAATTAATTGCACATAGACTCTCAATTCAACATCGAATTCCTGGAAACTATTGGAAAGAATCCTCCTTCAATAATCAAGGAAAGCTGCAAAAGAATCTGATTTCTGTTTGAGGCAGTATCTCAACTCTTGGAAATTCATCTTACCCGGGGAAAAAAGAGGAAAATTTGGCAGTCTTATCAACTTTTGGAACTCACCTTCTAATAAGAGTAATCTAAAACAGTCTTTGCAAGATCAGAATGCAGACCCACTACCCTTGGTTTTCCCGAACATCATCTCTTTTGCTTCATTTATTTTAGAAGCAAGATAATGGCTACCACCCGAATCTGGATGGTTTGCAACCATCAACCTTTTATGTGCTTCCTTAATCTTATCTGTTGGAGTACTTTCCCTGTCAAAGAATATTGAAAAAGTAACAGGTAAAAACGGGAGAAAGGAAAGGCATTTCATACAAAGGCTGGAAATTAGTTCCCTGGGTCTTATACATGTGATAAAACAAGGTAAAACATGAAACAGGAAGGAAATATAAGAATTGATCTGCTGCACAAAAAAAGGGTGAGAAAATCCCCAAAAGTAGGTTACAGTTTTTCTATATAAAGTATAAAGAACTTATGCGCTAGAAGTGAAGTTATCTGTAGCATCTGTAAAATGTTGTTATGTTGAATTTTTCAGGTGACTTGAGTTTCGATATAATCTAATAAACATAACGACCTATGCAGGCAAATGGATATCAAACTGTATTAAAAAAAGGCCCATCCTTGACCTATAAATATTTAGGTTGGGTTAAATGTTTTTTTAATCACCATACTTTAGGTCAACTTATAAATGACTAACTATACTTTTTTTCTTACAGTCAACTAAACTTTAATTTACTTACAAAAATCTCAAATTCCATCTTGGGCGTTAAAGTTTTAACGGAACATTGACATGGCACCTGACGTAGCTTAATTTTTTCAATTTAAAACATACATTTGAACATGACAATTTTATCCCAATTAAAATAATAAACTAGTTTGGATATAATTGCCCCATAACCCACCCACTAATAATCTACCCATAACCCACCCACTAACGAGAAGATATTTAATTTATTTAACTTTTTAAAATTAAAAATGCAGGCTTCAAAATTATCTATCTGTAAATCAAAGTTCAGATGCAAACTTAGATCTAAATCTAAAACTCATGAAGAACAAAAGAACAAAGATCAAGATAAAGAAAGAAAAAGAAAGAACGAACAGGGATCGATGATGGTGATACAAAGGCTAGCGGTGGTGCAAAACGGGTGGTGATTGCAAGGCTGCTGGTGATGGTGTTTGATATGAAAAAGATGAACAGTAAGAATTCATGTATATGAAGAAGAAGATAAACAGTAAGAACAAGATCGATGGTGGTAATCATTTATCCATGGACTTTGGGTTGCAATTAGTGTCGTTGCTGCCATTAATGTATGTATTTGGTTGTTATGTTTTCATGTCAGGGATTATGGGTAGCTGTTCTGGACTAGCTCCATTCAAATTCTACTAAAAACCTTCAGTTTTATTGTCAGATTCCCTTACTTTATTGGTACCATTTTCAAAAGACCGTGAAGATGATGCATTTTTCCCCAATTATTTGGTTTTTCATTTTAAAAATTTCCTAGTCTTAAAAAAGGTGTCGTCTATATTTTGGGCATTTGCACTGAAACAAAAGTTTGAGCATCAATCAATTTTAATATTATTGTTCTTCTTCATTTAAGTAAATTGAATTGAGTTTCTTTTTAATTTTAGAATTATGGTTTTGTATTCATTTTGATAAGAAATGTATTTTCCTAAAACATATAGTTTATTTTTATTTTTAGATTTACTCTACTTCTTTGCTGAATTTTATAGTTTTAATTTATTTAAATATTTCCTTCAATTTTCCATAATTTCTATTTTGTTTCTTATTTTTTAGACGTCCTTCCATTAATCTCTATATTTTATAGTTTTATTTGTTATTTTATTTTGTTTTATTTTTCATGTTGTTAGCTAATTTTATATTTAGCTTTGTTATTTATATGAATTTCCTTTCATCCCCCCCCCCCCCTCCCCCTCAATTTCCTTTCATTTCCATTTAAAGCATTGCCACATAATACTTTAGAGTTTCATCTCAATTTTCTCTATCCTATGTGCAATCACAGGTGGCAAACCGTTAAAAGTCAACAAGATTTGACGGATTTTGTAACGTTTTGTTAGTAAATTAAAGTTTAGTTAGTCGTTTGTAAGAAAAAAAAAGTATAGTTAGTTATTTGTAAGTTGACCTAAAGAACCGTGAGCAAAAAAGCATTTAACCCGATTTAGGAATGATGTTTTACTTTAATTCCTAAATTCACAAACTACTGTGGAGGCAAAAGGATCCTTTTGATCTTTACTAGAGAAAACTAGCTTTTCATTATTCTTTTTCGATTTTATCTATAAATGAAAGCTGTCCATATTCCTATTGCTAATCAACTTAAACTAGCATCTTTCAGATAAAAAGAATGTTACTTCAAATAAGGAAGGATATTTGCCAGTACATAAATGGTCAATTTTGAGCTTCTATCTGCCCAATAATGGTTTTAAATGACTTGAAGTCGATAGTTTTAAAAAAATAAAATCGTCACCAAATATGTTCTGTCCATTTATCACCGAGAGGAGGGAGAAGGTTATCTAGGCAAAACTCAAATGTTCTGATTACCAAGCAGCGTCTTTTAGAACATAGAGGTATTATGGTAAATCAAGTAACAAACCCTTTCCTTTTTTTCTTCTACCCTCCCTGCTTAATTAAACAAAAACAGAGGAAGACACCAAATATGTCTCCAACATTCCTTTCTACCAAAGAGGTTCAACTGAATTTTTTAGGGTACCTCACTCCAAGAATAAGAGCTGCTTCTCTTCTTGTCATCGTATGTTGGAAACCTCCTTCATAAAATTTGCGAAATCTTGCTGTAGGTGGTCTTGCCTTGAATGCACTCCAAGCTTGGATGCCATATTTTCCAGCACAAGCAGCAGCAGCAACTGTAAGTCCTGCCATTAAGGGTGTAGCCTGAAGCAAATTTCAGGTTTAAACCTCATTTCAAACAAATTATAAAACGAAAGAAACTATAGGCATTAAAAAGCATTAGTGTAGTAGCAACTATATAATACAGACAAATGACAACCACAGTAAATTATAGATAGCAAGAATTAGTAATGAACTGTACTAATGCAAAAACAACTTAATTAATTATATTTTTATAATAAAAAATTATCTAAAAACATGAACTACACTGTTCTATCCTGCCGTTTACCATGGGGATCTGGTGCATTCAAGTCTTGGGATGAAAAAACTAATGCACCTAATTCCTATTTTTAAAAAAAATCACTATGTTAGCAAAAAAAGGCCTCTATGTAGGAAATTATACATACTCCATTATTTTGACTCGCCACCATCCATGTACAATAAAAACTAGAAAGGTAACAGACCCTTTTGGATTTTTATTACAACCACCCGAAAAAGCAAGATTCTAAATGTTACTGTAACTAATTTAAAAACAGGTAAGCTTACTAAGTTACAAATACATGTTACTTTATAAACGAGAAATCTTTTCCCAACCCCGGAAAATTGTGCAATCGTAAAGAAAACAATACATACTAACCACTAGAATTTTTTGATATTGGGGATACCTTGCACTATAATTATGAGTAATGATAAGTTAGACACATCAAAGTCTAATCTTTTTTTATTTGTATCTAAGAATTACAGGAAATCTAAATAAAGGCTCGGAACCAACATAATGAAGGACTAAAACAAACCACCCAAAAATAAATTTTTGGTAATTAAAACCCAAAATTATTCAATACTATGAAATCGGAAGGGAGCCCTAATATCAACCACACAAGAGTTCCAAATAATACATAGAATTCAATGAGCAGTTTCCCCCCAAAACACAAATTCAATGATCAAAATTAGACCCAAAAAAACTAAAGAATTTTATAAAAAGCGTGTATCTAGAGCGAGACTCACCATCTCTTGGGTTCCTCAGAGGGTCACTGGAGAAAAACGCGGGATGGATTTACTGGATTTTTTGTGAGATTTTGTTCTTAAAATCTTGGAGAGAAAGCTAAACCAACAATCTATCAATGTGTTCAGGTTAATAATATAGCATAGGTCACGCCGAATGCACGTGGTCAGTTTTACTCTTCTGGGTACTTTCTTTTTTATTCCCTTCTTAATTAGGTCGGTGGTTTTAAATTGTAATAGTGTCGTGTCGTGTTTTGTATTTCTTTTTCAATTTCTTTTCTGGATACACAAATTATGAATAATGCTACAAAATTATAAAAATTTATGTCGTGTCATAATTTGTGTATCCAGAAAAGAAATTGAAAAAGAAATACAATGAAAAATTGAAAATATGTATAAAATTATGAAAATTATGTATACAAAATATGTGTATACAAATTATGTGTATACAAAATTTTTATACAAATTATGTATACAAAATATGTGTATACAAATTTGAAAATATGTATAAAAATTATGAAAAATTATAATGCTACAAATTATATTTATAAAAATATAATTATATTTTTATAAATATAAAATATAAAATATAATTATTTTATAAAAATATAAAATACCCAAGTATAAAAATATGAATAATGCTACTGATATTAAAGTTATTTTATAAATATTTTATAAACTGCTGATGTGGCATACTCTATCTCATAATAGTTTGTAGCAATTTGTTGATCAATATGCTGAGGTGGAGTATGTCACATCAATAATTTGTAAAATATTTATAGAATAGTTTATGTATGTAGCATCACTCTAAAAATATATAGTTAAATTAACAATATATATATATATATATATATGTAAAATTATAAATTTTACGAATAAAGATTTAAATTTCTCGATTTTTTTTTTGAATATTGTGGTGTGAATTTAATATAATGTTATAGTTGTGGGTAATATTTATAAATTTTATAAAGTATGCAAGTTGTTATATTATATTCGATTGGTCGGGGAATAATCGTTTTAACAGGGAATATTCGTATACGGCACAATCATTGGTGGACCCCACAACGGAATTATTGTTGGATTGAGAAAACGACAAAAATATTTTTATGAAAATAACGGCGGAAATTTTATCGTTAATACTGTTGAACTACTTTCGGTAGTAAAAGTACGATGTCGTGTGGTTGCAAGTAGTACACTGCGGTATTGATTATTGATGCTTACGTGAGAAGTCACCGGTTTTGTTCAATTATTACTTCGATGAATTCTTTGCGTAGTATCTCACGTTATTTGATTCAATTATTATTGATTGTTATTGTAAAGACCAAAATTTTTTAAATAAAAGGAATTTCCTTTATTTAATATTTTGAAATAGTAAGGGTTGATTTGATTAATGTGGATAGTTAAGGGTTAAATCATAAATATTTCAAAATAAGCAGTGGTTATAAAATATTCATTTTGTGGGAATATTCGTTTGGTGAATGGAATATTTAAATCTTTAAAGGGAATATTCGTTTGGTCGTGGAATATTAAATGCTTGTCGAGAATATTAAATGTGACGAATGGTAGCAATGCCCATGTGTGCCCCATAACTTGAAAAGCGATTGGATGAGGAAAGCGACAAAGTTTGGGTGGTTATAAATAACTTGGCGTAGTTATTACCAATTAAGACCGTAGTTATTCTCAATTAAGACCATTGGAATACCCGGTGGTTAAAATACGATGAATGGCGTGGTTGCACAAAGATGATACGGTATTGCACAAATGATTGTTGAATTATTGATCCTTACGTAAGATGGCACTACTCAATAATTTTCACGGTGAATTCTTTATTCAATATTTTATTTTATTGATTCAATAATTGTTTGCGTTGATATTTTATATTATTGTTGTTCAATAATTGTCATTTGCATGATGATTTCCCATTATCGGATCAATAATTCATATTATTTGAATAATATTATTAGATAACATTATTGGCAATGTCTAGAAAGTTACATCAGGAGAGGTTTGGTCACCTAATTGCGCGCCAAGTAAGGAGAGATCCTTATTGGAAGCCCCTCTCTTTCTGAGAATGCACTGGTTGTTATAAATGTGATTACGTAATATTATTTGTGAATAATTAATTATTGATTCATATGATAAGGAAATATTTATTTTATATGAATATAAATGATGGATTTATTTATGTGGTTATTAATGAAGGAATTAATGTTGAGGTGTTTTATCAAGTATTTTATCGGATTGGAGGTGTTAAAAATCAAATCGGGGTTTTGAGATATATCATGGGGTTATAATTTTTAATCCAAATAGTTGGATCATTGTAATTTTGGATATGTTATACATATATAAGTTGAGTATATGTCTACAAATTTTGAACCGTTAAAATGAAGCGAATGATTTGTTATAAATTTTAAGAGGTGTCTCGATTCGAAATTAGGTTATAAATGATTTTGGTGGAAAATTCTAGAATTGGTGGGCCCCATTTGTGGTTGGTGAAAAAATGTGCTGAATTTTATTTCAAATATGGTGGGTGGCAATAGTAGCGAGTAAAGCCATCAGTGCTTGGTCGAAAGTTCGCTTTGTTGATTAACATTTTCCTATAAATAGAGGTTAAGTTAGAATTGAAAATCACACCGTAAACAAAAATTTTCTCTTTCTCTCTATATTATTGAGCGTATTTTGTGAGTATTTAGATACTTTGAGAGTTCTTTATTCAAGACAAGTTTCATTCAAAGATCACCTTGAGCCTTTCCTTAGAAATCTTGATTCTTTGAGGTAAGGGATATTATTTTTTTTCAGTAATGATATTATTTCTTCAATATCATTATCTTTGAAATGTTGATCTGAAGTTTTATCAAATTTGGAACTTTTTCATATCGGGGTTACTATTCATGAGTTACTATTCACGAGTTACTATTCATGAGTTACTTATTCACGAGTTCTTATTCACGAGTACTATTCATGAAGCGTGAAAATATTTTTTTGTGGAATTTCTATCTTTTGGTGTTTGAGTTACTATTCACGATATCTAAGACTATTCACGATATCTGACTATTCACGTATCTGGCACTATTCATCGAAAAATAAAATTTCTTCTTTTCGTCCAAAATATCTATTTTGGATACTAGCTTTGATCAGTATCCATGTTTTGATCATTCTTGAATTTTACACCACTATGATTATTTTTGAGGTATTGTTGGACATGGATAAAACAAAGTACTGAATCCTTAATCCTTAATTCTTGTCATTTTGTTTCTTTGGATTCGTTCTTTAAAATATTTTTCATCATCCTCGTCTTAAATGATGATATTAGTGAATATCTTTGGCTGTAGTGCAAAGATGAATGATTTCTGAAGAATATCTTTGGCTGTAGTGCAAAGATGAGCAGTGTTTAAATGAATATGACCGATGATGAATATCTTTTTTGGCGTAGTGCAAAAAGATGAGCAGTGTTTAAATGAACATGACCGATCGATGAATATCTTTGGCCTTTAGTGCAAAGATGAGCAGTGTTGAGATGAACATGGACCGATTGATGAATATCTTTGGCACTGTAGTGCAAAGATGAATATTTGATTTGAGATGAATATTGATTGATGTTACGGAGGATAAAATATTGATGATGAATTGTTAAATTCATAGATTATAGTAGATTTCATTCTCTACGTAACTCTTCTATGAATTATTATTTCCGCTGCGAATATTGATCTGAAACTTGTTGTCTGTTGTATTCTATCAGATTTTTCCCTGTTGAAGACTAACGATAATTTGTTGTATATTATCTTAGTCATAGTATTCTTTACTGGGCTAGTTGAGCTCACCCTTTTCCTTGTTGTTCCATTTTCTTCTCAGGAGGCGAGAATGTAGCGAGTACTAGTCGGGGTATGGAATGAAGGTTCTAGAGAGAGTTGTTTAGTAGTCCTCACCATTATTGTAAAATAATGTATCAATAAATGTGATGAGGATTTATTTGAGTATAAATATTGTCTAGAAGATAATATTTGTATTTAAACTCACAGTTTTATTGTTGTGATAATAAAGTTGTAGTTGTTTCTGTACCATGTATTTGGCGACTCAGAATGGGTTGGATGGAATGGACCTATTTTGGGGTCGTCACAGTTATATATATATATATATATTATATATAAGTTTTATTTTATTAGTATTATTAATGTAATAAAACATAATTTTTTTTATATAAAACAGAATACTTTTATAAAGTTATTCTATAAATAGAATATATTATATTTTATTATGCATCGTAGTGCTCGTATAGTATTTTGCATAGTAAAATCGTTTTATATAAAAAATGTAATACTTTTTTATAAAGTTATTCGTTTTATTAGATTATAAATAGAATATATTATATTTTATTTAAAAGATTTTGCTTTTATATCCGGACTGCATTCGATTAAAAGTAAATTAATCTGCACTGATTTCATGAATTAGTTACTATGCAGTCCATTATTCTATAAATAGAAGCTTATTCCTTCATTATTCGAATTCTTTGAAACTTTAGAGAGAAACTATATAGAGAAAGAAGAAAAGTATTCCGCTACTTCACTACTTCTATATCCGTTTCTTACATAAGGTAAGGGTATTATTTCTTTCGTATTCATGAAGAGAACTTACGTTATTCCATTATTTATTATCTGTTGGAATAACTTTGTATCATGCTGGTCTACCCTATACTTGGTAAAATTCTTCTATTATTCCATTCTTTATTATTACATTGGAATATCATGTATGCGTGCGTTACGTCGAAACTGGTTCCGTCTTTATTATTACGTTGGAATATCACATCATGCGTTTTTCATGGGACCGTTCCGATTATTTATTATGTGTGACGCCCCCAAAATTAGGTATACGTCACCCATCTTGGGTCGCCACTTACATGGTACATAAATTCAAATACAACTTATTAACCTAATCGTCGGTACAATACGACATAAACCGTGAGTTTGAATACAAATATTGTCTACTAGATATTATACAAACTCAAAAGGAGTCCTCATTACAACTATTATCACACTATTTCACGTAATAGTGAGACTACTAATGCTATCCTCGGACCATTACTCGCTCCCCGACTCGTCCCGGCCTATGTTCTCATTTTCAAGAGAACGGTGAAAGAAAAGGGTGAGCTCAACTAGCCCAAAGAAGAAATATTATGACTAAGATAATGCGAATAAATTATCATTAGCCTTCAACAATGTTAAACCGATAAAATACAATAGACAACCGCTTTAATCAGCATTTGAATAAGCAATCCATTAAAAGAGTCAAGTAGAGAATAAAGTCTACTATCTTTTAGGTTTTAAAAGGTTTTCATCAATTTTTATCATTTGAGACTCAAATTTTAATAAATAAAACCACCACATCTAATCATCCCCGCACTACTGGCCAAGGATTTTCATCAAATTATCAATGGTCATGACTATACCGAATCACCCCCGGTCATAATCATACCAAAAACTATCCATCATCGCATTACAAAGCCACCGAGGACTTTTGTCACATCATTTATATCAAGTCATGATTATACCGAATGATCCTCGGTCATAATCATACTAAGTTCATCTATGCACGTAAGCCAAAGATAACATAATATAAACATGAGGATGATGACAATGACATAGTAATTCAATAAAACAAGTTCAAGAATTATTTAATCCATGAATTATTAACGCCCAAATTGTCAACATGATATCTTTTTCAGTAGAGTAAAATTCAAGAATGATCGTAAGAATATTTCCATGAAAAATCTATGGATGAAACGCAAATATCAAGGATATTCTACTAATTTCATGGAGTATAGAAGTCAAAGTTTTAACCAAACCGGTATAATAAAGAATGGAATAACAAAAGAAATCACCATGCACGTGCAGATTACAGACAGATAAAAGTTATTCCAATGTAATAATAATAACGGAACCAAAGTCGGTGAAATTTCACACAAGCGGGATGTTCCAACAGAATAATAAAGATGGAACAGATCCGTGTGAAAACACACGAGATAGGATATTCCAATGTAATGATAAAGACGGAACCAGTCCTGTAAAAAACACATGCATGTGATGTTCCAAATGTAATAATAAAAAAGCGGAACTGTGTGGTGTAAAACACATGCATGGATGTTCCAATGTAATAATAGAAGAATGTCACCAAGTATAGGTAAATCACAGATACAAAAGTTATTCCAATGAATAATAAGCAATGGAATAACATAAGGATTTCACCAAGTATAGGGTATGCCACAGCGTACACAAAGTATATATAGGGTATGCCACTTTTTTAAAAGTTATTCCAATGTAATAATAATGAATGGAATAATGTAAGTTTCTTCAAGAAGAAAAGAATAACACCCCTTACCGTAAAAGAACTGAATATAGAAGTAGTGAAGTAAGCGTAATACTCTTCTTCTTTCTATAATTTTTCTCTCTATAGCTCTCTCTATAATTTCTCTCTAGAGTTTCAATGAATTCGTAAGAAAATAATGATGAAGGAAGGAATGAGCTTCTATTTATAGGAAAATGGAATGCATAGTAACTAATCCATGAACTATCAGATTGATTTACTTTAATCTGATTATCCATATTTAAAGAAAAATCTTTTAAATAAAATATAATATATTCTATTTATATAAAAACATTTTACTATGCAAACACTATGCAATACTATGCAAAAACACTACGCAAAAAACACTATGCAACACTATGCATAATAAAATATAATATATTCTATTTATGAATAACTTTAATAAAGTATTCTATTTTATATAAAAGATGTTTCGCTTTTATTACGTTAATAATAATTTAATAAAACAAAACGTCATTATCGCTATAATAATTCATATTATTAATCGACAATAATGGAATCAAACCGAGTGACTTTTCACATAAGCATCAATAATCAATACCGGTAGTTACTTATGCAACCACACGATTCATCGTACTTTTACTACCGAGTAGTAGTTCAACAAGAATCACGGTAAAACTTCCGCCGTTATTTCAATAAAATATTTTTGTCGCTTTTCAATCCGACAATAATTTTGTGGGGTCCACCAATGATTGAGTCAGTTATATAATATTCCCCGCTAAACCGAATATTCCCATTAATCGAATATAATATAACCACTGCATACTTTGCAAAATTTATAAATACTACCCACAACTATAATATTATCTTAAATTCACACCATAATATTAAAAAAATTATTTCAACAAAATTTAAATCTTTATTGATAAAATCTGGGGTCTCACAATCTCCCTCCTTATGGAATTTCGCCTCGAAATTGGGGGGTACGACTGATATGATAAAGAGGTGAGGATACCTTGAATACCTTTATCGTTGAAAACATTAAATTCATTTTTGCAATCCTACCAAAGATATTCATTAACAATTCATCTTTTGCACTACAAAGCCAAAGATATATACAACCGTAAAACCAATAATACCGAGACTTAGCTTAATAGTATCACGACCACGAATTATCCATGCACTCTTGGCCAAGGATATTCGTGTTTTCAATTGATCATGATTATACCAATAAATAATAATCCGTGGTCATAATCATATCAAGTCTATCAATGCACTACTACCAAAGATGACTTTTACCACATCCATGAATTAATATTTCATCTCACGAGACTCATTTCAATAATTAATCCATATCATCGAATCATCCCCGCACTACGTGCCAAGGATATATCATTAGTATCACGACCACAAATTATCCATGCACTACTACCAAAGATAATCGTGTATTCATTAGTATCACGACCACAAATTATCCATGCACTACTACCAAAGATAATTGTGTATTCATTAATATCACGACCACAAATTATCCATGCACTACTACCAAAGATAATTGTGTATTCATTAGTATCACGACCACAAATTATCTATGCACTACTACCAAAGATAATTGTGTATTCATTAAGTATCACGACCACAAACACAAATTATCCATGACTACTACCAAAGATAAAGATAATCGTGTATTCATTAGTATCACGACCACAAATTATCCATGCACTACTACCAAAGATAATCGTATTCATTAATTAGTATCCGACCACAAATTATCCATATGCACTACTACCAAAGATAATTGTGTATTCATTAAGTATCACGACCACAAATTATCCATGCACTACTACCAAAGATAATTGTGTATTCATTAGATATCACGACCACAAATTATCCATGCACTACTACCAAAGATAATTGTGTATTCATTTACAATTATGATTATACCGAATAATCCGTGGTCATAATCATACCAAGTCCATCTATCCATCTATGCAATACAGCCACGTATGAGATGACTTTCAACATAATATAAACATGAGGATAATGATATAAAGAATCAATCAAATGAGATAAAGGATAAATATTAAACATTTATAATATATTTTATCCAGATTCAAGAATATCCCCATGTTTTCAATCACTTAATAATCTCATAATCTAATATCATTAATATTATAACAATATTTTAATCACTTCTTAAATTTATAAACAATTTATCTCAATTGTTTACGCTTTACCATATAATGCATTTAATCATTCAAAATGCCATACTCATAAAATATCATCACCAATTATCAAATCCTCATCAAAAAATATGCATATACTCTATATAGGATTTTCTAGCCATAAAATCCTATTTTCAACTTTGTTATTTCACATAACATATTTAACTCATATGTTCATAACTAAACTATTTTCATGAAAAATACCAAATCAGTCCCAAAAATATTTTTTTTCTGGGATTTAGCATAATATAGTCCCATAATGAAAATATATTTTTCTCGAAATTTTAAAATTCATTTACTATTTTTAAAAATCAATTTCTAATTAATTCCTTAAGAAATTAGCTACCTCAAGTTTAACTCCAAAATTCCCAAATCTTGGCAGGACCTTACACATGTTAACGTGAGCTTCTAGTTTAAATTTCATGGTCATCTGAGTTATAGAACTCGGTTATAGCGTTTTTCATCGGAAAAACCTAAATATTGAAATAGTCATAACTTGCTCATTTTAAGTCGGAATGAGCTCATTTTTGGACAGGAGATACTTTATACCATATACTTTCATGTCCCAAAAGGCCAGAATTTTTCTCATAATTTAAGTGGCCGAAACAGCCCCTTAAAGTTTCTGGGCAGTAGCATTTTCGAAATTTACAGCTTTGACCTCCTTTGCTAAAATCAGTCCACACAAAAATCTACAACACCTTTTCCAGTAATTCCACTTGGATTAGTTAGGTAACTCATAGATCTAACTCTAGGACTTGACCACATTCAAAAATTCAAAATATAATAGGAGATATGGTCAATTGAATTTCATGTTATGTTTTTCACCAAAATCTGATTTTCAACTCTTTGTGATTTCTAAGAAACTTTCATGTTTTCACATAATAACCAACATAACTCATCATAACACTTACTAATACCACATATACCCATGATTTTCATTAGTCCAATGCTTTTATTATGACTTTCATCATAAACCACGTAAACTGCTCATTTTAATTGAAGAAATATTTGAGGGTTTAAGAAATGAGTTTTTCAGATCGGGTCAATACAAAATTCGATTTCACGCTCTAGGGTAGGCTAGAAATCTTCAAGAATACGTCAAGAAATTTATTAATGATAGAAATATCATTCAAAATCGCTACTCTTATCCAAGACTTGGATAAGACGTTACATTGATACCAACTGTGACTTCTATCCCTTAACCTAGATAGACCTCACAATGATACCTATAAACTTGCCATCTTCATTCACGATGTCGCCTACGTGAAAGTCCGGCGGTGCATTCCACACAAGGAAGTCAACAACGAAAGGATCGGGGCTCTTTACTTATGGCTTGATATAACAAATGATTAACTTTAGGGTTTGGTTACTTTGAATTCAGTATAACAAAGTTGGTTAGGAATATGAAAGCTAACAACCTTATAAAAAGAATAATAAGTAGTTAATCAATCGTTTTCAAAAATTACCTCAAAGGCAAGTATTTTCAAAAAGATAAGATAAGTAACGTGAAAGTGTTTATTTGAAACAACAAGATTAATAAAAATGGAGGTAACGAAGGTTTCTCCCAACGAAGTTTCAATAGATAAATCAAAGTCTAATTTTTTTTTTTGAGTCAAATTTAAACATTGAACACAAACTAGGTAGAGAGATAAAAGAGTGGGTAGAACTTGTATTGAATAAAGTATAGACTTCGCATTAATTTATAATTAACTAACCCGTAATAAACTTCGGGTTTCGGGTTTCTCGATAAACGCCTCGCTTAAATTACCGAAGTTTGACTTTTTTATATAGGTACATTCCACCCTTAAGTGCTTCTTCACATTCCTCGATCCATTATTTGAATCATTATTCTTCGATCCATATCGAATTCGGGTTGGCCGCTATGCATGTGGTAATTCGAATTCGATGTTAAATTCTCCCAATTGTTGTCCAAAAGCAAAGTCCATTTCATCTATTTTGGCTTTATTGGATCGGACGTCTTTTTACACTATTATCAACGCGTTATGCGGCTTTTACCCATGCATCGCCTATTCTCCTTCGTTCGATTGTTTCTTCTTTTAATGATCTTTGATTTTAAATTCTCGATTCCAACTTTAATATCTTACACCTCGCCAAAGCGTGATTTTGTTCGAGCATCACATATCGGGTAACCCAATTTTGAATTGTTGTATCCCTTTGTCCACGATCGTTTGCCGTTCTTCAACCTCGTTCTTCTAGCTCACGAACACGATTTTGTAATTCTAAGTTTTGATCATAAATTTCTTCTAACCAATTCTCCTCGTGTTCTTCTTCTTCTTCTTCTTCCTCTTCTTCCTCACTTTCAGCTGCTACCTCTGCAACTAGCTCGGGTGCAACAATTAGTTCTTCATTCACTACGTGGATATCTCTAATTTGTTCCTAAATCCGACCTTTGCATTAACTCGATTAGTGATTAAAGGTGTCACAACGGTCACATTCACTCCATTGTGAATATTTTCAAATGCCATTTCAAACACCGCCACAACACAAGGGTTAATTAATATATCAAATATTATCCCTATACTCGACCGACCAATTAAATACCAAATAAACTTAGGTAGGTCATACTAGCGAAGGAATTTCCGCCTCTCTCCTCCTAGTTCTTATCTCACATCTTAGCCAGGATCATATCCCTAAGCTCGATACCAAACTTGTGACGCCTCTAAAATTAGGTATACGCCACCCATCTTGGGTCGCCACTTACATGGTACATAAATTCAAATACAACTTACTAAACTAACTGTCGTGTACAATACGACATAAACTGTGAGTTTGAATACAAATATTGTCTACTAGATATTATACAAACTCAAAAGGAGTCCTCATTACAACTATTATCACACTATTTCACGAATAGTGAGGACTACTAATGCTATCCTCGGACCATTACTTCGCTTCCCGACTCTCGTCCCAAATTTATGTTCTCATTTTCAAGAGAAAACGAATGAAAGAAAGGGTGAGCTCAACTAGCCCAAGAAGAAATATTATGACTAAGATAATGCGTAATAAATTATCATTAGCCTTCAACAATGTTAAACCGATAAAATACAATAGACAACCGGTTTAATCTGCAATGAATAAGCAATCCATTAAAAGAGTCAAGTAGAGAATAAAGTCTACTATCTTTTAGGTTTTAAAAGGTTTTCATCAATTTTTATCATTTGAGACTCAAATTTTAATAATAAACCACCACATCTAATCATCCCCGTACTACGGCCAAGGATTTTCATCAAATTATCAATGGTCATGACTATACCGAATCACCCCCGGTCATAATCATACCAAAAACTATCCATCACCGCATTACAGTGCCATCGAGGACTTTTGTCACATCATTTATATCAAGTCATGATTATACCGAATGATCCCGGTCATAATCATACTAAGTTCATCTACGCACGTAAGCCCAAAAGATAACATAATATAACATGAGGATGATGACAATGACATAGTAATTCAATAAAACAAGTTCAAGAATTATTTAATCCATGAATTATTAACGCCCAAATTGTCAACATGATATTGTTTTCAGAGAGTAAAATTCAAGAATGATCGGAAGAATATTTCCATGAAAAGATATGGATGAAACGCAAATATCAAGGATATTCTACTAATTTCATGGAGTATAGAAGTCAAAGTTTTAACCAACTGGGTATAATAAAGAATGGAATAACAAAAGAAATCACCATGCATGCAGTGCCGTGACAGACAAAAGTTATTCCAACAGTAATAATAATAACGGAACCAAAGTCGGTGAAATTCACACCGGCTGGATGTTCCAACAGTAATAATAAAGATGGAACCGCATCCGGTGTAAAACACACGAGATAGGATATTCCAATGAATGATAAAGATTTTAACCAGTCCTGGTGTAAAACACATGCATGTGATGTTCCAACAGAATAATAATAAAATCGGAACCAGTCCTGTAAAACACATGCAGCAGGATGTTCCAATGTAATAATAGAAGAATGTCACCAAGTATAGGGTAAACCATCACAGACACAAAGTTATTCCAATGTAATAATAAGCAATGGAATAACATAAGGATTTCACCAAGTATAGGGTACGCCGCGATACATGTGAGGTTATGTATAGGGTATGCCATTTTTTTAAAGTTATTCCAATGTAATAATAATGAATGGAATAATGTAAGTTCTTCAAGAAGAAAGAATAAACACCCTCACCGTAAAAGAACTGAATATAGAAGTAGTGAAGTAGAAGTAGTAATACTCTCTTCTTCTTTCTATAATTTTCTCTATAGCTTCTCTCTATAATTTCTCTCTAGAGTTTCAATGAATTCGTAAGAAAATAATGAAGGAATGAGCTTCTATTTATAGGAAAATGGAATGCATAAGAACTAATCCATGAGCGGTCCAGATTGATTTACTTTAATCTGACGGTCCATATTTAAAGAAAAATCTTTTAAATAAAATATAATATATTCTATTTATATAAAAACATTTTACTATGCAAACACTATGCAATACTATGCAAAACACTATGCAAAAACACTATGCAACACTATGCATAATAAAATATAATATATTCTATTTATAGAATAACTTTAATAAAGTATTCTATTTTATATAAAAGATGTTTCGCTTTTATTACGTTAATAATACTTAATAAAACAAAACGTCATTATCGCTATAATAATTCATATTATTAATCGACAATAATGGAATCAAACCGAGTGACTTCTCACATAAGCATCAATAATCAATACCGTGTGCTACTATGCAACCACACACACGACATCGTATTTTTTACTACCGAAAGTAGTTCAACAAGAACTACGGTAAAACTTCCGCCGTTATTTCAATAAAATATTTTTGTCGCTTTTCTCAATCCGACAATAATTTCGTATGGGGTCCACCAATGATTGAGAGTCATTGCATTTAATATTCCCCGCTAAACCGAATATTCCCCACCAATCGAATATAATATAACCACTGCATACTTTGCAAAATTTATAAATACTACCCACAACTATAATATTATCTTAAATTCACACCATAATATTAAAAAAATTATTTCAACAAAATTTAAATCTTTATTGATAAAATCTGGGGTCTCACAATCTCCCCTCCTTATGGAATTTTCCTCGAAATTAGGGTACGATACTGATATGATAAAGAGGTGAGGATACCTGAATGAATACCTTTATCGTTGAAAACATTAAATTCATTTTTGCAATCCGGCCAAAGATATTCATTAACAATTCATCTTTGCACTACAGGCCAAAGATATACAACTGTAAAACCAATAATGCTGAGACTCAGCTTAATAGTATCACGACCACTTAATTATCCATGCATTCTTGGCAAGGATATTCGTGTTTTCAATTACTGATCATGATTATACCCAAGAATAATCCGTGGTCATAATCATACCAAGTCTATCAATGCACTACTACCAAAGATGACTTTTTACACATCCATGAATTAATATTTCATTCACGAGACTCAAATTTCAATAATTAATCCATATCATCGAATCATCCCCGCACTACTGTGCCAAGGATATTCATTAGTATCACGACCACAAATTATCCATGCACTACTACCAAAGATAATCGTATTCATTCATTAGTATCACGCACCACAAATTATCCATGCACTACTACCAAAGATAATTGTGTATTCATTAAGATATCACGACCACAAATTATCCATGCACTACTACCAAAGATAATAATTCATTAAGTATTCATTAGTATCACACACCACAAATTATCTATGCACTACTACCAAAGATAATTGTGTATTCATTAATATCACGACCACAAACACAAATTATCCATGCACTACTACCAAAGATAATAATCGTGTATTCGACCACAAATTATCCACGACTACTACCAAAGATAATTATCCATTGCATCACTACTACAAATTAAGATAATAATCGTGTATTCATTAGTATCCGACCACAAATTATCCATGCACTACTACCAAAGATAATTGTGTATTCATTAAGATCATCGCGACCACAAATTATCCCATGCACTACTACCAAAGATAATTGTGTATTCATTAGTATCACGACCACAAATTATCCATGCACTACTACCAAAGATAATTGTGTATTCATTTACTATTATGATTATACCAATAATCCGTGGTCATAATCATACCAAGTCCATCTATGCATTACAAAAGCCACGATGACTTTCAACATAATATAAACATGAGGATAATGATATAAAGAATCAATCAAATGAGATAAAGGATAAATATTAAACATTTATAATATAATTTATCCAGATTCAAGAATATCCCCATGTTTTCAATCACTTAATAATCTCATAATCTAATATCATTAATATTATAACAATATTTTAATCACTTCTTAAATTTATAAACAATTTATCTCAATTGTTTACGCTTTACCATATAATGCATTTAATCATTCAAAATGCCATACTCATAAAATATCATCACCAATTATCAAATCCTCATCAAAAAAAATATATCATATACTCTATATAGGATTTTTCTAGCCATAAAATCCTATTTTCAACTTTTTATATTTCACATAACATATTTAACTCATATGTTCATAACTAAACTATTTTCATGAAAAATACCAAATCAGTCCCAAAAATATTTTTTTCTGGGATTTAGCATAATATAGTCCCATAATGAAAATATATTTTTTCTCGAAATTTTAAAATTCATTTACTATTTTTAAAAATCAATTTCTAATTAATTCCTTAAGAAATTAGCTACCTCAAGTTTAACTCCAAAATTCCCAAATCTTGGCAGGACCTTACACATGTTAACGTGAGCTTCTAGTTTAAATTTCATGGTCATCGGAGTTATAGAACTCCGTTATAGCGTTTTTAAAAAACCTAAATATTGAAATAGTCATAACTTGCTCATTTTAAGTCAGAATGAGCTCATTTTTGGACAGGAGATACTTTATACCATATACCTTCATGTCCCAAAAGGCCAGAATTTTTCTCATAATTTAAGTGGCCGAAACAGCCCCTTAAAGTTTCTGGGCAGTAGTATTTTTTCGAAATTTACAGCTTTGACCTCCTTTGCTAAAATCAGTCCACACAAAAATCTACAACACCTTTTCCAGTAATTCCACTTGGATTAGTTAGGTAACTCATAGATCTAACTCTAGGATTTGACCACATTCAAAAATTCAAAATATAATAGGAGATATGGTCAATTGAATTTCATGTTACGCTTTTTCACTAAAATCGATTTTCAACTCTTTGTGATTTCTAAGAAACTTTCATGTTTTACATAATAACCAACATAACTCATCATAACACTTACTAATACCACATATACCCATGATTTTCATTAGTCCAATGCTTTTATTATGACTTTCATCATAAACCACGTAAATCTGCTCATTTTAATTGAAGAAATATTTGAGGGTTTAAGAAATGGGTTTTTGTCTTTGGGGTCAATACAAAATTCGATTTCACGCCTAGGGTAGGCTAGAAATCTTCAAGAATACGTCAAGAAATTTATTAATGATAGAAATATCATTCAAAATCGCTACTCTTATCCAAGACTTGGATAAGACGTTACATTGATACCAATCGTGACTTCTATCCCTTAACCTAGATAAGCCCTCACAATGATACCTATAAACTTGCCATCTTCATTCACGATGTCGCCTACGTAAAAGTCGGCTTGGGTGCATTCCACACAAGGAAGTCAACAACGAAAGGATCGGGGCTCTTTACTTATGGCTTGATATAACAAATGATTAACTTTAGGGTTTGGTTACTTTGAATTCAGTATAACAAAGTTGGTTAGGAATATGAAAGCTAACAACCTTATAAAAAGAATAATAAGTAGTTAATCAATCGATTTTCAAAAATTACCTCAAAGGCAAGTATTTTCAAAGAGATAAGATATAAGAACGTGAAAGTGTTTATTTGAAACAACAAGATTAATAAAATGTTGGAGGTAACGAAGGTTTCTCCCAACGAAGTTTCAATAGATAAATCAAAGTCTAATTTTTTTTTTTGAGTCAAATTTAAACATTGAACACAACTAGGTAGAATAAAAGAGTGGGTAGAACTTGTATTGAATAAAGTATAGACTTCGCATTAATTTATAATTTAACGTAATAACTTCGTTCGGTTTTTTCTCAAATAAAAACGCCTCGCTTAAATTACCGAGAGTTTGACTTTTACTATAGGTACATTCCACCCTTAAGTGCTTCTTCACATTCCCGATCCATTATTTGAATCATTATTCTCGATCCATATCGAATTCGGGTTGACCGCCATGCATGTGGTAATTCGAATTCGATGTTGGGTTCTCCCAATTGTCATTCCAAAAGCAAAGTCCATTTCATCTATTTTGGCTTTATTGGATCGGACGTCTTTTTTCACACTATCAACGCGTTGTGAGCTTTTTACCCATGCATCGCCTATTCTCCTTCGTTCGCTTGTTTCTTCTTTTTGATCTTTGATTTTTAAATTCTCGATTCCAACTTTAATATCTTACACACCGCCAAAGCGTGATTTTGTTCGAGCATCACATATCGGGTAACCCAATTTTGAAATTGTATCCCTTTGTTCCACGATCGCGCTTTCGTGGTTCTTCAACCGTGCTCTTCTAGCTCACGAACACGATTTTGTAATTCTAAGTTTTGATCATAAATTTCTTCTAACCAATTCTCCTCGGGTTCCTCTTCTTCCTCTTCTTCCTCTTCTTCCTCACTTTTCACCGCTACCTCGCAACTAGCTCGGGTGCAACAATTAGTTCTTCATTCACTACGTGGATATCTCTAATTTGTTCCTCGTCGACGACCTTGCATTAACTCGATTAGTGATTAAAGGTGTCACAACTCTGGCCACATTCACTCCATTGTGAATATTTTCACCGCCATTTCAAACACCGCCACAACACAAGGGTTAATTAATATATCAAATATTATCCCTATACTCCGAATTCGACCAATTAAATACCAAATAAACTTAGGTAGGTCATACTAGCGAAGGAATTTCCTCTCTCCCTCCTAGTTCTTATCTCACATCTTAGCCAGGATCATATCCCTAAGCTCGATACCAACTTGTGACGCCTCTAAAATTAGGTATACGCCACCCATCTTGGGTCGCCACTTACATGGTACATAAATTCAAATACAACTTACTAACCTAACTGCTGTAGGTATAATACGACATAAACCGTGAGTTTGAATACAAATATTGTCTACTAGATATTATACAAACTCAAAAGGAGTCCTCATTACAACTATTATCACACTATTTCACGTAATAGTGAGGACTACTAATGCTATCCTCTCGGACCATTACTCCGCTCCCCGACTCGTCCGGCCTATGTTCTCATTTCAAGAGAACAAAGTGAAAGAAAGGGTGAGCTCAACTAGCCCAAGAAGAAATATTATGACTAAGATAATGCGTAATAAATTATCATTAGCCTTCAACAATGTTAAACCGATAAAATACAATAGACAACCAGTTTAATCTGCAGCAGTTGAATAAGCAATCCATTAAAAGAGTCAGTAGAGAATAAAGTCTACTATCTTTTAGGTTTTAAAAGGTTTTCATCAATTTTTATCGCCGAGACTCAAATTTTAATAATAAACCACCACATCTAATCATCCTCGCACTACACGGCCAAGGATTTTCATCAAATTATCAATGGTCATGACTATACCGAATCACCCCGGTCATAATCATACCAAAAACTATCCATCATCGTGCATTACGTGCCATCGAGGACTTTTGTCACATCATTTATATCAAGTCATGATTATACCGAATGATCCTCGGTCATAATCATACTAAGTTCATCTACGCACGTAAGCCAAAGATAACATAATATAACATGAGGATGATGACAATGACATAGTAATTCAATAAAACAAATTCAAGAATTATTTAATCCATGAATTATTAACGCCCAAATTGTCAACATAATACTCGCTTTCAGAGAGTAAAATTCAAGAATGATCGGAAGAATATTTCCATGAAAAGATTTGGATGAAACGCAAATATCAAGGATATTCTACTAATTTCATGGAGTATAGAAGTCAAAGTTTTAACCAACTGGGTATAATAAAGAATGGAATAACAAAAGAAATCACCATGCACGTAGTATTGTGCATGATGTAGACAAAGTTATTCCAATGTAATAATAATAACGGAACCAAAGTCGTGAAATTCACACCGACTGGATGTTCCAATGTAATAATAAAGATGGAACGGATCCGGTGAAAACACACATGAGATAGGATATTCCAACAGAATGATAAAGAGCGGAACCAGTCAAATGTAAAACACATGCATGTGAGGATGTTCCAATGTAATAATAAAAGCGGAACTGTGGGTGTAAAACACACATGACAGGATGTTCCAATGTAATAATAGAAGAATGTCACCAAGTATAGGTAAATCACAGATACAAAGTTATTCCAATGTAATAATAAGAATGGAATAACATAAGGATTTCACCAAGTATAGGTACGCCGTACATGAGGTTATGTATAGGGTATGCCACTTTTACAAAAGTTATTCCAATGTAATAATAATGAATGGAATAATGTAAGTTCTCTTCAAGAAGAAAGAATAACACCCCTTACCGTAAAAGAACTGAATATAGAAGTAGTGAAGTAGCAGAATACTCTTCTTCTTTCTATAATTTTCTCTCTATAGCTTCTCTCTATAATTTCTCTCTCTAGAGTTTCAATGAATTCGTAAGAAAATAATGAAGGAATGAGCTTCTATTTATAGGAAAATGGAATGCATAATAATTAATCCATGAACGGTCCAGATTGATTTACTTTAATCTGACGGTCCATATTTAAAGAAAAATCTTTTAAATAAAATATAATATATTCTATTTATATAAAAACATTTTACTATGCAAACACTATGCAATACTATGCAAAACACTATGCAAAAAACACTATGCAACACTATGCATAATAAAATATAATATATTCTATTTATGAATAACTTTAATAAAGTATTCTATTTTATATAAAAGATGTTTCATTTTATTACGTTAATAATAACTTAATAAAACAAAACGTCATTATCGCTATATAATAATTCATATTATTCGACAATAATGGAATCAAACCGAGTGACTTCTCACATAAGCATCAATAATCAATACCGTGTGTGCTCTTATGCAACCACACGACATCGTATTTTTTACTAATGAAAGTAGTTCAACAAAGAATCACAGTAAAACTTCCGCCGTTATTTCAATAAAATATTTTTGTCGCTTTTTCAATCCCGACAATAATTTGCATTAGGGGTCCACCAATGATTGAGTAGTTAGACGAATATTCCTCGCTAAACCTAATATTCCGACTAATCGAATATAATATAACCACTTGCATACTTTGCAAAATTTATAAATACTACCCACAACTATAATATTATCTTAAATTCACACCATAATATTAAAAAATTATTTCAACAAAATTTAAATCTTTATTGATAAAACTGGGGTCTCACAATTATTACATTGGAATAACACTTATCATGCTAAAAACCGCATGCATGGTGATTTCGTTGTTATTCCATTCTTTATTATTACATTGGAACATCCTCGCTTGCAATTAATTTCTTTGATCCGTTCCGTTATTTATTATTCTGTTGGAATAACTTTCGTCTGTCGCCAAGTACCGCATGCATGGTGATTTCGTTGTTATTCCATTCTTTATTATTACGTTGGAATATCCTATCGGTGCGTATTGCGATGACACAGTTCCATTATTTATTATTACATTGGAATAACTCGTACATCGCTAAGCATCGCACGCATGGTGATTTCTTTTGTTATTCCATTCTTTATTATACTCAGTTGATTAAAATTTTGACTTCTATACTCCATGAAATTAGTGGAATATTGTGACGCCCCCAAAATTAGGTATACGTCACCCATCTTGGGTCGCCACTTACATGGTATGTAATTTAAATACAACTTACTAATATAAGCGCCGTGTACAATACGACATAAAGCGTGAGTTTGAATACAAATATTGTCTACTAGATATTATACAAACTCAAAAGGAGTCCTCATTATAATTATTATCACACTATTTTACTGAATAGTGAGGACTACTAATGCTATCCTCGGACCATTACTCCAGTTCCCCACTCGTCGTCAAACTATATTCTCATTTCCTCAAGAGAATGAAAGTGAAAGAAAGGGTGAGCTCAACTAGCCCAAAGAAGAAATATTATAACTAAGATAATGCGAGAATAAATTATCAATAGTCTTCAACAATGTTAAACTAATAAAATACAATAGACAACCGGTTTAAGCTGCAATGAATATCTGTAATCCATTAAAAGAGTCAAGTAGAAAATAAAGTCTACTATCTTTAGGTTTTAAAAAGTTTTCATAAATTTTTATCACTAAGACTCAGTTTAATGAATAAACCACAATATCTAATCATCCCTGTACCACGGTCAAGGATTTTCATCAAATTATCAATGGTCATGACTATACCGAATCACCCCCGGTCATAATCATACCAAAACTATCCATCATCGCATTCTGACCCATCGAGGACTTTTATCACATCATTTATAACAAGCCATGATTATACCGAATGATCCCTGGTCATAATCATACTAAATTCATCTATGCACGTAAGCCAAAGATAACATAATATAACATGAGGATGATGACAATGACATAATAATTTAATAAAACAAGTTCGCGAATTAATTTATTCAGGAACTAATTGAAAGTAGTATGCACACAAGCCAATCATGTTTGATGATAAAGCATATACTTTGTAACAATCTTATTCATTTATTAATAAAAAGTATTAATTTATTAAAGGCTTTTAATTATCTACATGATGCTGTTTTATAATATGTGATAAACCCATAGTTTTAAGCAACGCTTTTAGAATAATGATGATGATCATTCTAATGAGATCTAAATTCTTAGAAAGCTTAAAACTAAAATAGTTCCCAATCATTGGATTACTAAATTGGGGATTAGTGAATCCGGATAGATTGAGTACATACGTTTTTGCTCATTGGATGAGGATGATTGATCTCATGATCATTTGTGTGGAGACACTAAAGCAAGTATGTAGGTGCTTATTAGAGAATAAGTTCACTCGAACGTGGCTCATTAAGGAATACCTAATGGAGTTTTATTTGCTGTCGATAGGAATTCTGTAGTGATAGTAGTACAAGTAATCCTTGGACTTGAGATCATCATAGTATCTTGTGTATGATGAGTTATACTTTGACTTATTCCTTAAGACCCTTAGGGTATATCAAAGGGTATGCTTGGGTATAATAAGTTGTACATGGAGATAATGTATGATCGATAAAGAATCTACCACTTCTAATAAAGAAGAGAAATGTCTATGTGATTCGATAAATGACAATCCAAAGTAGTCCTGGTTGCAAGCGAGAATGAAATTAGAAAGGAGTTTCTAATTTGCATTATTTGAGTTGTGCATTTAAGAGTCGAAATACATATAATTAAATAAAATAAGACTCGACAGAAAGAATTCCATGTCTTATATTTAATTGGGACATTGTATGGTGGAAGGATTGAATTGACGGTAACTATTTACTCAAAGGTTCTTTAATGATTAATGTTGAAATCTATATTATCCTGGAAAAGTCGTTGATCGTTAGGAGGCTTATCCCTATTGTAGAATAAATATTATTTATTTAAATAAATTAATTGTTTAATTTATTTATTTAAATAAGATTAGAATTGTTCTAATTGATTTATTCACAATAGGTTTAATATGGAGAACCTAAAGGGTCACACCATAAAAGGAAGAATAATTATTTAAGAAGTTAATGGCATAATCGTAATAATATGTTATGTATATTTAATTTAATCTATGGTGATAGAATAAATTAAATAGCTTAATATTATTATTTAATATTTTGAAATATTAAATATAAATTAATAAGAGAGTCTTATTAATATTATTATAATTATTATTATTTTAATTTCTAAAAGAGTTTAGGAATTAATTTAATATAAGTACTCTCATTTATTCCTAATTGGATTAGGAAGGAAAATTAGTTAAAGAAGTTTTAATTAATTATCCCTAATAAGATTAGGGAGCTTAATTAATTAAAAGAATTTAATTAATTAAATAAAACCCAATTCCTTAATTGTTAAGGTGGGTTGCCCACATCTATTAATAAGAGGAGTCTTATTATGGGTGTATGGGTTGTTGACTTTAAAAAGTACGTAATAATTCCAAGTTGTTAGAAGTATGCCTTTTCTATAGAGATAGAAAACTAGGGTTAGCCATAACACCCATCTTCTTGAATTTTCTTCTTCCTTGGTGGATCACCTCTAGAGGCCAAACATTTGGGTGGCTAACGTTGATCAAAGGAAGGAACCAAACCCGGTGGATTCAAGATTGAACGCGAAAGGATTTGGAGGTGAACTTGTACCTGAGGAAGCTCGATCTTCAAGGGTATGATTTTATTCTTTAACTTTTCGTTTAATTAATAATTGTGCATAAAGGGTGATCCGGGTATATGGTTTGTAAAATTTTAAACTCTGATTTTACACGCTTCCGCATTAACTTTGCAATTTGATTGCTTTCATGAATATTACAAACCTAACACTAATAACGTCCAAATTGTCAACATGATACTGCTTTGTAGAGTAAAATTCAAGAATGATCAGAAGAATATTTCCATGAAAAGATACTAGATGAAACGCAAATATCAAGAATATTCTACTAATTTCATGGAGTATAGAAGTCAAAGTTTTAACCAACTTGGGTATAATAATAAAAATGGAATAACAAAGGAAATCACCATGCATGCGGTACTTGCGTAGGTATGAGTTATTCAATAGAATAATAATAACGGAACGAAGTCGGTGAAATTCACTGCAAGCGGGATGTTCCAATGAATAATAAAGATGGAACCGGATCCGGTGTAAAACACACGAGATAGGATATTGCAATGAGAATGATAAAAGCGGAACCGGTGTCCTGTAAAACACATGCATGGGATGTTCCAACGAGAATAATAAAGAGCGGAACCAGAATTGGGTGTAAAACACATGCATGGATGTTCCAACAAAATAATAAAACAGAATAATAGAAGAATGTCACCAAGTATAGGGTAAACCACGTATACTGAGTTATTCCAATGAATAAATAAGAATGGAATAACATAAGGATTTCACCAAGTATAGGGTATGTCAGCGTATACGAGTTATTCCAAATGAATAATAAAGAATGGAATAATGAAGTTCTCTTCATGAATAAGAAAGAATAAACACTTTACGAGTACAACAAATAATATCCCTTACCTTAGAAGAACTGAATATTAGAAAAGTGAAGTAGCGAGAATACTTTTCTTCTTTCTCTCTATAGTTTCTCTCTACAGAGTTTCAATGAATTCGTAAGAAATAATGAAGGAATGAGCTTTATTTATATAAAAAGCGAGGGTGGCTTTTGGTATTAACGAAGAGGTCAAAATGACTCTTGGTAATATTGAAGAGACAACTACTATTTCATGAAAAGGGTAATTAACCTTGGAACAAGAAGAGGCGATTAACTCTTGGTAATATTGAAGGGACAACTACTATTTGCGAAGGGTAATTACTATTGGCGAAGGTAATTACTTATTGACGAAGGTAATTACTATTCACAAAGGTAATTACTATCGACGAAGGTAAATACTATTGACGAAGGTAATTACTATTCACAAAGATAAATACTATTGTGAAGGGACTCTTAGATGATGACATATGGGCCCCCATAAAATAATCAAACTTACCACAAACGTCTCATAGCAGACTCTTTATATATATCGAGGATTGAATAAATATTACCACAAATCATTTTATTTTTAATCAACACATATTTAATCTTTCAACAATTATTAATCATTTATAACTTGTCGTCTCAATTAATAATATAACATATTATACGATGATAATCTTGTGATAATAATTGAATCAATAATATAAGAGATATGATGCAAGAATTATCGTAGCAATAATTGAGTATAAGCTAAGGGACTTCTCACGTAAGCATCATAATAATCAATCTGGTGTGTTACTACGCGAACCACGCCAGACATCGCATTTTACTACTAGGGTAGTTCAGCAGGTTTTAACGGTAACACCTCTGTAGTTATTTTTATAGAAAGATAATTTTTTGTTTTCTAACTACGATAATACTTCCATTGTGGGGTCCACCATCGATTGAGTAGTCGCATTTAATATTCCCCGACAAAAAGAATATTCCCCACCAAACAAATATTTTATAACAACTTGCTTACTTTGCAAAATTTATAAATATTACCCACAACTATAACATTATATCAAATTTATTCCATAATATTCAAAAAATAATATTTATAGAAAATTCATCTTTATTTATAAAAGTCCGGGTCTTACAACCTCCCTTCTTATGAAATTTTGCCTCAAAATTAGAGGTACGTACTGATATGATAAAGAGGTGAGGATACCTTGAATACCTTTATCGTTAAAAATATTAAATTCATCTTCGTAATCCTACCAAAGATATTCATTAACAATTCATCTTTGCACTACAGCCAAAGATATACAAATTGTCAAACCAATAATCTTTGACGCAATTTGACTTAATAGTATCACGACCACGAATTATCTATGCACCACTTCATGACGCCCCCAAAATAGGTATACATCACCTATTACGAGTTGTCAAATACATGGTATAGAAACAACTACAACTTTATTATTACAATGAAGAAAGCGTGAGTTTGAATACAAATATTATCTTCAGACAATATCTATACTCAAATAAATCCTCATCACATTTATTGATACATTATTTTACAAAATGGTGAGGACTACTAAACAATCCTTTCTAAAACCTTCATTCCATACCCAGACTGCGTACTCGCTTATATTCTCGCCTCCCGAGAAAAATGGAACAAAAAGGAAAAGGGTGAGCTCAACTAGCTCAATAAAGAATATTATGACTAAGATAATATACAACAAATTATCGTTAGTCTTCAACAGGAAAAATATAATAGAATACAATAGACAACAAATTTAAAATCAATATTCGCAATGAAATAATAATTCATTAGAAGAGTTAAGTAGAGAATGCAAACTACTATCTTCTATGTATGAATTTAAAAGTTCATCGCTCATCTTTTATCCCCTGTAACATCAATCAATATACATCCGAAATCAAATATTCATCTTTGCACTACAGCCAAAGATATTCATCGATTGGGTCATGTTCATTTAAACACTGTTCATCTTTGCACTACGGGCCAAAGATATTCTTGAGAATCATTCATCTTTGCACTACTGGGCCAAAGATATTCTTAAGAAATCATTCATCTTTGCACTCTGTGCCAAAGATATTCCATAATATCATCATTTAAGACCGAGGATGATGAAAAATATTTTTTTTTAAAGAAACGAATCCAATTGAAACAAAATGACCAGGATTAAGGTTTCGTACTTGGTTTTATCCACGCCCAAAAATACCTCAAAAATAATCATAGTGGTGTAAAATTCAAGAATGATCAAAACATGGATACAATCGAGTTAGTATCCGAATAGATGTTTTAGACGAAAAGAAGAAATTTTATTTTTGGTGAATAGATCAGTATCGTGAATAGTGTCAGATATCGTGAATAAGGCCGTATACGTGAATAGTAACTCAGACACCAAAAGATAGAAATTCCACAAAAACATCTTCACGCTTTCATGAATAGTACTCGTGAATAGTAACTTCGTGAATAGAACTCATGAATAGTAACTTCGTGAATAGTAACTCATGAATAGTAACCCATGAATAGTAACCAGAGCATGAAAAAGTTCCAAATTTGATAAAAACTTGGATCAACATTTCAAAGATAATGATATTGAAGAAATAATATCATTACAAAAAAAATAATATCCTTACCTCGAAAGATCGGTACTTCAGCTAGAATAAAGTATATAGGTTGCAGAAACTTGAAACCGAATCTAGCAATACTCAAAGTATACTCAAAATACTCACAAGAATACGCCGATAATATAGAGAGAAAACTTCAGATTTCGGTGTGATTTTCAATTCTAACCCAAGCACCTATTTATAGGAAATTGCTTAGAACACCAAAGCAGAAAATTTAATATATTAATAATATTATTTTTCCACATCTTTATCGCACACCATCAGCTGAAATCAACCACTAACACATGTCCCATAAGTGACAAAAACGTTTTTCATGCAAAAGTTACTTAAAACTCCAAAAAATGATAATCAATTAATCCAAGAACTTCAATAATTCATAATAAATAGCCCTTTCATCAGAAAATTCGAATCTCGCGAGTTTTATAGGAAATTCAATTCTCTACAACTTTGCAGAAGAAAGTTTTCCCAAATTCCAAATAGAAATTGACCGAAATCCACAAACGGGCAATTTTATAAATTTATAATCAAATTTCAAATCAATAAATGGGGTCCAACAGACATGTTTAACATGTTTTAAACATTTATTGCAACAAAAATACTCTTCCTCCTCGTATACTCATATATCCACATTACGTTGTAAAATATCACCGTTAATATATTATTAAAATAATATATTTAAATGAATTATTTTATCGAGAAAAAGATAAAATATTAATTTTCAACAATTGTCATTTTAAAAATTTTCTCCATCTATATCCACATAAAATCAATATTTTCCTCATCATATAAATCAATAATTAATTAATCACAAATAATATTACGAGAATCACAATATTGTGACAGTGCAGTTCAGAAAAGAGGGCTTTCCAATAAGAATTTCTTCTTCTTGGCTGCAATGCAATTAGGTGACCAAACCTCTCCTTAGGCATGAACTTTCTAGACATTGCCAATAATGTTATCTAATAATATTATTCAGATAATATGAATTATTGCTTCGATAAAGAAAAATACCGTATAATGACAATTATTCAAACAACAATGATATAAAATATCAACGCAGCAATTATTAACTCAATAAAAATCTTGAGCAGTAATTCTTTGTAACCATTATTGAGTAGTGCCTTCTTACGTAAGAATCAATAATTGGTGCAATACGATGCGGTGCTACTATTCAACAACAGCGTATTAGTGTGTTTTAACCACCGGGTATTCCAACAAAGATAATTAGCTGTAATAACTATGCCGTTAATTAAAAACAACTTATATTTGTCGTTTTCTTCATCCAATCACTTTCCGTTATGGGGCCCCACACATGGTGCTGCGTCGTTGCATACGAATATTCCCTGACAGCAGATTAATATTCCACGACCAAACGAATATTCCTCGGCGATAATGAATATTTTATAACCACTTGCTTATTTTGAAATATTTGCGTATTTAACCCTTAACTATCCACATTAATCAAATCAACCCTTACTATTTCAAAATAATAAATAAAGGAAATTCCTTTTTATTTAAAAATTTCGGGGTCTTACAGTGGCGATTTGAGAAAACCCTTCCACGAATCTCGATAATAACCATTAAGCCCAAAAGCTACGTACTTCGTATTAATCGACTTCTTGATTTGCTCCCAACTTTGTATTGCTTCAATCTTCGCCGAATCAACAGATACTCTATGTTTCGACACCACGTGCCCAAGGAATGCTACTTCCTCAAGCTAGAACTCGCATTTCTTCAATTTGGCATATAGTTGGTTTTCACGAAGCCTTTGGAGTACCAGCTTCAAATGGTGCTCATGATCTTCACGGCTTTTGGAATATATGAGGATGTCATCAATAAAGACAACAACGAATTGATCCAAATATTCCTTGAATACTCGGTTCATCATATCCATGAAAGCCGCAGGAGCATTAGTTAGTCCGAAAGACATGACTAAGAATTCATAATGCCCATACCGAGTTCGAAGGCGGTCTTTGGAATATCCTCGATTCTAATCTTGGTGATGATATCCGAGCGAAGATCGATTTTTGAAAAGAATTGTGCCCCTTGCAATCTGGTCAAACAAGTCATCAATACGAGGTAGAGGATACCTATTCTTGATGGTGACATGGTTCAATTCAGATAGTCAATACAAAGTCGCATACTCCCGTCTTTCTTCTTTACAAATAAAAGCAGAGCACCCCAAGGAGATGTATTAGGACCAATGAAACCGATGTCCAACAATTCTCGTAGTTGGACCTTTAACTCTCGAAGTTCAATAGGAGCCATTCGATATGGGGTTTTAGAAATGGGCTCTGTGCGGGTTCAAGATCAATAAAGAATTCAACTTCACGTTACGGGGGGCAGAGCCAAGGGAAGTTCTTCTGAAATACGTCGGGAAAGTCAATAACAACAGAATATTATTCAAATTTGGACGTGTCTTTATTCAAATCCATAACATGGGCTAAGAAAGCTTGACATCCATTTTTAATAAACGAATAGCTTTATGATTAGATATGACGGTGATCGATTTTAATGGTTTAGTTGCTTGAATTAAATACACAACGGGTTGGTTAGGAATATGAAAACTAACAACCTTACGAAAACAATCAATTTTGGCATGATGAGTAGTTAACCAATCAATCCCTAAAATCACATCAAAAGCAAGTATCTTTAAAGAGATAAGGTCGGCAGGAAGTAAGGTAATGGTGCCAACTTGAATCAAACAAGATTTATAAATAGTGGATGTGATGAAAGTTTCTCCTAACGGAGTTTCCACAGATATAGTCAAAGTCTAATTTCTCCCGAGTCAAGTTTAAGCGTTGAGCACATGCAGGAGAGATAAATGAATGGGGGTATACCGGTATCAAGTAAGGTATAAACTTCGCAAGAATTTATAAATAGCTTACCCGTGATCACCTCGTTTGGGTTCTCGCATTATAATGGTCACAACAAACGCTTCTTCCGGAATCGTTGACTTTGACTTTTCTCGGGGACGGTCTTTTGAGTCACCGTCCCATTGAACTAGGTTTCGCTCATTGTCATAATCTCGAGCGATATGTCCTTCCTTTCCACAATTATAGCATACCTTGAGCTGTTGTGGGCGGTTTGACCGATATGTCCCTCTTTTTCGCATTTGTAGCATATGGCCTTAATGGGTGGTCGTTCTCCTCCCTTAGAACCGATTCTTTAAACCTTTGTCATCTTCACATGGTCGTTGTTAAATCTCCTCTTTTTAAAATCTCCTCGACTCGCTTCTTCTATTTTCATGGCCATGATTACCACCAGTGGTTACCACCATTGTCCGTCTGTTTCTTTCTCATGAGTTATCATTATTCATTGATTGCTATCTACGTCACGATCTGGTTGTGGTCCCTCGGTTGACCGTAGTACTCGTTATCTCGCTCTAATAATTGAGCCATTTACAACATCTGAATAAAGAAAATTTATGAGAAATGAGATCTTGGCGTATCTTGGGGTTTCAAACCTCTAAGAAACATCCGCGTCATCGTTCCTCATTCTCCACCAAATGAGGTGCGAACACGGATAACTCTGCAAACTTTGCCTCGTCTTGAGAGACACCGTCATGTTGTTTTATTCAATCGATGAACTCCACTTCCTTCATATAGCCGAACACTTTCGGAAAGTATTTGTCATTAAATAGCTTCAAACGTCTCCCAAGACATGCTTTGAGTCTTGGATGGATGGAGTGCGCTTCCTGAGACTCCACCGATGATCCGCCTCACCACGGAACATAAAAGGTGGCGAATGGAACCTTCATTCCTCGCGTGCATCCCAAGACATCGAATATCTTGGTAATTTGTTTGACCCATGTTTCGCCATGATCGGATCGGCTTTCCCTTAAATTCCGGTGGTCCCAACTCTTTGGCGCTTGTTTGTGACAACCCGTGAATTGCTATCATTTCTCCGTATTTTGAACACGAGTTTCCTAAATCGATTTTGCATGAATCGCAAAAAACTTCTAAACATCTCCTCGTTCATCATCTCGCTCAATGGTGTTGTTCACGGGAGGAACATTGCCCCAACTGTTGCACGTTCTCCTCGTTGGTGAGTCTGAGGCATCTCCACGGTCTCATTTCCATTGTTAATATTCTCGGTCGACATTCTCAAATCACCGTCATAAAAAAGGGTTAATTAAAGAAATCAATATATCACATAATATCCCTATATCTTGACCAACTAACAAATAAGCTTAGGTAGGACACACTAGCGAAGGATTTACTCGTCTCTCCCTCCTAGTTCTATTCCCCGATCTCGCTGGAGATCATATCCCTAAGCTCGATACCAATTGTGGACGCCCCCAAAATAGGTATACATCACCTATTCGAGTTGTCAATACATGATACGAAACAACTACAACTTTATTATTACAACAAGTAAAAGCGTGAGAATACAAATATTATCTTCAGACAATATCTATACTCAAATAAATCCTCATCACATTTATTGATACATGATTTTACAAAAATGGTGAGGACTACTAAACAATCCTTTCTAAAACCTTTATTCCATACCCAGACTCGTACTTTCATTTATATTCTCGCCTCCCGAGAAAAATGGAACAAAAAGGAAAAGGGTGAGCTCAACTAGCTCGATAAAAAGAATATTATGACTAAGATAATATACAACAAATTATCGTTAGTCTTCAACGAGGAAAAATATAATAGAATCTGATAGACAACAAATTTTAAATCAATATTAGCGCAATGAAATAATAATTCATTAGAAGAGTTAAGTAGAGAATGCAAACTACTATCTTCTATGTATGAATTTAAAAGTTCATCGTCTATCTTTTATCCCTGTAACATCAATCAATATACATACGGAATCAAATATTCATCTGCACACTCTGGGCCAAAGATATTCATCGATTCGTCATATTCATTTAAACACCATTCATCTTTTTTGACTTTGCGGCCAAAGATATTCTTGAGAATTCATTCATCTTTGCACTCTGAGCCAAAGATATTCTTAAGAAATCATTCATCTTTGCACTCTGGCCAAAGATATGCCATAATATCATCATTTAAGACCGAGGATGATGAAATATATTTTTTTTAAAGAAACGAATCCGGTGAAACAAAATGACAAGGATTAAGGATTAAGGATTAGTACTTGGTTTTATCCACGTCAAAAATACCTCAAAAAATAATCATAGTGGTGTAAAATTCAAGAATGATCAAAACATGGATACAATCGAGTTAGTATCCGGAATAGATATTTTAGACGAAAAGAAGAAATTTTATTTTTTGGTGAATAATCCAGTATCGTGAATAGTGCAGTATCGTGAATAGTGCCATATCGTGAATAGTAACTCAAACACCAAAAGATAGAAATTCCACAAAACATCTTCACGCTTCATGAATAGTACTTCGTGAATAGTAACTCGTGAATAGTAACTCATGAATAAGTAACTCGTGAATAGTAACTCATGAATAGTAACCCATGAATAGTAACCCGGACATGAAAAAGTTCCAAATTTGATAAAACTTCGGATCAACATTTCAAAGATAATGATATTGAAGAAATAATATCATTACGAAAAAAATAATATCCCTTACCTCGAAAGATCAAGACTTATTTTTAAAACAGGATATAGGCTATGACTTGGACTTGCAGAGTATAGCAATACTCAAAGTATACTCAAAATACTCACAAGAATACGCTCGATAATAATATAGAGAAAACTTGGGTTTACGGTGTGATTTTCAATTCTAACTAAGCACCTATTTATAGGAAAATGTTTAGAACACCAAAAGAGAAAATTTAATATATTAATAATATTATTTTTCACATCTTCCTCACGCACACCATCAGCTGAAATCAACCACTAACACATGTCCCATAAGTGACAAAAACGTTTTCATGCAAAAGTTACTTAAAACTCCAAAAAATGATAATCAATTAATCCGGAACTTCAATAATTCATAATAAATAGCCCTTTCATCAGAAAATTCGAATCTCATGAGTTTTTATAGGAAATTCAATTCTCTACAACTTTGCAGAAGAAAGTTTTCCAAATTCCAAATAGAAATTGACCCAGAAATCCACAAGCAGGCGATTTTACGTTTATAATCAAATTTCGATCAATAAATGGGGTCCAATGACATGTTTAACATGTTTTAAACATTTATTGCAACAAAAATACTCTTCCTCCTCGTATACTCATATATCCCACATTCGTTGTAAAAAATATCATAGTTAATATATTATTAAAATAATATATTTAAATGAATTATTTTATCGGAAAAAGATAAAATATTAATTTTCAACAATTGTCATTTTAAAAATTTTCTCCATCTATATCCACATAAAATCAATATTTTCCTCATCATATAAATCAATAATTAATTAATCACAAATAATATTACAGAATCACAATATTGTGACAGGAGGTTCTCGAGAAAGAGGGGCTTTCAATAAGAATTTCTTCTTCTTGGCAGCATGATTAGGTGACCAAACCTCTCCTTAGAGCGAGAACTTTCTAGACATTGCCAATAATGTTATCTAATAATATTATTCGAGATAATATGAATTATTGCTTCGATAAGAAAAAAATCGTGTAATGACAATTATTGAAACAACAATGAATATAAAATATCAACGCATGCAATTATTAACTCAATAAAATCTTCGAGCAGTAATTATCGTAACCATTATTGAGTAGTGCCTTCTTACGTAAGAATCAATAATTGGTGCAATACCTGGTGTGCTACTATTCAACAACGGCGTATTAGTGTGTTTTAACCACCGGGTATTCCAACGATGATTAAGCAGTAATAACTATGCTAGTTAATTAAAAACAACTTATATTTGTCGTTTTCTTCATCCAATCACTTTCCAAGTTATGGGGCCCACACATGGGTCGCTGCGTAAATCACGAATATTCCCGACAAATCTGAATATTCCACGACCAAACGAATATTCCTCGGCGATAATGAATATTTTATAACCACTTGCTTATTTTGAAATATTTGCGTATTTAACCCTTAACTATCCACATTAATCAAATCAACCCTTACTATTTCAAAATAATAAATAAAGGAAATTCCTTTTTATTTAAAAATTTGAGGTCTTCTGATGAGCGATTTGAGAAAACCCTTCCACGAATCTCGATAATAACCAAATTTAAGCCCAAAAAGCTACGTGTACTTGAATAATCGAACTTCGGTTGCTCCCAACTTTGTATTGCTTCAATCTTTGGGATCAGCAGATACTCTATGTTTCGACACCCGTGCCCAAGGAATGCTACTTCCTCAAGCGAACTCGCATTTCTTCAATTTGGCATATAGTTGGTTTTCACGAAGCCTTTGGAGTACCGACTTCAAATGGTGCTCATGATCTTCACGGCTTTTGGAATATATGAGGATGTCATCAATAAAGACAACAACGAATTGATCCAAATATTCCTTGAATACTCGGTTCATCATATCCATGAAAGCATAGGAGCATTAGTTAGTCCGAAAGACATGACTAAGAATTCATAATGCCCATACCGAGTTCGAAGGCGTCTTTGGAATATCCTCGATTCTAATCTTGGTGATGATATCGAGCGAAGATCGATTTTAAAAAAATTGTGCCCTTGCAATTGGTCAAACAAGTCATCAATACGAGGTAGAGGATACCTATTCTTGATGGTGACATGGTTCAATTCGATAGTCAATACAAAGTCGCATACTCCTCCGTCTTTCTTCTTTTTACAAATAAAAGCAGAGCACCCCGAGGAGATGTCTTGGGGCGAATGAAACCGATGTCCAACAATTCACAGTAGTTGGACCTTTAACTCCACGAAGTTCAATAGGAGCCATTCGATATGGGGTTTTAGAAATGGGCTTTGTACCAGGTTCAAGATCAATAAAGAATTCAACTTCACGTTACGGGGGGTAGGCAAGGAAGTTCTTTCTGGAAATCGTCGGGAAAGTCAATAACAACGGGAATATTATTCAAATTTGGCGTGTCTTTATTCAAATCCATAACATGGGCTAAGAAAGCTTGACATCCGTTTTTTAATAAGCGAATAGCTTTATGATTAGATATAATGATGATCGATTTTAATGGTTTAGTTGCTTGAATTGCATACAACGGGTTGGTTAGGAATATGAAAACTAACAACCTTACGAAAACAATCAATTTTGGCATGATGAGTAGTTAACCAATCAATCCCTAAAATCACATCAAAAGCAAGTATCTTTAAAGAGATAAGGTCAGCGGTGTAAGGTAATGGTGCTAACTTGAATCAAACAAGATTTATAAGCGATTGGATGTGATGAAAGTTTCTCCAACGGAGTTTCCACGAGATAGGTCAAAGTCTAATTTCTCGAGTCAAGTTTAAGCGTTGAGCACATGCAGGAGAGATAAATGAATGGGTAGCACCGGTATCAAGTAAGGTATAAACTTCGCAAGAATTTATAAATAGCTTACCCGTGATCACCTCGTTTGGGTTCCTCGCATTATGACCGATCCACAACAAACGCTCTTCCGGAATCGTTGACTTTGACTTTTACGGGACGATCTTTTGAGTCACCGCCCCCATTGAATTAGGTTTCGCCATTCTTGTACAATCTCGGCGATATGTCCTTCCTTTCCACAATTATAGCATACCTTGAAGCTGTTGTTGGCGCGTTTTGGTGATATGTCCCTCTTTTCCGCATTTGTAGCATATAATGGGGTGGTCGTTCTCCTCCCTTAGAACCGATTCTTGCCAAGACTTTCGTCTTCATATGGTCGTTGTTAAATCTCCTCTTTTTAAAATCTCCTCCCGACTCGCTTCTTCTATTTTCATGGCCATGATTACCACCGAGTGGTTACCATTTCTGTCCGTCTGTTTCTTTTCTCCGCAGTTATCATTATACATTGATCGCTATCTACGATACGATCCTGGTTGTGGTCCCTCATTTGACCGTACTCGTTATCTCGCTCTAATAATTGAGCCACATTTACAACATCGAAAAAAGAGAAAATTTATGAGAAATGAGATCTTGACGTATCTTGGGTTTCAAACCTCTAAGAAACATCCGCGTCATCGTTCCTCATTCTCCACCAAATGAGGTGCAAACTGGATAACTCTGCAAACTTTGCCTCATCTTTGAGACACCGTCATGTTGTTTTGTTCCAATCGATGAACTCCACTTCCTTCATATAGCGAACTCTTTTCAGGAAAGTATTTGTCATTAAATAGCTTCAAACGTCTCCCAAGACATCTTTGAGCAATTTGGATGGGTACGCTTCACGAGACTCCCACCGAAGAGATGCGCTTTCGCCACGGAACATAAAGGTGGCGAATGGAACCTTCTGTTCCTCCGTGCATCCCAAGACATCGAATATCTTGGTAATTTGTTTAACCCATGTTTCCGCCGTGATCGGATCGGCTTTCCCTTAAATTCGGTTGTCCCAACTCTTTGAAGCGCTTGGTTTGTGACAACCCGTGAATTGCTATCATTTCCTCCTGTATTTTGAACACGAGTTTCCCTCGTCGATTTTGCATGAATCGCAAAAACTTCTAAACATCCTCGTTCATCATACGCTTTCGATGGTGTTGTTCACGGGAGGAACATTGCCGACTGTTGCACGTTCTCCTCGTTGGTGAGTCTGAGCATCTCCACGGTCTCATTTCCATTGTTAATATTCTCGATCGACATTCTCAAATCTTTGTCATAAAACAAGGGTTAATTAAGGAAATCAATATATCACATAATATCCCTATATCTTGACCAACTAACAAATAAGCTTAGGTAGGACACACTAGCGAAGGATTTACTCGTCTCTCCCTCCTAGTTCTATTCCCGATCTCACTTGGAGATCATATCCCTAAGCTCGATACCAACTGTGGCGCCCCCAAAATAGGTATACATCACCTATTCGAGTTGTCAATACATGGTGCGAAACAACTACAACTTTATTATTACAACAAGAAAGCTGTGAGAATACAAATATTATCTTCTAAATGATATCTATACTCAAATAAATCCTCATCACATTTATTGATACATGATTTTACAAAATGGTGAGGACTACTAAACAATCCTTTCTAAAACCTTCATTCCATACCTGAGACTGCGTACTGCATTTATATTCTCGCCTCCACGAGAAAAATGGAACAAAAAGGAAAAGGGTGAGCTCAACTAGCTCGATAAAGAATATTATGACTAAGATAATATACAACAAATTATCGTTAGTCTTCAACTTGAGAGGAAAAATATAATAGAATCTGATAGACAACAAATTTTAAATCAATATTCGCAATGAAATAATAATTCATTAGAAGAGTTAAGTAGAGAATGCAAACTACTATCTTCTATGTATGAATTTAAAAGTTCATCGTCATCTTTTATCCCCTGTAACATCAATCAATATACATCGGAATCAAATATTCATCTTTGCACTCTGAGCCAAAGATATTCATCGATTAAGTAAGTGTTCATTTAAACACTGTTCATCTTTGCATTCACTGAGCCAAAGATATTCTTAGAAATCATTCATCTTTGCACTCTGGGCCAAAGATATTCTTAAGAAATCATTCATCTTTGCACTTCTTCTGGGCCAAAGATATTCCATAATATCATCATTTAAGACCGAGGATGATGAAAATATTTTTTTTTAAAGAAAGCGAATCCGGTGAAACAAAATGACCGAGGATTAAGGATTCGTACTTGGTTTTATCCACGTCAAAAATACCTCAAAAATAATCATAGTGGTGTAAAATTCAAGAATGATCAAAACATGGATACAATCGAGTTAGTATCCGAATAGATGTTTTAGACGAAAAGAAGAAATTTTATTTTTTGGTGAATAATACCGTATCGTGAATAGTGTCAGTATACATGAATAGTCAGATATCGTGAATAGTAACTCAGACACCAAAAGATAGAAATTCCACAAAAACATCTTCACGCTTCATGAATAGTACTCGTGAATAGTAACTCGTGAATAAGTAACTTCATGAATAGTAATCGTGAATAGTAACTCATGAATAGTAACCCATGAATAGTAACCCAGGACATGAAAAAGTTCCAAATTTGATAAAACTTGGATCAACATTTCAAAGATAATGATATTGAAGAAATAATATCATTCTGAAAAAAATAATATCCCTTACCTTGAAAAGATCGGTGCTTCTAGCTAGAATAAAGGGTATAGTCTTTGAAGGGAACTTGCACCGATCTAGCAATACTCAAAGTATACTCAAAATACTCACAAGAATACGCTCGATAATATAGAGAGAAAACTTCAGTTTCTGGTGTGATTTTCAATTCTAACCTAAGCACCCTATTTATAGGAAATTGCTTAGAACACCAAAGCAGAAAATTTAATATATTAATAATATTATTTTTCCACATCTTTCTACGCACACCATCAGCTGAAATCAACCACTAACACATGTCCCATAAGTGACAAAAACGTTTTTCATGCAAAAGTTACTTAAAACTCCAAAAAAATGATAATCAATTAATTCGGAACTTCAATAATTCATAATAAATAGCCCTTTCATCAGAAAATTGAATCTCATGAGTTTTATAGGAAATTCAATTCTCTACAACTTTGCAGTAAGAAAGTTTTTCCAAATTCCAAATAGAAATTGACCGAAATCCACAAACATGCAATTTTACAAAATTTATAATCAAATTTGATCAATAAATGGGGTCCAACCGACATGTTTAACATGTTTTAAACATTTATTGCAACAAAAATACTCTTCCTCCTCAGTATACTCATATATCTCACATTCGTTGTAAAAATATCATAGTTAATATATTATTAAAATAATATATTTAAATGAATTATTTTATCGAGAAAAAGATAAAATATTAATTTTCAACAATTGTCATTTTAAAAATTTTCTCCATCTATATCCACATAAAATCAATATTTTCCTCATCATATAAATCAATAATTAATTATTCACAAATAATATTATGAGAATCACAATATTGACAATGTGAGCGGTTCCCAAGAAGAGAGGGGCTTTCGATAAATTTTTCTTCTTCTGGCGCGCAATTAGGTGACAAAACCTCTCCTTAGGCAGAACTTTCTAGACATTGCCAATAATGTTATCTAATAAAATTATTCGAGATAATATGAATTATTGCTTCGATAATGAAAGATCTTTGTGTAATGACAATTATTGAAACAACAACAATATAAAATATCAATATGACAATTATTAACTCAATAAAATCTTTGAGCAGTAATTATCGTGTAACCATTATTGAGTAGTGCCTTTAATACTTGGTGCAATCTGGTATCTTCCGATTCAACAACGTAGCGTATTAGTGTGTTTTAACCAAGGGTATTCCAACGAGATTACTTGATAATAACTACTGCCAGATTATTTAAAAACAACTTATATTTGTCGTTTTCTTCATCCAATCGCTTTCAGTTATGGGGCCCACACATGGGCTGGCTTCGCATAAATAATATTCCGACAAGCATTTAATATTCCACGACCAAACGAATATTCCCGACGATAATGAATATTTTATAACCACTTGCTTATTTTGAAATATTTGTGTATTTAACCCTTAACTATTCACATTAATCAAATCAACCCTTACTATTTCAAAATAATAAATAAAGGAAATTCCTTTTATTTAAAAATTTGGGGTCTTACACCTTTGCGCCGAGGATATTCGTGTTTTCAATTACGGCCATGATTATACTTAGAATAATCCTTGGTCATAATCATACCAAGTCTATCAATGCACTACTGCCAAAGATGACTTTTACCACATCCATGAATTAATATTTCATCACCGAGACTCATTTCAATAATTAATCCATATCATCTAATCATCCCCGCTACTACGGCCGAGGATATTCATTAGTATCACGACCACGAATTATCCATGCACTACTACCAAAGATAATCGTGTATTCATTAGTATCACAACCACAAATTATCCATGCACTACTACCAAAGATAATCGTGTATTCATTAGTATCACGACCACAAATTATCCATGCACTTACTGACCAAAGATAATCGTGTTTTCATTAGTATCACGACCACAAATTATCCATTCACTACTACCAAAGATAATCGTGTATTCATTAGTATCACAACCACAAATTATCCATACTACTACCAAAGATAATCGTGTATTCATTAGTATCACGACCACAAATTATCCATGCACTACTACCAAAGATAATCGTGTTTTCAATTATGGTTATGATTATCTTAGAACAATCCACAGTCATAATCATACCAAGTCCATCTATGCACTACTGAGCCACAAATGACTTTCAACATAATATAAACATGAGGGATAATGATATAAAGAATCAATCAAATGAGATAAAGGATAAGTATTAAACATTTATAATATAATTTATCCAGGATTCAAGAATATCCCCATGTTATCGATCACTTAATAATCTCATAATCTAATATCATTAATATTATAACAATATTTTAATCACTTCTTAAATTTATAAACAATTTATCTCAATTGTTTACGCTTTTACCATATAATGCATTTAATCATTCAAAATGCCATACTCATAATACGATATCATCACCAATTATCAAATCCTCATCAAAAATATGCATATACTACATATAGGATTCTCATCCATAAAATCCTATTTTCAACTTTGTTACTTCACATAACATATTTAACTCATATGTTCAGTAACTAAACTATTTTCATGAAAATACCAAATCGGTCCCAAAAATATTTCTTTTCTGGGATTTAGCATAATATAGTCCCATAATGAAAATATATTTTTCTCGGAATTTTTAAAATTCATTTACTATTTTTCAAAAAATTAATTTCTAATTAATTCCTTAAGAAATTTGCTACCTCAAGTTTAACTCCAGAAATTCCCAAATCTTGGAAGGACCTTACACATGTTAATGTGAGCCTCCAGTTTTAATTTCATGGTCATCGGAGTTATAGAACTCCAGTTATAGCATTTTTCGTCAAAAAAACCTAAATATTAAAATGGTCATAACTTGTTCATTTTAAGTCAGAATGAGCTCATTTTTGGACAGGAGGTACTTTATAACATATATTTTCATGTCCCAAAAGTCTAGAATTTTTCACATAAATTTAGTGGCCGAAACAGCCCTTACAAAAACGTGGCAGCAGCTTTTTGGACATTTTGAAGTTTTGACTCCTTTGCTAAAATCAGTCCACACGAAAATCTACAACAACTTTTTCATTGATTCCACTTGGATTAGTTAGGTAACTCATAGATCTAACTCTAGGACTTAACCACACTCAAAAATTCAAAATATAATAGGAGATTTGGTCAATTGAATTTTATGTTACGTTTTTCACCAAAATCTGGTTTTTAACTCCTTGTGATTTTTAAGAAACTTTCATGTTTTCACATAACTCATCATAACACTTACTAATACCACGTATACCCATGATTTTCATTAGTCCAATGCTTTTATTATGACTTTCATCATAAACCACGTAAACTGTTCATTTTAGTTGAAGAAATATTTAAGGGTTTAAGAAATGGGTTTTATACTGGGGTCAATATGAAATTCGATTTCACGCTCTAAGTAGGCTAAAAAGTCTTCAAGAATACGCCAGGAAATTTATTAATAATAGAAATATCATTCAAAACTGTGACTCTCATCCAAGACTTGGATAGTACGTCACATTGATACCAACTGTGACTTCTATCCCTTAACCTAGATAGCACCTCACAATGATACCTATAAACTTGCCATCTTCATTCACGATGTCGCCTCTGAGAAAAGTAAAGCGGTGCATTCCACACAAGGAAGTCAACAACGAAAGGTTAGGGGCTCTTTACTTATGGCTTGATATGACAATAATTGACTTTAGTAGTTTGGTTCCTTGAATTCGCACAACAAGTTGGTTATGAATATAAAACTAACAACTTTACGAAAAGCATGATGAGTAGTTAACCAATTGATTCCTAAAATCACATCAAAGGCAAATATTTTCAAAAAGATAAGATCGTGAGTAGCGTGAAAATGTTTATTTGAATCAAACAAGATTTAAAAATAGTAAGCGATTCTGAAGGCTCTCTACTAACGAAGTTTCAACCGATAAGTCAAAGTTTAACTTCTTCTGGAGTTAAATTTAAGCGTTGAACACAACTAGGTGAAATAAAGAGTGGGTAGAACCGGTATCTAACACGGTATAGACTTGCAAGAGCTTATGATTAACTTACCCATTGTGAGACCCCAGATTTTATCAATAAAGATTTAAATTTTGTTGAAATAATTTTTAATATTATGTTGTGAATTTAAGATAATATTATAGTTGTGGGTAGTATTTATAAATTTTGCAAAGTATGCAAGTGGTTATATTATATTCGATTGGTCGGGAATATTAGGTTTAGCGGGGAATATTAAATACAACTACTCAATCATTGGTGGACCCCACAATGTAATTATTGTCGGATTGAGAAAATGACAAAAATATTTTATTGAAATAACGGCGGAAGTTTTACCTGGTAGTTCTTATTGAACTACTCGGTAGTAAAAGTACGATGTCGTGTGGTTGCATAGTAGCACACGATATTGATTATTGATGCTTATGTGAGAAGTCACTCGGTTTGATTCCATTATTATCGATTAATAATATGAATTATTATAGCGATAATGACGTTTTGTTTTATACGTATTATTAACGTAATAAAAGCGAAACATCTTTTATATAAAATAAAATACTTTATTAAAGTTATTACATAAATAGAATATATTATATTTTATTATGCATAGTGTTGCATAGTGTTTTGCATAGTATTGCATAGTGTTTGCATAGTAAAATGTTTTTATATAAATAGAATATATTATATTTTATTTAAAAGATTTTTCTTTAAATATGGACCGTCGATTAAAGTAAATCAATACGGATAGTTCATGGATTAATTCTTATGCATTCCATTTTCCTATAAATAGAAGCTCATTCCTTCATTATTTTTCTTACGAATTCATTGAAACTCTGAGAGAGAAATTATAGAGAGAAGCTATAGAGAAAATTATAGAAAGAAGAAGAGTATTCGCTACTACACTACTTCTATATTGAGTTCTTTTACGGTAAGGGGTGTTATTCTTTCTTCTTGAAGAGAACTTACATTATTCCATTCATTATTATTACATTGGAATAACTTTGTAAAAGTGGCATACCCTATACATAACTTTGTATATGTGGCATACCTATACTTGGTGAAATCCTTATGTTATTCCATTGCTTATTATTATTCATTGGAATAACTTTTGTATCATGGTTTACCCTATACTTGGTGACATTCTTCTATTATTACATTGGAACATCACATGCATGTGTTTTACAGGGACTGGTTCCGCTTTTTATTACATTGGAACATCACGGTATTGTGTGTTTTACGGATCCGGGTTCCATTTTTATTATTCTGTTGGAATATCCCGCTTGTGAATTTCACGACCTGGTTAGATTATTATTATTACATTGGAATAACACCGTACATCTGCAATCGCATGCATGGTGATTTCTTTTGTTATTCCATTCTTTATTATACCGGTTGGTTAAAACTTTGACTTCTATACTCCATGAAATTAGTAGAATATCCTTGATATTTTGCGTTTCATCCGATATCTTTCACGGAAATATTCTTCCGATCATTCTTGAATTTTACTCTCTGAAAGCTTGATCATGTTGACAATTTGGGCGTTAATAATTCATGGATTAAATAATTCTTGAACTTATTTTATTGAATTACTATGTCATTGTCATCATCCTCATGTTATATTATGTTATCTTTGGCTTACGCATGCATAGATGAACTTAGTATGATTATGACCGAGGATCATTCGGTATAATCATGACTTGATGTAAATGATGTGACAAAAGTCCTCGGTGGCTGTAATGCGTTGATGGATAGTTTTGGTATGATTATGACCGGGGTGATTCGGTATAGTCATGACCATTGATAATTTGATGAAAATCCTAGTGATGTGAGGATGATTAGATGTGGTTTATTTATTAAAAGTGAGTCTCGGCGATAAAATTGATGAAAACCTTTTAAAACCTAAAAGATAGTAGACTTTATTCTCTACTTGACTCTTTTAATGGATTGCATATTTCATTGCAGATTAAAGCGGTTGTCTATTGTATTTTATCGGTTTAACACTATTGAAGGCTAATGATAATTTATTACGCATTATCTTAGTCATAATATTTCTTCTTGGGCTAGTTGAGCTCACCCTTTCTTTCCTTTATTCTCTTGAGGAAATGAGAACATAGGTTGGACGAGTCGGAGGAACGAGTAATGGTCCGGAGGATAGCATTAGTAGTCCTCACTATTACGTGAAATAGTGTGATAATAGTTGTAATGAGGACTCCTTTTGAGTTTGTATAATATCTAGTAGACAATATTTTTATTCAAACTCACGGTTTATGTCGTATTGTACCTACGCGATTAGGTTAATAAGTTGTATTTGAATTTATGTACCATGTAAGTGGCGACCCAAGATGGGTGACGTATACCTAATTTTGGGGGCGTCACACCCATGATAATTTTATTCAGGTTCCTTGTCACGAGAAAAAAAAAACGCTCTCTCTTAAACAACCGGCTTTGGTTTGTCTGGGACAGCCTTTGGTGCCTCCATCCTAGTTGAATTTGTCTTGATGGCGACAAAAATTGAGCTAAGTGACCTTCTTCTTCCACAATTATAACATGCTTTTTGAATGGCATGGCGTGAATTGGGACCGATGTGTCCTCTCCTCGCATTTGAAGAATATGATGGTGGTCTTTCTCCTTCCTTAACTGTGGGTCTTTGGGTTTGACGTCTTTCCATCATTATTGAATCTCCTTTTCTTGAAATGTCCATTCTTATTGCTTTGACCACGATTACCACCGAAGTGGTTACCATATCCGCACTGTTGATTCCCTCCACGCTTGTTGTCACCGCTTTGATGACTACTCTCATTTGGTATTATAATTTTTTGTTTACCGCTTCTTTTTAGTTGCGTTGACTCGTTATCGCACTCCACTAATCGAGTCCTATTTACAACATCTGAATACAAACACGGTTTATGAGAAATAAGATGTTGGCGTATCTCCCGACTTCAAACCTCTTAAAACATTCGGCGCCATTCTCTCTTCATTATCCACCAAGTGGGGCCGTGAATCGTGATAACTCCGCAAATTTTGCCTCGTGTTGCTTAACGACACGGTCATATTGTTTTGTTCCAACTTGATAAACTCCACCTCCTTCATGTGGCGAATACTTTCAGGAAAGTATTTGTCGTTGAACAGCTCCTGGAACTTCTGTGAGACCCCAGATTTTATCAATAAAGATTTAAATTTTGTCGAAATAATTTTTAAATATTATGGTGTGAATTTGAGATAATATTATAGTTGTGGGTAGTATTTATAAATTTTGCAAAGTATGCAAGTGGTGATATTATATTCGATTGGTGGGGAATATTCGAACAGGGGAATATTAAATAACAAATTTCAATCATTGGTGGACCCCTAGCAATGTAATTATTGTCGGATTGAAAATGACAAAAATATTTTATTGAAATAACGGCGGAAGTTTTTCTAGTTGATATTGTTGAACTACTTTCGGTAGTAAAAAATGCGATGTCGTGTGGTTGTGATAGTAGCATTGCGGTATTGATTATTGATACTTATGTGAGAAGTCACTCGGTTTGATTCCATTATTGTCGATTAATAATATGAATTATTATAGCGATAATGACGTTTTGTTTTATTCGTATTATTAACGTAATAAAAGCGAAACATCTTTTCATATAAAATGAATACTTTATTAAAGTTATTACATAAATAGAATATATTATATTTTATTATGCATAGTGTTGCATATAGTGTTTTGCATAGTGTTTGCATAGTAAAATATTTTTATATAAATAGAATATATGATATTTTATTTAAAAGATTTTGCTTTAAATATGGACCGTCGATTAAAGTAAATCAATACAGATAGTTCATGGATTAATTACTATGCATTCTATTTTCCTATAAATGAAGCTCATTCCTTCATTATTTTCTTACGAATTCCTTTGAAACTCAGAGAGAGAAATTATAGAGAGAAGCTATAGAGAGAAAATCTATAGAGAGAAAGAAGAAAAGTATATAACTTACTTCACTTTTCCAATATTGATTCTTCTAAGGTAGGGAATATTATTTGTTGTACTCGTAGGGAGTATTATTTCTTTCTTACCTATGAAGAGAACTTTAGTTATTCCATTCATTATTATTACATTGGAATAACTTTTGTAAAAAGTGGCATACCCTATACATAACTTTGTATATGCGGTATACCCTATACTTGGTGAAATCCTTATGTTATTCCATTCTTATTTATTACATTGGAATAACTTGTATCTGTGAATCCCTATACTTGGTGATCTTCTTACATTATTCCATTCTTTATTATTACGTTGGAATATCACATGCGTGTGTTTTACAGGACACTGGTTCCATTGTTTATTATTCGCATTTATTATTACATTTGGAATATCACGTCCGTGTGTGTTTTTACAGGACTGGTTCCATTGTTTATTATTCGCATTTATTATTCTCTGTTGGAATATCACATCGTGTGTTTTACAGGACTGGTTCCATTGTTTATTATTCAAACATTTATTATTACTGTTGGATCATCCCTGCTTGTGAATTGTGAATTTCACGACTGGTTAGTTATTATTATTACATTGGAATAACTTCTGTCTAAGCAATCTGCATGCATATGGTGATTTCTTTTGTTATTCCATTCTTTATTATACCCGGTTGGTTAAAACTTTGACTTCTATACTCCATGAAATTAGTAGAATATCCTTGATATTTGCGTTTTCATCCGATATCTTTTCATGGAAATATTCTACGATCATTCTTGAATTTTACTCTACAAAGCAAGTATCTTGTTGACAATTTGGGCGTTACTAATTCTGGATAAAATAATTCTTGAACTTGTTTTATTGAATTATTATGTCATTGTCATCATCCTCATGATATATTATGTTATCTTTGGCTTACGTGCATAGATGAACTTAGTATGATTATGACCGGGGATCATTCGGTATAATCATGGCTTGTTATAAATGATGTGATAAAAGTCCTCAGTGGCCTGTAATGCAGTGATGGATAGTTTTTGGTATGATTATGACCAGGGGTGATTCGGTATAGTCATGACCATTGATAATTTGATGAAAATCCTTGGCCGTGGATACGGGGATGATTAGATGTGGTGGTTTATTTATTGTTGAGTCTCGGCGATAAAAATTGATGAAAACCTTTTAAAACCTAAAAGATAGTAGATTTTATTTCTACTTGACTCTTTTAATGGATTACATATAAGATTCTTGATTAAACCGGTTGTCTATTGTATTTTATCGGTTTAACATTGTTGAAGTCTAATGATAATTTATTACGCATTATCTTAGTCATAATATTTCTTCTTGGGCTAGTTGAGCTCACCCTTTCTTTCTTTGTTCTCTTCAGGAAATGAGAACATAATTTGGGACGAGTCGGGGAATGGAGTAATGGTCCAGAGGATAGCATTAGTAGTCCTCACTATTACGTGAAATAGTGTGATAATAGTTGTAATGAGGACTCCTTTTTTTGTTTGTATAATATCTAGTAGACAATATTTGTATTCAAACTCACACGATTTATGTCAGTATTGTACATATTTATGGCAGATTATATTAGTAAGTTGTATTTGAATTTATGTATCGTAGTGCAGGGGTGATTCGATGATGTGGAATATTTATTAAAGCTGAGTCTCAGCTATAACAATGATGAAAAAACCTTTTAAATCATAAAAGATAGTAGATTTTATTCTCTACTTGACTCTTTTAATGGATTGCATGTTCCGTTGCAGTTAAACTTGATTTTGTTATATTTTATCAGTTTAACACTGTTGAAGGCTAAAGATAATTTATTCTTCATTATCTTAGTCATAATATTTCTTCTTTGGTCTAGTTGAGCTCACCTTTTCTTTCAACGTTCTCTTGAGGAAATGAGAGCGTAGCGAAACGAGTCTGGGGAGCAGGGGTGATGATCCGGATGATAGCATTAGTAGTCCTCACTATTATTACATTAGATAGTGTGACAATAAATGTAATGAGGACTCCATTGGGTATGGATATTGTCTAGATGACAATATTTGTATTAAAACTCACAAGATATGTTTTGTCGTATTTTTACCATACAATTTGTATAATTAGTTGTATTTGGATTTATGTACCATGTAAAGTGGCGACCAAGATGGGTGGACGTATACCTAATTTTGGGGGGCGTCGCGATTTGGTATCGAGCTTAGGGATATGATCCTGGCTAATATGTGAGATAAGAACTAGGAGGAGAGGCGGGGAATTCCTTCGCTAGTATGACCTACCTAAGTTTATTTGTTATTTAATTAGTCGATTCGAGTATAGGGATAATATTTGATATATTAATTAACCCTTGTTTTGTGTGCGGTGTTTGAGAATGGCATCCGAAAATCTTTGAGATAAGCAATGAAGCACATGAGAGTGTTGATTCAATTTCAAACAAAAGGTAACGACCAACAACACGATAATAATCATCTTTGGTGGTGGCAAATTTATCGAACAATGATAACCATCGGGGAAATTATCATGCTAAGAATGGTAACCACTTGGTGGTAATCACATAAAGATAATTGAAGTGGAAATTGCAAGAAGAGAAGGTCATTTAGCTCAATTTTGTTGTGCACCAAAGTCAAGTCTAGCTGGGACGGTGGCACCAAAGGTGGATATGGACAAAACAAAAGTCGTTGGTTTTAGGAAGTGCATTTTTCATGACTTCTCAAAAAGTGAGAAAACCGAACGAAGTTAGCACGGGTTAGTTAATTATAAATTGCGAAGTCTATACCTTATAAGATACCGGTTCTACCCATTATTTTATCTCTCTTGCTTGCGTTCAACGTTTAAATTTGACTCCGGAGAAGTTAGACTTTAACTTATTGGTTGAAACTTCGTTAGTAGGAGCCTTCGTTACATCGCTTATTTTTTAAATCTTGTTTGATTCAAATAAACACTTTCACGTTACCTATCGATCTTATCTTTTTGAAAATACTTGCCTTTGATGTGATTTTAGGAATCAATTGGTTAACTATTCATCATGCTTTTCGTAAGGTTGTTAGCTTTTATATTCATAACCAACCTATTGTGCGAATTCAAGTAACCAAACCTCTAAAGTCAATCATTGTCACATCAAGCCATAAGTAAAGAGCCCCGATCCTTTCGTTGTTGACTTCCTTGTGTGGAATGCACCGAAGCCAGACTTTCTGTAGGCGACGTGGTGAATGAAGATGGCAAGTATATAGGTATCATTGTGAGGTCTTTATCCGAGGTTAAGGGATAGAAGTCACGATTGGTATTAATGTGACGTCTTATTCAAGTCTTGGACGAGAAATATGATTTTGAATGATATTTCTATCATTAATAAATTTCTTGACGTATTCTTGAAGATTTCTATCCTACCCTAGGCGTGAAATCGAATTTTGTATTGACCCGATCTAAAAAACCCATTTCTTAAAACCTCAAATATTTCTTCAACTAAAAGGATGCATTTTACGAGGATTATGATGAAAGTCATAATAAAAGCATTGGACTAATGAAAATCATGGGTATATGAAGTATTAGTAAGTGTTATGATGAGTTATGTTGGTTATTATGTGAAAACATGAAAGTTTCTTAGAAATCACAAAGAGTTGAAAATCAAATTTTGGTGAAAAACGTAACATGAAATTCAATTGACCATATCTCCTATTATATTTTGAATTTTTGAGTGTGGTAAAGTCCTAGAGTTAGATCTATGAGTTACCTAACTAATCCAAGTGGAATTACTAGAAAAGGTGCTGTAGATTTTCGTGTGGACTGAATTTAGCAAAAGAGTCTAAAGCTGCAAATTACAAAAACGCTACTACCCAGAAACTTTAAGGGACTGTTTCGGCCACTAAATTTATGTGAAAAATTCTGGCCTTTTGGGACATGAAAATATATGTTATAAAGTACTTCCTGTCCAAAAATGAGCTCATTCTGACTTAAAATGAGCAAGTTATGACCATTTCAATATTTAGGTTTTTTCGATGAAAAATGCTATAACTGGAGTTCTATAACTCCGATGACCATGAAATTTAAACTGGAGGCTCACATTAACATGTGTAAGGTCCTGCCAAGATTTGGAAATTTTTGGAGTTAAACTTGAGGTAGCTAATTTCTTAAGGAATTAATTAGAAATTGATTTTTGAAAAATAGTAAATGAATTTTAAAATTCGAAAAATATATTTTCATTATGGGACTATATTATGCTAAATCCCATAAAAGAAATATTTTTGGGACTGATTTGGTATTTTTTATGAAAATAGTTTAATTACTGAACATATGAGTTAAATATGTTATGTGAAATAACAAAGTTGAAAATATGATTTTATGGCTAGAGAATCCTATATAAAGTATATGCATATTTTTTTGATGAGGATTTGATCATTAGTGATGATATCTTATGAGTATGGCGATTTTGAATGATTAAATGCATTATATGGTAAAAGCGTAAACAATTGAGATAAATTGTTTATAAATTTAAGAAATATTGTTATAATATTAATGATATTAGATTATGAGATTATTAAGTGATTGATAACATGGGGATATTCTTGAATCTGGATAAATTATATTATAAATGTTTAATATTTATCCTTTATCTCATTTGATTGATTCTTTATATCATTATCCTCATGCTTTATATTATGTTGAAAGTAAATCGTGGCTTTTGTAGTGCATAGATGGACTTGGTATGATTATGATGAGGATTGTTAGGGTATAATCATGTAGTAATTGAAAAACACGATTATCTTTGTACGTAGTGCATGGATAATTGTGGTCGTGATCTTAATGAATACACGATTATCTTTGGTAGCGGTCATGGATAATTTGTGGTCGTGATCTTAATGAATACACGATTATCTTTGTACGTAGTGCATGGATAATTATGGTCGTGATACTAATGAATACACGATTATCTTTGGTAGTAGTGCATGGATAATTTGTGGTTGTGATCTTAATGAATACACGATTATCTTTGGTAGTAGTGCATGGATATTTTGTGGTCGTGATCTTAATGAATACACGATTATCTTTGGTAGTAGTGCATGGATAATTTGTGGTCGTGATCTTAATGAATATACGATTATCTTTGGCATGTAGTGCATGGATAATTCGTGGTCGTGATAATAAAGAATATCCTTGGCACGTAGATGCGGGGATGATTCGATGATGTGGATTAATTATTGGTGAGTCTCGTGAATGAAATATTAATTCATGGATGTGGTAAAAGTTATCTTTGGTAGTAGTGTATTGATAGACTTGGTATGATTATGACCAAGGATTATTCGGTATAATCATGGCCGTAATTGAAAACACGAATATCCTTGGCGATTGGTGCATGGATAATTCGTGGTCGTGATACTATTAAAAATTGCGTCTCGGCATTATTGGTTTCTGGTTGTATATCTTTAGCTTTGTAGTGCAAAAGATGAATTGTTAATGAATATCTTTGGCGGATTGCGAAGATGAATTTAATATTTTTAACGATAAAGGTATTCAAGGTATCCTCACCTTTTATCATATACAGTGCGTACCCTAATTTGAGGAGAAATTCCATAAGGAGGAGATTGTGAGACCCCAAATTTTATGAAATAAAAGTGTTCAATTTATCATTTTGGTGAATAGTTAAATTAATGAAAGTTTAAAGTTAAGGGTCATATTTGAAAATTTTTCAAAGTAGACAAGTTGTCATAAAATACTAGGATTCATTATTCATGAGTTCTTATTCACGGAGTTCTTATTCACCAAAATTACTATTCATTTCTACAGTATTGTTCACTCTAGTATTTGGGACACTTTTTTGTGTCTGAGATTCTTATTCACGAGTTACTATTCATGGGTTCTATTCATGAATTACTATTATTCATGAGTTCTTATTCAATTAGAACAAAATATTTTATGAAAAATAACGGCGGAGGTTTTCTGAATTAAATTTGTTGAACTACTCGGTAGTAAAAAAATGCGATGTCTGGCGTTGTTGCGTAGTAGCATTGCGGTATTGATTATTGATATTTATGTAAGAAGTCGATTCGGTTTGACTCAATTATTATCGATTATTAATATGAATTATTATAGCGATAATGACGTTTTGTTTTAATTATTATAGTGATAATGACATGTTGGTGGGAGGAACATCGATAATGACGTTTTGTTTTATTAAGTAATAAAAAGCGAAACATCTTTTATATAAAATAGAATACTTTATTAAAGTTATTACATAAATAGAATATATTATATTTTATTATGCATAGTGTTGCGTAGTGTTTTGTATAGTGTTTTGCATAGTATTGCATAGTGTTTGCATAGTAAAATATTTTTATATAAATAAAATATATTATATTTTATTTAAAAGATTTTCTTTAAATATGGGACGATCAGATTAAAGTAAATCAATCTGGACCGTTCATGGATTAGTTACTATGCATTCCATTTTCCTATAAATAGAAGCTCATTCCTTCATTATTTTCTTACGAATTCATTGAAACTCTAGAGAGAGAAATTATAGAGAGAAGCTATAGAGAGAAAATTATAGAGAGAAAGAAGAAGAGTATTCTGCTACTTCACTACTTCTATATTCAGTTCTTTTACGGTAAGGGGTATTATTTGTTGTACCCGTAAGGGGTGTTATTCTTTCTTCTTGAAGAGAACATTCTGTTATTCCATTCTTTATTATTACATTGGAATAACTCAGTATCTGTGAGTATACCCTATACTTAGTGATATTCTTATGTTATTCCATTCTTTATTATTACATTGGAATAACTTTGTATGTATGGTTTACCCTATACTTGGTGGAATGACCAAGTATATGCGGTTCACCCAATACTTGGTGATCTTCTTCATTATTCCATTCTTTATGATTATGTTGGAATAATTAGGTTTATATGCAAAATAGCATACTTGGTGAAACTCTGTTATTATTAGTCGTCATTTATATTTACGCCGGAATATCACATGCATCTTATCGTAGGACTGGTTCCATCATTTATTATTAAGCATTTATTATTACGTATTTACGATTACATTGGAATATCCCGTAAATTGTGAATTTCACGACTGGTTCCATATTTATTATTCGCATTTATTATTACATTGGGAATAACATGCGTGCGATCTCTATCGCATGCATGTTGAATCTTACATTATTCTATTCTTTATTATTACATTGAAATAAACGCATACATGTGGATTGCCACATGCGTGGTGAATGATCCTTTGTATTCATTCCTTATTAAATTGTGGAAATGATGCAGTATCGTGGATTCTGCATGACGGTGAAAATCCATTTGCGATTTTATATATTCTTTGTTATACTCGGTTGGTTAAAGTTTTGACTTATACTCCATAAAACTAGTGGAATATCCTCGATATTTGCGCTTCATCCAAATATCTTTTCATGGAAATATTCTTACGAGCATTCTTGGCTTTTATTTTACAAAGAAATATCATGTTGACAATTTGGATATTATTAGTTCCTGGATAAATTAATTCTTGAACTTGTTTATTTGAATTCCTATAACATTGTCATCATCCTCATGTTTATATTATGTTGAAAGTCATCTTTGGCTTACGTGCATAGATAGACTTAGTATGATTATGACCAGGGATCATTCGGTATAATTGTAAGACCCCGAAAATTTTTTAAATAAAAAGGAATTTCCTTTATTTATTATTTTGAAATAGTAAGGGTTGATTTGATTAATGTGGATAGTTAAGGGTTAAATATGCAAATATTTCAAAATAAGCAAGTGGTTATAAAATATTCATTGTTGTCGGGGAATATTCGTTTGGTCGTGGAATATTCGCGGTTGGGAATATTAAATGCGCATGGTAGCGACCATGTGTGGGCCCCATGTGGAAAGCGATTGGATGAAGAAAGCGACAAATATAAGTTGTTTTTAAATAACTTGGCGTAGTTATTCAGATTAATCTTGTTGGAATACCCGTTGGTTAAAACACACACTATCTGGCGTTGTTGAGCAGTAGCATGCACGGTATTGCACCAATTATTGATTCTTACGTGAAGAAGGCTTTACTCGATAATGGTTACGATAATTCTTTATTCGATATTTTATAGAGTTAATAATTGTCGCGTTGATATTTTATATTCTTTGTTGTTTTAATAATTGTCATTACGGTATATCTTTCATTATCGAAGCAATAATTCATATTATCTGAATAATATTATTAGATAACATTATTGGCAATGTCTAGAAAGTTACATCAAGGAGAGGTTTGGTCACACTAATTGCGTGCAGATAAGAAGAAATTCTTATTGGAAGCCCCTCTTTCTGAGAGCTGCACGGTTGTCGATATTGTGATTCTGTAATATTATTTGTGAATAATTAATTATTGATTTATATGATGAGGAAAATATTGATTTTATGTGGATATAGATGGAGAAAATTTTTAAAATGACAATTGTTGAAAATTAATATTTTATCTTTTTTACGATAAAATAATTCGTTTAAATATATTATTTTAATAATATATTAACGGTGATATTTTACAACGAATGTGGGATATATGAGTATCTGAGGAGGAAGAGTATTTTTGTTGCAATAAATGTTTAAAACATGTTAAACATGTCGGTGGACCCCATTTATTGGTGAAATTTGATTATAACTTTGTAAAATTGCCCGTTTGTGGATTTCGGTCATTTTCTGATTGGAATTTGGAAAAACTTTCTTCTGCAAAGTTGTAGAGAATTGAATTTCATATAAAAACTCGCGAGATTCGAATTTTCTGATGAAAGGGCTATTTATTATGAATTATTGAAGTTAGAAGCTCAAAATAATTGATTTTTGGAAGTTTAAAATATTTAAAATTAGAAAAACATTTTTTCTTATTTTTTTCTAGAAGGTGGCATGTGTTTGATGGCTGAAATCAGATTCTAGACATGTGTAGAAAATAATATAATTATATTATTAATTTATTAAATTTTTTTGCTTTGGTGTTCTAAGCGATTTCCTATAAATAGGGTCTTGGGTTAGAATTGAAAATCACACTTTTAAACTGAAGTTTTTTCTCTCTATATTATCGAAGCGTATTCTTGTGAGTATTTTGAGTATACTTTGAGTATTGCTATCTCGGTGCAAGTCAAGTCATAGCTTTATATCAAATTCCAAATTTAGAAATCTTGATCTTTCGAGGTAAGGGATATTATTTTTTTTCGTAATGATATTATTTCTTCAATATCATTATCTTTGAAATGTTGATCTGAAGTTTTATCAAATTTGAACTTTTTCATGTCGGGGTTCTTATTCATGGGTTCTTATTCATGAGTTCTTATTCACGAGTTTCTTATTCATGATTCTTATTATTCACGAGTTCTTATTCACGAGTACTATTAATGAAGCGTGAAGATGTTTTTGTGGAATTTCTATCTTTTGGTGTAGAGTTACTATTCACGTATCGGCACTATTCACGTATCTGACCTTTATTCACGTGTATCTGATCTTATTCACCAAAAAATAAAATTTCTTCTTTTTCGTCCAAAAAATATCTATTACGGATACTAACTCGATTGTATCCATGTTTTGATCATTCTTGAATTTTACACCACTATGATTATTTTTGAGGTATTTTTGGGCGTGGATAAAACCCAAGTACGAATCCTTAATCCTTAATCCTTGTCATTTTGTTTCTTTGGATTCGTTTCTTTAAAAAATATTTTCATCATCCTCGGTCTTAAATGATGATATTATTGAATATCTTTGGCTGTAGTGCAAAGATGAATGATTTCTAAAGAATATCTCTTTGGCGTAGTGCAAAGATGAGCAGTGTTTAAATGAACATGACCGGTGATGAATATCTTTGGCTGTAGTGCAAAGATGAATATTTGATTCGAGATATATATTGATTGATGTTCTGAGGATAAAATATTGATGATGGACTATTAAATTCATAGATTATAGTAGATTTCATTTCTACGTAACTCTTCTATGAATTATTATTTATTGCGAATATTGATTCGAAACTTGTTGTCTATTGTATTCTATCAGATTTTTTCCTGTTGAAGACTAACGATAATTTGTTGTATATTATCTTATTATAAATAAAAAAGATGAATTTTCTATAAATATTATTTTTGAATATTATGGAATAATTTGATATAATGTTATAGTTGTAGGTAATTTTATAATATTATAAATTTATGGAATAATTTGATAAAAGTTATACAAGTGGTTATATTATATTCAAAGATTGGTGGGGAATATTCGATTTTAGCGAATAGGGAATATTAAATACAACGGCTCAATCATTGGTGGCCCCTAGCGAAATTATTGTCGGATTGAAAAAGACAAAAATATTTTATTGAAATAACGGCGGAAGTTTTTTCTGGTTGATCTTTGTTGAACTACTCGGTAGTAAAAATGCGATGTCGTGTGGTTGCGTAGTAGTATTTGCGGTATTGATTATTGATCTTTATGTGAGAAGTCACTTAGTTTGATTCCATTATTGTCGATTAATAATATGAATTATTATAGCGATAATGACGTTTTTTTTATTATTAGTATTATTAGCGTAATAAAAGCGAAACATCTTTTATATAAAGCAGAATACTTTATTAAAGTTATTTTATAAATAAAATATATTATATTTTATTATGCATAGTGTTTTGCGTAGTGTAGTTTTTGCATAGTGTTTGCATAGTAAAATGTTTTTATATAAATAGAATATATTATATTTTATTTAAAAGATTTTGCTTTAAATATGGATAGTCAGATTAAAGTAAATCAATACAGATAGTTTCATGGATTAATTCTTATGCATTCCATTTTCTATAAATAGAAGCTCATTCCTTCATTATTTTCTTACGAATTTCATTGAAACTACTAGAGAGAGAAATTATAGAGAGAAAGCTATAGAGAAAGTTATAGAAAGAAGAAGAGTATTACAACTACTTCACTTCTTACATATTAGGTTCTTTTTACGGTAAGGGTGTTATTCTTTCTTCTTGAAGAGAACTTACATTATTCCATTCTTTATTATTACATTGGAATAACTTTGTAAAAGTGGCATACCTATACATACTTTTGTATCGCGGTATACCTATACTTGGTGAAATCTTATGTTATTCCATTGCTTATTATTACATTGGAATAACTTTTTGTATCTGTGATACTACCTATACTTGGTGACATTCTTTATTATACATTTGGAACATCACATGCATGTGTTTTTACAGGACTGGTTAAAATCTTTATTATTATTACATTGGAACATCACATGCGTGTGTTTTACAGGACTGGTTAAGATTTTTATTATTATTACATTTGGAACATCACATGCGTGTGTTTTTACAGGACTGGTTAAAATCTTTATCATTACATTGGAATATCTATCATGTGTGTTTTACAGGATGCAGTTCCATCTTTATTGATACATTGGAACATCTATTGATTGTGAATTTCACGACACAGTTTAATTATTATTATTACATTGGAATAACACATCATCTGCAATCAATCCGCGTGCGTGGTGATTTCTTTTGTTATTCCATTCTTTATTATACCCGGTTGGTTAAAACTTTGACTTATATACTCCATGAAATTAGTAGAATATCCTTGATATTTGCGTTTCATCGATATCTTTTCATGGAAATATTCTTACGATCATTCTTGAATTTTACTCTCTACAAAGCGATATCGTGTTGACAGTTTGGGCGTTAAAAATTCTGGATAAAATAATTCTTGAACTTGTTTTATTGAATTCTTATATCATTGTCATCATCCTCATTTTTTATATTTTTTAAAAGTCATACATGGCTTTTGTAGAGCATGGATGGACTTGGTATGATTATGACCGAGGATTATTGATTGTAATCATGGTAGTAATATTACAAATGATGTGGTAAAAAAAAAATCCTCGATTGGTAGTAGTGCATTGATGGGCGATTGTTGGCATGATCATGACCATTAATGAATACACTGACTATTCTTGGTAGTAGTGCGGGAATAATTGTGATCGTGATCTTAAAGAATATCCTTGGGTAGTAGTGCGGGGTGATTCGATGATGTGGATTATTTATTAAAAGTGAGTCTAAATTTATATGATGATGAAAAACCTTTTAAAATCATAAAAGATAGTAGATTTTATTTTCTACTTGACTCTTTTAATGGATTGCATATTCATTGCTATGATTAAATTTGGTTATCTATTGTATTTTATCGGTTTAACATTGTTGAAGACTATTGATAATTTATTTTGCATTATCTTAGTCGTAATATTTCTTCTTTGGGCTAGTTGAGCTCACCCTTTCTTTCCTTTATTCTCTTGAGGAAATGAGAATATAAATTTGGGACGAGTCGGGGAAGCAGTGATGGTCTGAAGATAGCATTAGTAGTCCTCTTTATTACGTGAAATAGTGTGATAATAATTGTAATGAGGACTTTTTGTTTGAGTTTGTATAATATCTAGTAGAGCGATATTTGTATTTAAACTCACGATTTATGTCGTATTGTACCACAGCAGTTATGTTAATAAGTTGTATTTAAATTACGTACCATGTAAGTGGCGACCCGAGATGGGTGATGTATACCTAATTTTGGGGGCGTCACGGTTAATATCAAAGCTAAGGGATATGATCCTGGCTAAGATGTGAAAAAAGTACTAGGAGGAGAGGCGGGGAATACCTTGTTAGTATGACTACTAAGTTTTGTCTTTATTTTATTGGTCGGTCGAGAATATAAAGATAATTGTTAAATGTCGATTAATCTTTTGTTTTGTGGCGATGTCTGAAAATGACATCGAGAATGTTGAGAATATGATGGAGCCTGAGGCGATCGTTGATTCACCGCATATCGATAATCGAGGATAATGTGCATCGGGAAGGCGACAATCCTCATGCAAAACAACAACTTGACCAAATGATGAATGATCAAATGTTAGGAGGCTTTATGCGATTTATCTGACAATGGCGGCGAGGCGACTCTGTCCAAAAGCGTGGGGTGGAAACACGGAAAACTCTCGGGCGGTCGCATTAAACAATTGAGGGCTGGGACCACCGGAGTTTAAGGGAAGCAAAACCTTACTTGGCGGAAGCATGGATAAAGCAGATTACAAGATATTTGATGTCTTGGGATGCTCAGGAGCAAAGGTTCCCTTCTTGCGCCTTTATGTTGCTTGGCGGAGGCGATTCTTGGTGGGAATCGGTAAAAGCGTACTCGACTTCTTTGTCTTGAAGATATCTTGGGAGAAGTTCGGGGAGGTACATTCAGCGACAAATACTTTCTGAAAGTATTAGCCACATGAAGGAGGTGGAGTTTATCAAGTTGGAACAAAACAATATGGCCAGTGTCATGATCGAGGCAAAATTTGCGGAGTTATCACGGTTTCGTCCCACTTGGTGGATAATGAAGAGAGAATGGCGCGAATGTTTTTAAGAGGTTTGAAGTGGGAATCGTCGACATCTTATTTCTCATAAAGCTGTGTTTGTATTAGGATGTTGTAAATAGGGCTCGATTAGTGGGGCGCGATAGCGAGTCAGCCTTGACTAAAAGAAGCGGCCGCAAAGTTATAATACCGGTGAGAGTAGTCATGAGCGGTGACAACAAGCGTGGAGGAATCAGCGGGCGGATATGGTAACCACCGGTGGTGTCGGGGCCAAAACAATAAGAATGGACATTTCGAAAGCGGAGATTCATGATGATGGAAAGGCGTCGGCACTGACACCGTTGTTAAGGAAGGAGAAAGACCACTATCGTATGCTTCAAATGCGGAGAAGAGGACACATCGGTCCGGAAGCTGTGCCATCTTAGTCAAAGCGTGTTATAATTGTGGAAGAAGGTCACTTAGCTCGATTTTGTCGTTTCTGAAGACAAATTCAACTAGGATGGAGGCACAAAGGTAGTCGAAGAAAAGTCGAAACCCGGTGGTCTGAGGAGGCGTTTGTTGTGACCTCCCGGAGAAGCAAGGAACGAATGAGGTCATCACGGGTAAGCTTATCATAAACTCAATGAAATCACACTTTATTTGATCTGGGTTCTACCCATTCTTTTATTTCTCTACTTGCGCTCATCGATTAAATTTGACTCAGGAGAAATTAGACTTTGACTTATCTGTGGAAACTCAGTTGGGAGAAACCTTCATTACATCCCTTTGTTTATAAGTCTTGTTTGGTTCAAATCGGTACCCTCACATTACTGTCGATCTTATTTCATTAAAAATACTTGCATTTGGCGTGATTACAAGGGATTGATTGGTTAACTACTTATCATACAAAAATTGATTGTTTTTCGTAAGGTTGTTAGCTTTCGTATTCTAATCGACCTATTATGCGAATTCAAACGACCAAACCATTAAAATCAATCACGGTCATCTCAAGCCATAAAAGCTATTCGTTTATTGAAAAATGGATGTCAAGCTTTCTTAGCTCGTATCGCTGATTTAAACAAAAAAATCGTCGGGTTTGAAGCGATATTTCTATTGTTAATAAATTTCTGGCGTATTCCCAGAAGAACTTCTGGCCTACCCCAGGCGTGAAATTGAATTTTGTATCGACCTTGAACACAGTACAAAACCTATTTCCAAAGCCCCATGTCGAATAGCTCTATTGAACTTGAGGAGTTAAAGACCCAGCTGCGAGGAATTGTTAGACATTGGCTTTATTAAGTCTAGTACTTCTCCTTGGGGTGCTCTGTTACGATTCGTGAAGAAGAAAGATGGGAGTATCGACTTTGTATTGATTATCGGGAGTTGAATCATGTCACCATCAAAAATAGGTATCCATTGCCGCGTATTGATGACTGTTTGACCCGATTCTGAGAGCAAATTCTTTTCAAAGATTGATCTTCGTTAGGATATCACCGATTGAAGATTAGAGCCGTGACATTCAAAGGCGGCTTTTCGGAACTCGATGCGGGCATTATGAATTCTAGTCGTGTCCTTTGGATTGACTAATGCTCTCTCTTTGCCTTCATGGATATGATGAGCCAAGTATTGAGGAATATTTAGATCACTTTGTGGTCGTCTTTATTGATGACATCCTTATTTATTCAAAAAGTAGTGAAGATCATGAAAGCAACACTTGAAGGTGACACTCCAAAGCCGTGAATATAAGCTTTATGCGAGTTGAAGAAATCGAGTTACGGCTTGAAGAAGTAGCATTCCTTGGGCGCGTGGTATCAAGTCGTGGAATATCATTGACCCGTGAAGATTGAAGCTATTGAAAAGTGGGAACAACCTAAATCGATAATAGAAATCGTAGCTTTCTCGGTTTATTTGGTTATTATCGGAGATTCGTGGAAGGATTTTCTCGAATCGCTACTCCGATGATTTCGGTGACTCGAAAAGATCTGAAGTTCGGTTGGGGCGAAGAATGTGAGAAGAGTTTTCAAGAACTTCGAAGAGACTTATTTATTTTGTTACGTGATACCATTTGGCTCGGAGGATTTGTCATCTCTGGTGATGCTTGAGCAAAGGGTTGGGATGTGTTCTTATGCTGACATGGAAAAGTTATAGCCTATGCCTCATGATGACTCGAAAGAATATGAGAGGAATTATCTCTACTCGTGATGGGGTTAGCATTATTATCTTCTTACACTTAAAATTTGGAGGCATTACTTGTATGGGGAGAAAGTGGAGATCTTCACGGATCGTAAAAGCCTCAAATATTTCTTCACTCAAAAGGAACTCGACATGCGACAACGGCGTTGGCTTGAGCTATTGAAAGATTATGATCGTACCATCGATACCATCTGGAAAAGCGAGCGTGGTAGGTGATGCGTTGAGTAGAAGATCGTATGCTGAAATGCTGAGTGCGTTATTATCGACCACAAAGGCCCATTTTGTGTGACTTGCAAAGGATGGAGATAGAGTTAAAGACTCGAGGGGGCGCGTGTGATGATAGCAAATATCTGAGTAGAAGCAGACTTTAATCGATAAAGTAAAAAGGCTGCTCAGCTTCTGGACACGGAGGTGATCGTATGAAAAAGAAAGTCTGAGAGGTCTTATATAGGAAGCAAGAATCGATGAAGAAGGAATACTTGAGTCGACTCCGGACTTTTGTGTTCTAACGACCACGATTTAAAGTATAATATCATGATGGGGCGCCTGACACACCATTTGCGATCCATCACAGGAGTACCAAAATGTATCGTGATATTAAATAAATACATTTTGGTGGAGCAGCGATATGAAGAGGAGATAGTTTGTTTATCTCGAGGTGTCTAACTTGTCAGCGAGTTAAGCGGAGACATCAAGTACCAAAAGGTCCATTGCAACCACTTGAAATTCGGAATGGAAGTGGGAGCACATTACCATGGATTTCGATTCTGGGTCTTCTAAGGTTTCTCGAGGCGTTGATGCGATTTGGGTCATTGTTGATAGATTGACCAAATCTGCTCATTTCTTTACACCGTCGAGAAACTTATACACTTGAGCGTCTTGCTTTCGTATGTACATAAGCGAGATTGTAAGGCTGCATGGTATCTGCGGTATCCATAGTTTACGATCGAGACCGAAGATTAACTTCACGATTTTGGGTTAGTTTGCAAAAAGCTATGAGCGCGGACTTACGATTTAGCTCGGCATATCATCCTCGAGCCAGACGGACGATCGGAGAGGACTATTCAAACTCTTGAAGATCTATTAAGACTACTGTGTTCTTGATTTGAGGGAGTTGGGACAAGTTTTTACCATTGGTGGAGTTTTCCTACAACAGCGGTTATCAAGCAAGTATTGGCATGGCTCCATTCGAGCGTTGTATGGAAGAAAGTGTCGTTCTCGGTATCTTTGGGATGAGGTGGGTGAAGCAGCGTTGTTGGGGCCGGGAGTTGATGCGTATGACTACGGAAAAGATTGAAGCGATCAAACAAGCGTATAAAAACCTCACAAAATCGACAAAAGAGTTATCTTGATCTTCGTGAAAGGGCGTGGAATTGATATAGGAGATCGTGTGTTGTTAAAAGTTGCTCCATGGAAAGGAGTTACAAGATTTGGAAGAGAGAAACTTAATCCTCGATTCATCGGTCCATTTTAATCCTCGATCGAGTAGGGCGTGGCTATAGACTTCTTTCTGCTTGAATATGTCTCGTGTTCATGCGTTTTTCACATATCCATATTACGTAAATATGTGAAAGACCGAACCATATTATTGAGTTAGAGCAGGACGAAATAGCGGAAGATTTGGCGTATGAAGAGGTTCTGTTCAAATTTTGGATAAGAAGGAACATATTCTACGCTCGAGGTTATACCTCGAAGTCGAAGTTTTGTGGAGGAACCACGATGTTGAGAAATGACTTGGGAGTTAGAATCGAAATGAAATCAAGGTATCCTTACCTCTTGACATACCAGTCGTACCCTAATTTCGGGCGAAATTTTCATAAGAAGGGAGGTTGTAAGACCCAGTTTTTATAAATAAAGATGAATTTTCTATAAATATTATTTTTGAATATTATGGAATAATTTGATATAATGTTATAGTTGTGGGTAATATTTATAAATTTTGCAAAGTATCTGAGTGGTTATATTATATTCGATTGGTGGGGAATATTCGGTTTAGCGAGGGAATATTAAATGCAATGGCTCAATCATTGGTGGACCCACAGCGAAATTATTGTCGGATTGAGAAAAAGACAAAAATATTTTATTGAAATAACGGCGGAAGTTTTCTGGTTGATCTTGTTGAACTACTCGGTAGTAAAAATACGATGTCGTGTGGTTGCGTAGTAGCTTTGCGGTATTGATTATTGATCTTATGTGAGAAGTCACTTAGTTTGATTCCATTATTGTCGATTAATAATATGAATTATTATAGCGATAATGGCGTTTTATTTTATTAAGTATTATTAGCGTAATAAAAGCGAAACATCTTTATATAAAGCAGAATACTTTATTAAAGTTATTTTATAAATAAAATATATTATATTTTATTATGCGTAGTGTTGCGTAGTGTTTTTGCAGTAGTGTTTGCATAGTAAAATGTTTTTATATAAATAGAATATATTATATTTTATTTAAAAGATTTTTGCTTTAAATATGAATAGTCAGATTAAAGTAAATCAATACGGATAGTTAAATGGATTAATTCTTATGCATTCCATTTTTCTATAAATAGAAGCTCGTTTCCTTCATTATTTTCTTACGAATTCATTGAAACTAGAGAGAAATTATAGAGAGAAGCTATAGAGAAAGTTATAGAAAGAAGAAGAAGAGTATTACTACCTCTCTTATTACTTACATATTAGGTTCTTTTTACGGTAAGGGGTGTTATTCTTTCTTCTTGAAGAGAACTTACATTATTCCATTCATTATTATTATTACATTGGAATAACTTTGTAAAAGTGGCATACTTATATACTTATTAACTTTGTATCGCGGTATACCTATACTTGGTGAAATCTTATGTTATTCCATTGCTTATTATTACATTGGAATAACTTTTGTATCTGTGATTTTACCTATACTTGGTGACATTCTTATTATTATTACATTGGAACATCACATGCATGTGTTTTACAGGACTGGTTAAAATCTTTATTATTATTACATTGGAACATCACATGCATGTGTTTTACAGGACTGGTTAAGATTTTATTATTATTACATTGGAACATCACATGCATGTGTTTTACAGGACTGGTTAAAATCTTTATCATTACATTGGAATATATCTATCATGTGTGTTTTACAGGATGCAGTTCCATCTTTATTATTACATTGGAACATCATCACATCGGTGTGAATTTCACGACTGGTTAGATTATTATTATTACATTGGAATAACACATACATCATGAAATCAATCTGCATGCGTGGTGATTTCTTTTGTTATTCCATTCTTTATTATACCCGGTTGGTTAAAACTTTGACTTATATACTCCATGAAATTAGTAGAATATCCTTGATATTTTTGCGTTTCATCGATATCTTTTCATGGAAATATTCTTACGATCATTCTTGAATTTTACTCTACAAAAGCGATATCGTGTTGACAATTTGGGCGTTAAAATTCTGGATAAAATAATTCTTGAACTTGTTTTATTGAATTCTTATATCATTGTCATCATCCTCATTTTATATTTTTTAAAAGTAAATACATGGCTTTTTTTGTAGAGCATGGATGGACTTGGTATGATTATGACCGAGGGATTATTCGGTGTAATCATGGTAGTAATGTTACAAATGATGTGGTAAAAAAAAAAAATCCTCGATTGGTAGTAGTGCATTGATGGGCCGATTGTTGGCATGATCATGACCATTAATGAATACACAACTATTCTTGGTAGTAGTGCGGGAATAATTGTGATCGTGATCTTAAAGAATATCCTTGGTAGTAGTGCGCGGGGTGATTCGATGATGTGGATTATTTATTAAAAGGTGAGTCTCGGCTATATGATGATGAAAAACCTTTTAAAATCATAAAAGATAGTAGATTTTATTTTCTACTTGACTCTTTTAATGGATTGCATATTCATTGCTTGATTAAAGCTGGTTATCTATTGTATTTTATCGGTTTAACATTGTTGAAGACTATTGATAATTTATTTTGCATTATCTTAGTCATAATATTTCTTCTTGGGCTAGTTGAGCTCACCCTTTCTTTCCTTTATTCTCTTGAAATGAGAATATAAATTTGGGACGAGTCGGGGAAGCAGTGATGGTCACGAAGATAGCATTAGTAGTCCCTCATTTAATACGTGAAATAGTGTGATAATAATTATAATGAGGACTTTTTGTTTGAGTTTGTATAATATCTAGTGAAGCGATATTTGTATTTAAACTCACGCGATTTTATGTCGTATTGTACCATGTAGTGGCGACAGATTATGTATTAATAAGTTGTATTTAAATTACATTACATATGTAAGTGGCGACCCGAGATGGGTGATGTATACCTAATTTTGGGGCGTCAAATCATACAGATCACCATTACGAGTCATGATGATAGTGAGGAATATTTTACGAAAATTATTACTGACTATTTTATTAGAAATGTGAGAAATACTAATGCTATCCTGTTACGACCATGAATACAAATATTATCTTACAGACAAATATATACTCAAATAAATCCTCATCACATTTATTGATACATTATTTTACAAAAATGGTGAGGACTACTAAACAATCTTTATTATTTCTGAGTTTGAATACAAATATTATCTTACAGACAATATCTATACTCAAATAAACCATTTATTGATACATTATTTTACAAAAATGGTGAGGACTACTAAACAATCCTTTCTAAAACCTTCATTCCATACCCCGAGCTAGCGTACTATTTATATTCTAGCCTCACGAGAGAAAAATGGAACAAAAGGGAAAGGGTGAGCTCAACTAGCTCGATAAAGAATATTATGACTAAGATAATATCTGACAAATTATCGTTAGTCTTGACGGGGAAAAATCTAATAGAATCTGATAGACAATGACAAATTTTAAATCAATAGAAATAATAATTCATTAGAAGAGTTAAGTAGAGAATGCAAACTACTATCTTACATGTATGAATTTAAAAGTTCATCGTCTATCTTTTATCCTGTAACATCAATCGATATACATACGGAATCAAATATTCATCTTTTACTTTCTGGGCGAAGATATTCATCGATTAGTCGTATTCATTTAAACACTGTTCATCTTTTACTTTCTGGGCCAAAGATATTCTTGAAATCATTCATCTTTTACTTCTGGGCCAAAGATATTCTTAAGAAATCATTCATCTTTTTTACTTCTGGCCGAAGATATTCCATAATATCATTTTTAAGGCGAGGATGATGAAAATATTTTTTAAAAAAGCGAATCGGTGAAACAAAATGACAAGGATTAAGGATTAAGGATTAGTACTTGGTTTTATCCCGTCAAAAATACCTCAAAAATAATCATAGTGGTGTAAAATTGAGAATGATCAAAACATGGATCTGATCGAGTTAGTATCAGAATAGATATTTTAGACGAAAAGAAGAAATTTTATTTTTTGATTGAATAGTCTTAGTATCGTGAATAGTCTTGAAGTATCGTGAATAGTGAAGTATCGTGAATAGTAACTCAGAGCACCAAAAGATAGAAATTCCACAAAAAAAACATCTTCACGCTTCATGAATAGTACTCGTGAATAGTAACTTCGTGAATAGTAACTCGTGAATAGTAACTTCGTGAATAGTAACTCATGAATAGTAACCCATGAATAGTAACCCAGAGCATGAAAAAGTTCAAATTTGATAAAAACTTGGATCGATATTTGACATAATGATATTGAAGAAATAATATCATTTGAGAAAAAAATAATATCCACTTACCTCGAAGATCGGTACTTACATTTGAAATCTAGGGATATAGTCTTTGAATGAACTTGCTTAGTATAGCAATACTCAAAGTATACTCAAAATACTCACAAGAATCATTTCGATAATATAGAGAGAAAACTTGGTTTACGGTGTGATTTTCAATTCTAAAACTAAGCACCTATTTATAGGAAAATGCTTAGAACACACAAAAGAGAAAATTTAATATAATAATAATATAATTATATAAATTTTCTTAGCCCACCTTTAGAAATCTGAAAACATTCAGCCACACATATTAATGATGTCCAAAAAAAAACAAAAAAACGTTTTTCTTAAAAAAAATAATTAAAACTCCAAAAATCAATTATTTGAACTTGAACTTCAATAATTCATAATAAATAGCCCTTTCATCAGAAAATTCGAATCTCTTGAGTTTTTATAGGAAATTCAATTCTCTACAACTTTGCAGAAGAAAGTTTTCCAAATTCCAAATAGAAATTGACAAGAAATCCACAAGCAGGCGATTTTCACGAATTTATAATCAAATTTCGGTCGATAAATGGGGTCCCATGAGCATGTTTAACATGTTTTAAACATTTATTGCAACAAAAATACTCTTCCTCCTCGTATACTCATATATCCCACATTCGATTTGTAAAAATATCACCATTATTAATATATTATTAAAATAAATAATATATTTAAATGAATTATTTTATCGAGAAAAAGATAAAATATTAATTTTCAACAATTGTCATTTAAAAATTTTCTCCATCTATATCCACATAAAATCAATATTTTCCTCATCATATAAATCAATAATTAATTATTCACAAATAATATTCTGAGAATCATGATATTAATGACGGCGGTTCAGGGAAGAGGGCTTTCGATAAAATTTCTTCTTCTTGGTGGCATGATTAGGTGACAAACCTCTCCTTAAGCGAGAACTTTCTAGACATTGCCAATAATGTTATCTAATAATATTATTAGGATAATATGAATTATTAGCCGATAATGAAAAATCTTGTGTAATGTGATTATTGAAAAACAATGACAATATAAAATATCAATATGATGATTATTAAATCGATAAAATCTTTGAGCGGTAATTCTTTGTAACCATTATTGAGTAGTGCCTTCTTACGTAAGAATCAATAATTGGTGCAATCTGGTATCTTCTTGTTCAACAACAGCGTATTAGTGTGTTTTAACCATAGGGTATTCAGCAGTATTACTTGGTAACAACTTCTGTAGTTATTTAAAAACAACTTATATTTGTCGTTTTCTTCATCGATCGCTTTTAGTTATGGGGGCCCCCACACATGCATTTGCTTGCCGTAAATACGAATATTCCCAAGCGAGTCTGAATATTCCACGACCAAACGAATATTCCAAGCGATAATGAATATTTTATAACCACTTGCTTATTTTGAAATATTTGCGTATTTAACCCTTAACTATCCACATTAATCAAATCAACCCTTACTATTTCAAAATAATAAATAAAGGAAATTCCTTTTTATTTAAAAATTTGAGGGTCTTCTGACCTCCCTCTCTTATGAAATTTCGTCCTCGAAATTGGCGTCACGATACACAGTGTTTGAAAAGGTGAGGATACCTCGCTTTCATTTTAGTTTCAATTCGGTCATTTCCTCTATAGCATGATTCCTCCACAAAACTTTAACTTGTGGTATGACCTTTCTTGGCGTGGGACATGCTCCTTCTATCAAGATCTTGGCAGGTACCTCCTCATCACGTTAAGTCTTGACTTTATCTCGTGGGTTCTAACTTCGATAGCGTGGTTGGGTCTTTCATATATTCTGAAATGCGAGATATATGAAACACATTATGAACACGAGACATACTCGGAGAATGCTTGTGAGTACATAGGCTACATTTCCTACTCGGTCGAGAATTTGAAATGGACGATAAATCGTGGATTGAGCTTTTTCTCTCTTCCCAAATCTTGTAACTCCCTTCCATGGAGCGACTTCATGACAATCATGATCCCTACATTAAATTCCGTCCTTTCGATGAAGATCGCATAACTCTTTTTGTCGATCTTGTCTTGGTTTGTATCGTTGTCGAATCATTTGGATCTTTTCGGTAGTCATACGTCTACTAACTTCGGGTCCCAACAATGTTGCTTCACCCACCTCATCCCAACATATTGGAGAGCGCATTTTTTCGTCCATATAATGCTTGAATGGAGCCACACTATACTTGCACGATAAGCTTTGTTGTTGTAGGAGAATTCCACGATGGTAAATACTTATCCAACTACCCTTGAAGTACAGGACCACGAGTCTTAATAGATCTTGAGAGTTTGAATAGTCCTCTACGATTGTCCGTCGGGTTTGGGGATGGTATTAGAACTAAATCGTAAATCCGTGCCCATAGCTTTTTGCAAGCTAACCCAAAATCTTGAAGTGAATCTTGGGTCGCGATCGAAACTATGGATCTGGGCATGCCATACTGACCTCACAATCTCATTTCAACGTCATACTAGCAAGGCGTTCGAGGAATAAGTCTCCGTGTCGGCAAGAAATGAAAGCGGACTTGGTTAATCTATCAACAATAACCCAAATAGCATTGATGCCTTGAGAAGCCGTAGGAAGACAAAATGCTTGAAATCCATGGTAATGTGTTCCCACTTCCATTCAGGAATCTCAAGTGGTTGCAGCGGACCCTTAGGTACAAGATGCTCGCACTTTGCGTTAGCAAGTTAAACACATCGAGATAAACTTTGCAATCTCTCTCTTCGTATTGTTCCACCAAAATGTATGTAGAAGATCACGATACATTTAGTACTTCGAGGATGGATTGCAAATGGTGTATTGTGTGCCTCCATCGTAATCTTGTACTTCAAATCAGTCGTTAGGAACCTGAAAGTCTAGAGTGGACTCGAAGTATTCCTTCTTCATCGATTCTCGCTTAGGAATAGCTCCTTCTTGTACTTTCTTCTTCATACGCGCATCGACTCAAGATTCGGTGGCTTGAAAGCGACCTTAACTTTTTTCTATTAAAGTTGGCTCTGTCGTATACTTGACATCATCGCTTTTCGTTCCGCATATGATCTTCTACTCGATCGTCGGCTACCACGTTAAACTTTACCGGGATGGTATTGAATAGTGTGGTCGTAGTCTTTCGATAGCTCGAGCCAGCGTCGTTTTTGCGTGTTGAGTTCTTTTGAGTGAAGAAATATTTAAGGCTTTTATGGTGCGAATATATCTCCACTTTCTCCCCATATAGATAGTGCCTCCATATATTTTTAGAAAGCTTATTTGCTTGACTCTAGATCATGAGTAGGATAATTCCTCTCATACTCTTTAAGTTGTCATGAGGCATAGGCTATGACTTTCCCGTTGCATGAGAACACATCCTAACCCTTTGCGAAGCATCATTTGTAGATAACAAATCCATCAAGAACGGATGGTATTGTTAGAGCAGTCTTAGAAATAAGTCTCCTCTTAAGCTCTTGGAAACTTTTCTCGCATTCTTCGCTCAAGCGAATTTTGTATCCTTAGGAGTTATTTGAGTTAATGGAGTAGCGATTAGAAAACCCCTTCCACGAATCTCAGATAATAACCATTAAGCCCAAAAAGCTCGTACTTGATCGCAAGCTTGGTTGCTCCCGACTTTGTATTGCTTGATCTTGGCGGATCAGCGGATACTCGTGTTTTGACACCGCGTGCCCGAGGAATGCTACTTCCTCGAGCGAACTTCGCATTTCTTCAATTTGGCATATAGTTGGTTTTCACGAAGCCTTTGGAGTACCGACTTCAAATGGTGCTCATGATCTTCACGACTTTTGGAATATATGAGGATGTCATGATAAAAAAACAACAACGAATTGATCAAATATTCCTTGAATACTCGGTTCATCATATCCATGAAAAGCCTTGGAGCATTAGTTAGTCAGAAAGACATGACTAAGAATTCATAATGCCCGTCTGGGAGTTACGAAGGCGGTCTTTGGAATATCCTCGATTCTAATCTTGGTGATGATATCGAGCGAAGATCGATTTTGAAAAGAATTGTGCCCTTTACTATTTGGTCGAACAAGTCATCAATCGAGGTGAGGATACCTATTCTTGATGGTGACATGGTTCGATTCAGATAGTCGATACAAAATCGCATACTCCGTCTTTCTTCTTCTACAAAATAAAGCAGGAGCACCCCCGAGGAGATGTCTTGGGGCCAGAATGAAAGCCGATGTCCAACAATTCTGTAGTTGGACCTTTAACTCTGAAGTTCAATAGGAGCCATTCGATATGGGGTTTTAGAAATGGGCTTTGTGCGGGTTCAAGATCGATAAAAAATTGACTTCACGTTACGGGGTAGGCAGGAAGTTCTTGAAATCGTCGGGAAAGTCGATAACAGCGGGAATATTATTCAAATTTGGCGTGTCTTTATTCAAATCCATAACATGGGCTAAGAAAGCTTGACATCGTTTTTAATAAGCGAATAGCTTTATGATTAGATATAGCGGTGATTGATTTTAATGGTTTAGTTGCTTGAATTAAATACAACGAGGTTGGTTAGGAATATGAAAACTAATGACCTTACGAAAACAATCAATTTTGGCATGATGAGTAGTTAACGATCAATCCTAAAATCACATCAAAAGCAAGTATCTTTAAAGAGATAAAATTGCGGTAAGGTAATGGTGCCAACTTGAATCAAACAAGATTTATAAGCGGTGGATGTGATGAAAGTTTCTCTAGCGGAGTTTCCACGAGATAGGTCGAAGTCTAATTTCTCGAGTCGAGTTTAAGCGTTGAGCACATGCGGGAGAGATAAATGAATGGGTATGCCGGTATCAGTAAGGTATAAACTTTGAGAATTTATAAATAGCTTACCGTGATCACCTCGTTTGGGTTCCTCGCATTATGACCGATCTGACAAAAGCGCTCTTCCGGAATCGTTGACTTTGACTTTTAGGAACGATCTTTTGAGTCATAGTCCCATTGAACTAGGTTTCGCTCTTGTCTGATCTCGGCGATATGTCCTTCCTTTCCACAATTATAGCATACCTTGAATTTGTTGTGGGCGTTTTGGTGATATGTCCCTCTTTTCGCATTTGTAGCATATAATGGGTGGTCGTTCTCCTCCCTTAGAACCGATTCTTTCTTAAGCCTTTGTCGTCTTCACATAGTCGTTGTTAAATCTCCTTTTTAAAATCTCCTCGACTCGCTTCTTTATTTTCATGGCCATGATTACCACGGAGTGGTTACCATTTTTGTAAAATCTGTTTCTTTCTCATTTGGTTATCATTATTACATTGGTTGCTTATCTACGTACGATCTGGTTGTGGTCCCTCGGTTGGCCGTACTCGTTATCTCGCTCTAATAATTGAGCCACATTTTACAACATCTGAATAAGAGAAAATTTATGAGAAATGAGATCTTGGCGTATCTAGGGTTTCAAACCTCTAAGAAACATCCGCGTCATCGTTCCTCATTCTCCACCAAATGAGGTCTGAACACTGGATAACTCTGCAAACTTTGCCTCGTCTTTGAGACACCGTCGTGTTGTTTTGTTCAATCGATGAACTCCACTTCCTTCGTATAGCCGAACACTTCGGGAAAGTATTTGTCATTAAATAGTTCTGAAAGCGTCTCCCGAGACATCTTTGAGTCTTGTAATTTGGATGGAGTGCAGCTTCACAGACTCCCACCGATGATACGCCTCGCCACGGAACATAAAGGTGGCGAATGGAACCTTCATTCCTCCGTGCATCCCAAGACATCGAATATCTTGGTAATTTGTTTGACCCGTGTTTCGCCGTGATCGGATCGGCTTTCCCTTAAATTACGGTGGTCCCTGACTCTTTTGAGCTGCTTGCATTTGTGACAACGAGTAATTGCTATCATTTCCTCTGTATTTTGAACACGAGTCTCCTAAATGCGATTTTGCATGAGCTGCAAAAAACTTCTAAACATCCCTCGTTCATCATCGCTTTCGATGGTGTTGTTCACGGGAGGAACATTGCCCGACTGTTGTTGCGTTCTCCTCGTTGGTGAGTCTGAGGCGTCTCCACGGTCTCATTTCCATTGTTAATATTCTCGATCGACATTCTCAAATCTTGTCGTAAAACAAGGGTTAATTAAGAAATCAATATATCACATAATATCCTATATCTTGACCAACTAACAAATAAGCTTAGGTAGGACACCTTTAGCGAAGGATTTTTCGTCTCTCCCTCTAGATTTCTATTCCAGATCTCGCTTGGAGATCGTATCCTAAGCTACGATACCATTGTGGCGCCCCCAAAATAGGTATACATCACACCATTACGAGTTGTCAATCGTGATGTCTGAAACAACTACAACTTTATTATTACAATGATAAAGCGTGAGTTTGAATACAAATATTATCTTACAGAGCAATATCTATACTCAAATAAATCCTCATCACATTTATTGATACATTATTTTACAAAAATGGTGAGGACTACTAAACAATCCTTTCTAAAACCTTCATTCCATACCCCAGGCTCGTACTCATTTTATATTTCCGCCTCACGAGAAAAATGGAACAAAAAGGAAAAGGGTGAGCTCACTAGCTCGATAAAGAATATTATGACTAAGATAATATCTGACAAATTATCGTTAGTCTTGACGAGGGAAAAATCTAATAGAATCTGATAGACAACAAATTTTAAATCAATATTCGCATGTGAAATAATAATTCATTAGAAGAGTTAAGTAGAGAATGCAAACTACTATCTTACATGTATGAATTTAAAAGTTCATCGTCTATCTTTTATCACTGTAACATCAATCGATATACATACGGAATCAAATATTCATCTTTTACCTTCTGAGGCGAAGATATTCATCGATTAAGTCGTATTCATTTAAACACACTGTTCATCTTTACTCGGGGCGAAGATATTCTTGAAAATCATTCATCTTTCATCTTTTACTTCTACGGCCGAAAGATATTCTTAAGAAATCATTCATCTTTTACTTCTGGGCCAAAGATATTCCATAATATCATCATTTAAGGTGAGGATGATGAAAAATATTTTTTTTTAAAAGCGAATCGGTGAAACAAAATATGAGGATTAAGGATTAAGGATTTAGTACTTTGTTTTATCCGTCAAAAAATACCTCAAAAATAATCATAGTGGTGTAAAATTGAGAATGATCAAAACATGGATCTGATCGAGTTAGTATCGAGAATAGATATTTTAGACGAAAAGAAGAAATTTTATTTTTAGATTGAATAGTCAGTATCGTGAATAGTCTTAGTATCGTGAATAGTCTTAGTATCGTGAATAGTAACTCAGACACCAAAAGATAGAAATTCCACAAAAAAACATCTTCACGCTTCATGAATAGTACTCGTGAATAGTAACTTCGTGAATAGTAACTCATGAATAGTAACTTCGTGAATAGTAACTCATGAATAGTAACCCATGAATAGTAATAGTAACAGAGCATGAAAAAGTTCAAATTTGATAAAAACTTGGATCGACATTTGATTATAATGATATTGAAGAAATAATATCATTCTGAAAAAAATAATATCCACTTACCTCGAAAGATCGAGTACTTATTTGGAAACTAGGATATAGTCTTTGAATGACTTGCTTGCAGTATATAGCAATACTCAAAGTATACTCAAAATACTCACAAGAATCGCTCGATAATATGAGAGAGAAAACTTGGGTTTACGGTGTGATTTTCAATTCTAACCTAAGCACCTATTTATAGGAAAATGCTTAGAACACAAAGCGAGAAAATTTAATATAATATTAATATAATTATATAAATTTTCTTAGCCCACCTTTTAAATCTGATTTCAGCCACACATGTTAATGATGTCAAAAAAAAACAAAAAAAACGTTTTTTTAAAAAAAATAATTAAAACTTCCAAAAATCAATTATTTGAACTTGAACTTCAATAATTCATAATAAATAGCCCTTTCATCAGAAAATTCGAATCTCGCGAGTTTTTATAGGAAATTCAATTCTCTACAACTTTGCGGAAGAAAGTTTTTCCAAATTCCAAATAGAAATTGGCCAAGAAATCCACAAGCAGGCGATTTTCTAAATTTATAATCAAATTTCGATCGATAAATGGGGTCCATGACATGTTTAACATGTTTTAAACATTTATTGCAACAAAAATACTCTTCCTCCTCGTATACTCATATATCCCACATTCGTTGTAAAAATATCACAGTTAATATATTATTATAATAATATATTTAAATGAATTATTTTATCGAGAAAAAGATAAAATATTAATTTTCAACAATTGTCATTTTAAAAATTTTCTCCATCTATATCACATAAAATCAATATTTTCCTCATCATATAAATCAATAATTAATTATTCACAAATAATATTACGAGAATCTGATATTGATGACGGCGGTTCAGGAAGAGGGCTTTCGATAAAATTTCTTCTTCTTGGCGTATGATTAGGTGACCAAACCTCTCCTTAGGCAGAACTTTCTAGACATTGCCAATAATGTTATCTAATAATATTATTAGGATAATATGAATTATTGCCGATAATGAAAAATCTTGTGTAATGACAATTATTGAAACAATGACAATATAAAATATCAATATGACAATTATTAATCGATCGATAAAATCTTTGAGCGGTAATTCTTTGTAACCATTATTGAGTAGTGCCTTCTTACGTAAGAATCGATAATTGGTGCAATCTGGTGGTATCTCTTTCTTGTTCAACAAGCAGCGTATTAGTGTGTTTTAACCACCGGGTATTCAACGATGATACTTGCGGTAACAACTTCTGTAGTTATTTAAAAACAACTTATATTTGTCGTTTTCTTCATCAATCGCTTTTAGTTATGGGGCCCCACACATTTTGCTGTCGTAAATACGAATATTCAAGCGATCTGAATATTCCACGACCAAACGAATATTCAAGCGATAATGAATATTTTATAACCACTTGCTTATTTTGAAATATTTGCGTATTTAACCCTTAACTATCCACATTAATCAAATCAACCCTTACTATTTCAAAATAATAAATAAAGGAAATTCCTTTTTATTTAAAAATTTAAATTATCATTAGCCAATAAACCACCACATCTAATCATCCACTGTACCACGGTCAAGATTTTCATCAAATTATCAATGGTCATGACTATCTTAGAATCACCCCTGGTCATAATCATACCAAAAACTATCCATCACTTTGCATTACGAGGCCCTTTGAGGACTTTTATCACATCATTTATAACAAGTGATTATTATTATGATCAAAGTCGTAATAAATCATACTAAGTTCATCATCATGCGTAAGCGAAGATAACATAATATTCATGAGAATTATTTTATCATAGGAATTAATAAAACACGTTCAAATTATTTTATCATGAAGATATCGAATTATCGACGTAATCTTTGTTTTGTAGAGTAAAATTCAAGAATGATCGGAAGAATATTTCCATGAAAGATCTTTGGATGAAAGCGCAAATATCAAGGATATTCTACTAATTTCATGGAGTATAGAAGTCAAAGTTTTAACAATTTGGGTATAATAAAGAATGGAATAACAAAAGAAATCACCGTGCATGCGGCCGCATAGGCGAGTTATTCAACAGAATAATAATAACGGAACCGGTCGGTGAAATTCACAAGCGGGATGATCAACAGAATAATAAATGCTAAATAATAAACAATGGAACCGGAATCAAATTGTAAAAACACGAGCCGAGGATATTCCAACGAGAATAATAAATGCGAAATAATAAGCAATGGAACCGGTTAAAGGTGTAAAACACAGAGCGAGGATATTCAAGCGAGAATAATAAAAGCGGAGAAGAAGAAGATCACCAAGTATAGGGGGGATTCAGCGTATCGAGTTATTCAATGAGAATAAATAAGGATGGAATAACATAAGAGATTTCACCAAGTATAGGGTATCTGTTATTATCTGAGTTATGTATATGGTATACCACTTTTTGCTGAGTTATTCAACAGAATAATAATGAATAAAATAACGTAGAGGATTTCACTGAGTTAGTATAGGGTATACCACTTTTACGAGTTATTCAGCCGAGAATAATAAAGAATGGAATAACGAAGTTCTCTTCATGAATACAAAAGAATAATATCCCTTAAAGGTACAACAAATAATACCCCTTACTAGTAAAAGACACTTTGGATATCAAAGTAGTGAAGTGCAGAATACTCTTCTTCTTTCTCTCTATAGATTTTTCTCTATAGCTTCTCTCTATAATTTTCTCTCTACAGAGTTTGATGAATTAAGTAAGAAAATAATGAAGGAATGAGCTTATTTATAGGAAAATAGAATGCATAGTAATTAATCCATGAGCGGTCAGATTGATTTACTTTAATCGACGGTCCATATTTAAAGCAAAATCTTTTAAATAAAATATAATATATTCTATTTATATAAAAACATTTTACTATGCAAACACTATGCAACAACTATGCAAAACACTTATATACAAAAAACACTATGAAACACTTATGCATAATAAAATATAATATATTTTATTTATAGAATAACTTTAATAAAGTATTACATTTTATATAAAAAGATGTTTCTATTTTATTACGTTAATAATCTGAATAAAACAAAAGCGTCATTATCATTATAATAATTCATATTATTAATAAATGATAATGGAATCAAATGAGAAACTTTTTACATAAGCATCGATAATCAATACCGTGTCTTTCTTATGCAACCACCACACGTATTCTTTGTACTTTACTAAGAGTAGTTCAGCAAGTATCAACGGTAAAACTTCATAGTTATTTCAATAAAAATATTTTTCGTTTTCTCGATCCGGCAATAATTACATTAATGGGGTCCACCTGATGATTGGTAGTTATGCGAATATTCCTGCTAAACCAAGAATATTCCCAGACCAATCGAATATAATATAACCACTTGCATACTTTGCAAAATTTATAAATACTACCCACAACTATAATATTATCTCAAATTCACACCATAATATTTAAAAATTATTTTGACAAAATTTAAATCTTTATTGATAAAATCTGGGGTCTCACAATCTCCCCTCTTATGGAATTTTCGCCCTCGAAATTAGGGTGCGTACTGGTATGATAAGAGATGAGGATACCTTGAATACCTTTATCGTTAAAAATATTAAATTCATCTCCATGATCCGCCGAAGATATTCATTAACAATTCATCTTTGCCTTTCTGACGGGCCAAATATATACAATTTGTAAAACCAATAATCTTTGAAACTTCGACTTAATAGTATCACGACCACGAATTATCCATGTACCTTCTTGGCGAGGATATTCGTGTTTTAAATCTGATCATGATTATACCGAATAATCCTTGGTCATAATCATACCAAGTCTATCAATGCACTACGACCAAAGATGACTTTTACCACATCCATGAATTAATATTTCATTCTTTGAGACTCATTTCGATAATTAATCCATATCATCGAATCATCCCACACTACTCTGGGCGAGGATATTCATTAGTATCACGACCACGAATTATCCATACACTACGACCAAAGATAATCGTGTATTCATTAGTATCACGACCACAAATTATCCGTACGCTACTGACGAAGATAATCGTGTATTCATTAGTATCACGACCACAAATTATCCATGCACTACTGACGACGTAAAGATACGACCACAAATTATGTATTCATTAGTATCACGACCACAAATTATCCGTACTACGACCAAAGATAATCGTGTATTCATTAGTATCACGACCACAAATTATCCATGCACTACGGCGAAGATAATCGTGTTATTCATTAGTATCACGACCACAAATTATCCATGCACTACGGACCGAAGATAATCGTGTATTCATTAGTATCACGACCACAAATTATCCATGCACTACGACCAAAGATAATCGTGTATTCATTAGTATCACGACCACAAATTATCCATGCACTACTACGGCCAAAGATAATCGTGTTTTCAATTACGGTTATGATTATCTTAGAACAATCCTGGTCATAATAATCATACCAAGTCCATCTATGCACCTTCTGAGGCCACGAGATGACTTTCAACATAATATAAACATGAGGATGATGATATAAAGAATCAATCAATGAGATAAAGGATAAATATTAAACATTTATAATATAATTTATCCAGGATTCAAGAATATCCCCATGTTATCAATCACTTAATAATCTCATAATCTAATATCATTAATATTATAACAATATTTTAATCACTTCTTAAATTTATAAACAATTTATCTCAATTGTTTACGCTTTACCATATAATGCATTTAATCATTCAAAATGCCATACTCATAAGATATCATCACCAATTATCAAATCCTCATCAAAAAAATATGCATATACTACATATAGGATTCTTTAGCCATAAAATCCTATTTTCAACTTTGTTACTTCACATAACATATTTAACTCATATATTTAGTAACTAAACTATTTTCATAAAAAATACCAAATTAGTCCCAAAAATATTTTCTTTTACGAGATTTAGCATAATATAGTCCCATAATAAAAATATATTTTCTCTAAATTTTTAAAATTCAATTACTATTTTTCAAAAATTAATTTCTAATTAATTCCTTAGAAATTAGCTACCTCAAGTTTAACTCCAAAATTCCCAAATCTTGGCAGGACCTTACACATGTTAACGTGAGCTTCTAGTTTAAATTTCATGGTCATGAGTTATAGAACTCAGGTTATAGCATTTTAAATCGGAAAAACCTAAATATTAAAATAGTCATAACTTGCTCATTTTAAGTCGAGAATGAGCTCATTTTTGGACAGGAGGTACTTTATACCATATACCTTCATGTCCCAAAAGGCCAGAATTTTTCTCATAATTTAAGTGGCCGAAACAGCCTCTAAAATCATGGCAGCGAACTTTTTTGGTTTTGTAGCTTTGCACTCCTTTGCTAAAATCAGTCCACACAAAAATCTACCACACCTTTTTCAGTAATTCCACTTGGATTAGTTAGGTAACTCCTAGATCTAACTCTAGGACTTGACCACACTCAAAAATTCAAAATATAATTAGAGATTTGGTCGATTGAATTTCATATTCGTTTTTCACCAAAATCGATTTTCAACTCTTTGTGATTTCTAAGAAACTTTCATGTTTTCACATACTAACCAACATAACTCATCATAACACTTACTAATACCATGAATACCCATGATTTTCATTAGTCCAATGCTTTTATTATGACTTTCATCATAAACCACGTAAAGTGTACGTGTTCATTTTAGTTGAAGAAATATTTGAGGTTTAAGAAATGGGTTTTTTATCTTTGGGGTCAATACAAAATTCGATTTCACGCTCTAAGTAGGCTAAGAAGTCTTCAAGAATCGCCAGAAATTTATTAATAATAGAAATATCATTCAAAAGCGTGGACTTCATCAAGACTTGGATAATACGTCACATTGATACCAGCCCTGTGACTTACATCCCTTAACTAGATAGCACCTCACAATGATACTTATAAACTTGCCATCTTCAATCACGATGTCGCCTCTGAGAAAAGCGGCGGTGCATTCCACACAAGGAAGTCAACAACGAAAGGTTCGGGGCTCTTTACTTATGGCTTGATATGATAATAATTGACTTTAGTAGTTTGGTTACTTGAATTCGCACAACAAGTTGGTTATGAATATAAAAGCTAACAACCTTACGAAAAGCATGATGATTAGTTAACCAATTGATTCCTAAAATCACATCAAAGGCGATATTTTCAAAAAAATAAGATCGACAAATAAGCGTGAAAGTGTTTATTTGAATCAAACAAGATTTAAAAATAGTAGAGGTAAAAAAGGCTCTACTAGCGAAGTTTCAACCGATAAGTCAAAGTCTAACTTCTCCGAGTCAAATTTAAGCGTTGAGCATAAGCAAGAGAGATAAAATAATGGGTAGAAACCAGGTATCTTATAAGGTATAGACTTAGCAGAATTTATAATTAACTAACCCGTGCTAACCCGTTCGGTTTACTCGCTTTTTGAGAAGTCATGAAAAATGCACTTCCTAAAACCAACGACTTTGTTTTGTCTACATCCACCTTTGGTGCCATAGTCGCTAGACTTGACTTTGGTGCACAACAAAATTGGGCTAAATGACCTTCTCTTCTTGCAATTTCCACTTCTATTATCTTTGCTTGATTACCGCGAAGTGGTTACCATTCTTGGCATGATAATTTCCCCACGATGGTTATCATTATTACGATAGCAGGTTGCCACAAAGTATGATTATTATCGTGTTGTTGGTCGTTACCTTTTATTTGGTGAATCAACACTCTCATGTGTTTCATTGCTTATCTCGGCATTTTCGGATGCCATTCTCAAACACTTGTCACAAAACAAGGGTTAATTAACATATCACATATTATCCTATACTCGACGTGACCAATTAAATACCAAATAAATTTAGGTAGGTCATACTAGCGAAGGAATTCCCCGTCTCTCCCCTCCTAGTTCTTATCTCACATCTCACCGGGGATCATATCCTAAAGCTACGATACCAATTGTGGCGCCCCAAAATTAGGTATCGTCACCCATCTTGGGTTGCCACTTACATGGTACATAAATTCAAATACAAACTTACTAATATAAGCGTAGGTGTACAATACGACAATACATAAAGCGAGAGTTCTAATAGGAATATTGTCATTTTAGACAATATCCATACTCAAGGAGTCCTCATTACAATTATTGTCACACTATTTAGCGAGAATAGTGAGGACTACTAATCTTATCCTCGGACCATCACTCCGTTTCCAGACTCGTCCCAGCTATATTTTCATTTCCTGAAGAGAACAGTGAAAGAAAGGGTGAGCTCAACTAGCCCAGTAAAGAATATCATGACTAAAGATAATTACATTATCAATAGTTTTTATCAATAATAAATCAAAGATTTAGAACATATGGTAGATAATAAAAGTTTTCAACCATAATTGCAGCGGAATCAACAATCCATTAGAAGAGTCAAGTAGAACATAATGTCTACTGTCTCCTCTAAATTAAAAGTCCATCGTTGATATTTTATTCCTGTAATACTCATCAACAGTTCTTTGTTATACTCAAGACAAATAGAACTTTCATCACGTGTCTTCACCTGAATCACCAAAGATGTTAGTTAAATTCATATTTATAATAATGTGAATTAACAATTCCTTCTTGCCACAAAGGCTTAATAGAACGTTTACTCAATATCCTTACCCCAAAGGCTAAAGATATTCGGATGTAATAACAATGATCATACCAATCGATTGTATACATCTTTGCACTACGTGCAAAGATGTTCAACTATAAAAGCCATCAATCGAGACTCATTAAATAAATAATTCCCATCATCGAATCATCCTCGCACTACGGCCGAGGATATTCATTAGTATCACCAAAGTGGTCACGATCATATCGTATTTTTGTCCATCTTTGCACTACTGCCAAAGCTATCAATTAACAATTCATCTTTGCACGTAAGCAAAGATATTCAACAACATATTATCGTTTCACTATGGGTCAAAGACATACAAATTGTAAAACCAATAACCAACAAAGATAATAAAGAATATATGAAAAGCGCAAATGGATTTTCAAATCTTTACGGTAATCCACTTAAAAATGATTATTTCCACAATTTAATAAGGAATGAATATAAAGGATCATTCACCATGCATGTGGTATTCACATAGGCGAGTTATTACAATGAATAATAAAGAATGGAATAATGAAGGATTCACCATGCATGCGATAGAACCCGCGTAGGCAAAGTTATTCTCAACAGAATAATAAATACAGAATAATAAAGACGAAACCAGGTCCGGTGTAAAACACACAGACAGGATATTCCAACAGAATCGTAAATACGGAATAATAAGTAATGGAACCAGGTCAGGTGAAATTCACACCGACAGGATATTCCGACAGAATAATAAATGCGGAATAATAAAAGAAGATCACCAAGTATTAGGTAAACCGCATATACATGTCATTCCACCAAGTATAGGGTAAACCACGCATATAGGTTATTCCAACAGAATAATAAAGAATGAAATAACATAAGGATTTCACCAGGTATAGGGTATGCCACTTTTACAGGTTATTCCAACAGAATAATAAAGAATGGAATAATAGAAGTTCTCTTTTTGAATACAAAAGAATAAACAGTGTACTCGTAAGGAGTGTTATTCTTTCTTATTCATAAAGAGAACTGTTGTTATTCCAATTCTTATTATTCTCGCTGGAATAACTTGATATCTGTGATCACCCTATACTTGGTGACATTCTTCTATTATTCTGTTGGAACATCTGTCATGTGTGTGTTTTACATGAGACTCGTTCCGCTCTTTATTATTATTCCGTTGGAACATCACATGCGTGTGTTTTACGGACTGGTTCCGCTTCTTTATTATTATTCCGTTGGAACATCTCGTCGTGTGTTTTACACCAGGACTGGTTAAAATCTTATTATTATTCTATTGGAACATCCACGTCGTGTGTTTTTACAGGACTGGTTCCGTCTTCTTTATTACTGTTGGAACATCCCGCTTGCAAATTTTGCTTGACTTTGGTTCCGTTATTATTATTACGTTGGAATAACATATACATGCTAAGTACCGCATGCATGGTAATTTCTTTTGTTATTCCATTCTTTATTATACTTAGTTGGTTAAAGTTTTGACTTCTATACTCCATGAAATTAGTAGAATATCCTTGATATTTGCGCTTCATCCAAAGATATCTTTTCATGGAAATATTCTTCCCGATCATTCTTGAATTTTACTCTACAAAACAAAGATCATGTTGACAATTTGGACGTTAATAATTCTGGATAAAATAATTCTTGAACTTGTTTTATTGAATTCTTATATCATTGTCATCATCCTCATGTTTATATTTTGTTGAAAGTCATACGTGGCTTTTGTAGTGCATAGATGGACTTGGTATGATTATGACTGAGGGATTATTGGTGTAATCATGATAGTAATGTTACAAATGATGTGGTAAAAGTTCTCATTGGCCCGTAGTGCATTGATGGACGATTGTTGGCATGATCATGACCATTAATGAATACACAAATATTCTTGACCCGTAGTGCATGGATAATTTGTGGTAGTGATACTTAATGAATACACAATTATCTTTGGTAGTAGTGCATGGATAATTTGTGGTCATGATCTTAATGAATACACGATTATCTTTGGTAGTAGTGCATGGATAATTTGTGGTCGTGATACTAATGAATACACGATTATCTTTGGTAGTAGTGCATGGATAATTTTTGGTCGTGATCTTAATGAATACACAATTATCTTTGGTAGTAGTGCATGGATAATTTGTGGTCGTGATCTTAATGAATACACGATTATCTTTGGTAGTAGTGCATGGATAATTTGTGGTCGTGATACTAATGAATACACGATTATCTTTGCACGTAGTGCATGGGTAATTATGGTCGTGATCTTAATGAATACACGATTATCTTTAGGCGTAGTGCATGGATAATTTGTGGTCGTGATCTTAATGAATACACGATTATCTTTGGTGGTAGTAGTGCATAGATAATTCGTGGTCGTGATCTTAATGAATATCCTTGGCACGTAGTGCGGGGATGATTCGATGATATGGATTAATTATTGAAATTTGAGTCTCAAAGAATGAAATATTAATTCATGGATGTGGTAAAAGTCATCTTTGGTTTGTAGTGCATTGATAGACTTGGTATGATTATGACCAAGAATTATTCGGTATAATCATGGCCAGTAATTGAAAAAAACACGAATATCCTTGGCGATTGGTGCATGGATAATTCGTGGTCGTGATCTTATTAAGCTGCGTCAAAGCATTATTGGTTTCTGAGTTGTATATCTTTGGCCTGTAGTGCAAAGATGAATTGTTAATGAATATCTTTGGCCAGATTGCGAAGATAAATTTAATATTTTTAACGATAAAGGTATTCAAGGTATCCTCACCTCTTTATCATATCAGGTATGTACCCTAATTTCGAGGGCGAAATTCCATAAGGAGGGGAGATTGTGAGACCCCAGATTTTATCAATAAAGATTTAAATTTTGTCAAATTTTTTTTTAATATTATGGTGTGAATTTGAGATAATATTATAGTTGTGGGTAATATTTATAAATTTTGCAAAGTATGAAAGTGGTTATATTATATTCGATTGGTCGGGAAATATTCGGTTTAGCAGGGAATATTTGTTAGGTTTGTAATATTCATGTGCGCAATCAAATTGCAAAAATAATGTGGAAGCGAGTAAAAATCAGAGTTTTAAAAATTTACAAACCATAAACCCGGATCACCCTTTATGCACAATTATTAATTAAACGAAAAGATAAAGAATAAAATCATTCCCTTGAAGATCGAGCTTCCTCAGGTACAAGTTCACCTCCAATCCTTTTCGCGTTCAACTTGAATCCACCGGGTTTGGTTCCTTCCTTTGATCAACGTTAGCCACCCATGTGTTTGGCCTCTAGAGGTGATCCACCAAGGAAGAATAGGAATTCAAGAAGAAGGGTATTGGCTCAAACCCTAGTTTTTCCTATCTCTATAGAAAAAGGCGTGCTCTCCAATAAATTGAAATTATATGTACCTCCACGATATCGATATAAGACTCCTCTTATAAAGATATCGAGTTAACCTTATTTAATAAAATAAGGTATTATTTTAATTAAACTCTTTTAATTAAATGGGCTCCCTAATCTTATTAGGGATAATTAATTAAACTCCTTTAATTAATTTTCCTCTCTAATCTATTAGGAATAAATGAGAGTACTTATATTAAATTAATTTCTAAACTCTTTTAGAAATTAAAATAATAATAATTGTAATAATATTAATAAGACTCCTCTTATTAATCTATATTTAATATTTCTAAAATATTAAATAATAAATATTAAGCTATTTAATTTATTCTATCACCATAGATTAAATTAAATATACATAATATATATATTATTACGATTATGCCATTAACTTCTTAAATAATTATTCTTCCTTTTATGGTGTGACCCTTTAGGTTCTCCATATTAAGCAGGTTGTGAATAAATCAATTAGAACAATTCTAATCTTATTTAAATAAATAAATTAAACAATTAATTTATTTAAATAAATAATATTTATTCTACAATAGGGATAAGCCTCCACAGTGATCAACGACTTTCCGGATAATATAGATTTCAACATTAATCATAAAAGAACCTTTGAGTAAATAGTTACCGTACAATTCAATCCTTCCACCATACTGATGTCCCAATTAAATATAAGACATGAAATTCTTTGTCAAGTCTTATTTTATTTAATTATATGTATTTCGATCCTTAAATGCACAACTCCAAATAATGCAAATTAGAAACTCCTTTCTAATTTCATTACGCCTTAACCCGAGGACTCTTGGGTTGTCATTTATCGAATCACATAGGACATTTCTCTTCTTTTATTAGAAGTGGTAGATTCTTTATTGATCATACATTATCTCCATATACAACTTATTATACCCAAGCATACCCTTTGATATACCCTAAGGGTCTTAAGGAATAAGTCAAAGTATAACTCATCATACACAAGATACTATGATGATCTCAAGTCCAAGGATTACTTGTCTTACTATCACTACTGAGAATTCCTATTGACGGCAAGTAAAACTCCATTAGGTATTCCTTAGCGAGCCACGTTCGGTGAACTTATTCTCTAATAAGCACCTACATACTTGCTTTAGTGTCTCCACACAAATGATCATGAGATCAATCATCCTCATCCGATGAGCAAAACAGCGTATGTACCAATCTATCCGGATTCACTAATCCCCGATTTAGTAATCGATGATTGGGAACTATTTTAGTTTTAAGCTTTCTAAGAATTTAGATCTCATTAGAATGATCATCATCATTATTCTAAAAGCATTGCTTAAAACTATGGGTTTATCACATATTATAAAACAACATCATGTAGATAATTAAAAGCCTTTAATAAATTAATACTTTTTATTAATAAATAAATAAGATTATTACAAAGTATATGCTTTATCATCAAACATGATTGGCTTGTGTGCATATTACTTTCAATCTCCCACTTGCACTAAAGCCGATCGCCATTGTATCTTATACTCTTCTTCTACAAGTGGCGATTATCCTGCTTTGTTGGATAAGCTTTAGTTAATGGATATGTAATGTTGTTCATGAGAGTCCACTATCTCTATAGTGATTTCCCATCTTTCAATGATTCTAATAATCAAATGAAAGTGACCTGACACATGTTTAGATCCAAGATGAGACTTAAGAACTATTCCTAGTTACGTAATGAACTTTTAATCCAAACAATCAACTTGCGACTTCATTTATAGCTATATACTTTGTCTTTATCACTAAACGTGAAGAACTCTTTCTTTGTTTGGAACCTTTCTAATTCAACGCACCTTTGTTCAAGATAACGCTTTACCTTAAAGTGGATTTTTACATCATCTTGAGTGCATACGAAAAACTTGAGTCTGTTAAGCCCTCTAGTTTTAATTTAGACCCACCATGAATATGATCACATCCTTAGTGCTTAGGTTAAGCACTTTAAGATGTTTTTCAGCGACTCATAGTGAACTTCTCCATAATATGGTGATCGACATCGGTCTCGTATATATTTCATTGCATACATGATTGTCACTCATGCGATCTCTCTTCTTTTAATAGTTTGTGGGGACTATTAAGAGATACACTCCATGGCTCATCAACATGAAACATCTCTTGGAGCTTGCCATGCTAAACGACTTTAGCATCAAATAAATATACATTCATTGGGTTAAGTCGAGCATCCTCTTGAATCTATCTATATAGATTTTATCCCCAATTAAGATACTCTTCCCAAATCATTCATGGAGGAATGTTTTGACAACTTTATCTTTCTTGATTGTAGCATTAGTATGTCATTCCTTATCCGTAGTATATCAACATATAATACTAGGAATGTCACGGCGACGCCTCCCATTGTCCCTTTTGTACACTACTAGAACTCTTACCTCATCGTATGTAACTCGGATCATCATCTTCTATGATGCGTGCACCTCATCATCATCATCCATGATGAATCCATACCTCTGGGTATCTTGAATCTTATTCAGATTTCTGATTCGATTTGTGGTACAATAGGTCTATCTACAGGTTCCTCTTATTTGACTTATAGTATTTTGTGGTTCTTGAGCTCTTCAAGATCTATTATCCTCCCACTAGCCCCTTCAATGATAAACACATTTGTCTTAGAAGGCAGCGTGTTTCGCAATAAACACCTTTTGCTAAGCAGGATTATAAAACATATACCCTAAACTTACTTTAGGATGTCCCACAAATCTGTACATGTCAAATCTTGTCCCAAGCTTATCCTTTTGAAACCTTTTCACATAAGTTGGAACCCCTTATCTTAACAAACTTAAGATTAGGAATCCTCCCTGTCCATAACTTTTATGGAGTCTTGGGCCGGATTTTGAGGTTACCTTTTCGTAGATATGTAGCCATTTCTAGGACATGATCCTAGAAGGATACTGAAATGTCGGTAAAATAATTATGGACCGCACCATGTCCAACAAGGTACGAATTTTCCATTCAGATACATCAATCAATTATTGCGTATCAGGATGTGTCCATTATGAGAAAACCATTTGAGATGATCTAGAAACTTATTGCACAAGTATTTATTCCTTGATCTAATTAAAGAATTTTAATACATTGTCAATTTGTTTCACTTCTGAATCCTTTGAACCTTTCAAATAATTCATACTTGTATTTCAGCAAATACACACATTCAACTCTTTGAATGATCATCTCCTTTTCTTATACTAGTTTGTTCAATTTGCAAAATTATTTTCGTAAGTCAGTATACAAAATTTATTAAGTAATATTCAGTTCTATACTTAAAATTATTATTATAAATAGAACAACAATTGTTCTTAATTATAATACCAAAAATTTTATTGTCAACAATAAAATGGAAATAATGTTTCTAACAAGAATTGGAATACAATAACAACTTATTGACTTAATAGATTTGCTAGTAAGCGATTGCTAAACTATAAGTTTTTATAGCTAATCGGCAACCTTTGCTTCATTTTCCACACATAGGATTACTTATCTTTGTTTAACTTTCTACTTCTTCTTGGTCCCTTCATAAATCTATATTTATGATAACCAAAGTCGGTATCCAATACCCAAGTAGAACCTTGACTTAAAGAAAAAATTTATTTCAATCATGAACAAAAGCGTATTATGTAGAAACTTCACTAAGCTTCTTTGGTTAGCCTCTGCAAGATGCTTCTTGCAGTTTCTTTCCAGTGTGCAGGCTTATTGCAGTGGAAGAAAACTCCTTTGCTATCCATATCAGTTTTGTCCTTATTATCCTTTGTTTATGCCTTTCTATATACCTTCTTTGAATCGTTCTTCTTTTCAGAAGATCCTTTTGCCCCTACTAGTAAGACATGGTCTTTCTTGGTTGGAAAGTGACTCTCAACATTTTCAACATGTTAAGCAAATCAGCAAAGCTGATATCTAGCTTGTCCATATGAAAAATTCACAACAATTGTGAAAGGAGTCCGAGAGTGAGGGCAAGATCAAATCTTGGCTCAACTCTCCATCCATGACAAAACCTGTTGTCTAATTGATTAATCAAATTGATTATGTTAAGAAATTTTTTATGCATCTTTATAGTGCCATTGGCCATTCTAGATCGGAAGAGCTTCTTAGATATCTCGATATCTATCAGTCCCTACTTTCCTCACCATCAACTACTTGATGTGCGGGAATATAGTAGGAGCATCCATAGTTTCATCTTGTGGTTGAAGCTCGTTTACTCGTGGATGCGAGCATGATGCATTGAGCCAAATGTGCATCATCTTGCCACTTTCTAAAAGTAGCAATCTCTTCCTCGAGGCATTATGCGCAACCATTGCGAGGGATAGGCGTATTAAGGACATAAGATAGTTTTTCGACTATGAGAACTATTCTCAAATTCCTTAACCAATCCGTTTAATTGATTCAGGTTAATTTAGCATCTAATATGCTATGATGATAGTAATTTTAGACATTGTAAAATTACGTAAATGAATTTGTAATCAACAACATTTTAACATACATTCTTTTATTAATTACCAAAATAAATTAGGTCTTGTTTTAAATTGGTATCTCCCACTATTCTCTTCAAACTATATTACCTCACTTATATAGTTCGGCAAAATCTAATTAAAGATTTCTTTAGTGAGAATAAGGATCCCATTTCAAATGTATATAGTCTTGTGGTGACACAACAAACTATATATAAATAAATAGGTAGACAACTTTTGTCAATTACATCAACTATACAACTCCTTTTCTTTTGCCTCTTAGATTATTTTGATCAGTGGTGGCACATCCGAAGCAAAATTATCCAAGTTAAGTCAAACCTAGCACTCCATATATTCAAAAAAAAAAAATATAATCCTTGTGGTGACACAACAAAACAATATTGTTCAATTTTCTTTATAAGCATCAAATGTGATAAATTAACATCTTAAATACTTAATACTTGCCTTGTGGTGACACAACAAACTCATATTAAATATTTAATACTCTATTAATTTTATCATGCTGAAAGCGACGTTCGATATTCCAAATATCTTTGAGCGCTTAGGACTTAATAAAAAAAAATTGAGGGGTTTGTTATTAATTTGTCTCATTTGTTTAAGGCGCATTATATATATATATATATAAAATACGCGTCATATTAATTAACATGCCAAGCATGTTTGCATAATATATAATATATATAGTATAAGCATGCGCATATAGAATACTATATTCTACTAGGATTGATTATGGACTTTTATTCTAGTTTGATTCACTAGAGCCACCAAGTGAACCAAAAGGTCAAACCCTAGGGGTGCAAGAAATAATATTTAAATATAACTATTACATTTAAAACTAGGGCTCCATTACAAGCGGGTCTTCAAGCACTTCTTGTTCCTTGATCTCAATTTTTCAAAATTAATTCTAACTATTCTATTACAAAACTATTTAAAATAAATAGAAACCTTGATCGTGATCGAGGGAAGTACATAGGAAGGAGATAGAATTTACATTAAGAAAAAATTAGAGAAGGCGAGTATGCAGAACCCATTTGATAAAACCCATACATTCGTGCATCCAACTAAAATAAAATCCAATCGCATTTGGTGATAGTCCATAATTAATCCCATTTATTATCATACACATCATCATATGTATCGATAAATAACATTCATCTTATGAATAATAAACATTTAATATATATATTGATATCATTTGATGGGCAACTTTAGTTAGTATAAAATCTATTTTGAATCTAAATAAACTCCTTTATTTTAATCCAAATTTAAATCAAAATAAAACTATTTTATTTTAATTTATCCAATTTTGAATAAAATAAACTATTTTATTTTAATCAAAATTTTAATCAAAATAAACTCCTTTATTTTAATTAATTATGGAATTCAATTCCATATATATATATATAAAAATCTTTAATTAAAATAAACTCTTTTATTTTAATTAATTATGGAATCAATTCCATGTAAAAAAAAATCTTTTATTAAAGGAAACACGGATTTTCTTTTCCTATTCACAAATAAACTCCTTTATTTTGAATAATATGAAATCTTATTTCATATCTAAATAAACTCCTTTATTTAAGGAAAGACTGATTCTTTTTCCTATTCACAAATAAATTCCTTTATTTTGAATAATATGAAATCTTATTCCATATCTAAATAAACTCTTTTATTTAAGGAAACATGGATTCTCTTTCCTATTCACAAATAAACTTTTTATTTTGAATAATATGAAATCTAATTTCATATATAAATAAACTCCTTTATTTAAGGAAATGTGGAATCTAATTTCAACTCAAATTAGTTATCATGGAATCCAATTCCAACTCTAATTAGTTAGCATGAAATTTAATTTTAAAATTAAAATAAACTTTATATTTTAATATTAAAATAAATCTTTTATTTTAAAATTAAAATAAACCTTTTATTTTAATTATAAAATAATGAAGAATATATATATATATATATAACTATTATATATATATATATATATAATAATAATAAGAATATATATATATATATATATATATATATATATATATATTCGAGTTATATATATTATATATATTATATTATATGCGAATTTCATGTTTCCCATAAATTATCTACATGTTGGCCACGTGACTAACGGATTAGAAAGGAAAAAGAAATCAAGTGGCCACCTTTATTTAACCTCCCTTGCAATCCGGTAAATTATATATATATAATTTACGTTTTTTTTTTATTTTATTATTGGATAGAAGTCAAACAACAATATGAATCTACTTGCTTTTTTTTTTTTCCGTCTTTCTTGAGACCACTTGTTAATCTTGCATAAAAAGTGAAATATATATATACTATAAAGTAATCCGCAACTTGTTAATCTTGGATTGAGGCTTTTCGAAAAAAAAAAAAAAATAAAGACCTTTTTTTTTTTTTTTTTATAAATTTATCTGATAAAATTATGCCCAATTAAATTATTTCTAAACATATATCAATATACATATCAAATTAAAATAATTAATAATTTGCATAAAGGTTTGGCTCGATGCCCTTTATTAGGTTTGTAATATATTCACTTGCAATCAAATTGCAAAAAAATAATGCTGAGCGAGTAAAAATCGAGTTTTAAAATTTACAAACCATAAACCCGGATCACCCTTTATGCACAATTATTAATTAAGCGAAAAGATAAAGAATAAAATCATACCCTTGAAGATCGAGCTTCCTCAGTACAAGTCCACCTCCAATCCTTTTCGCGTCAACTTGAATCCACGGGTTTGGTTCCTTCCTTTGATCGGCGTTAGCCACCCATGTGTTTGGCCTCTAGAGGTGATCCACCAAGGAAGAATAGAATTCAAGAAGAAGGGTATTGGCTCAAACCCTAGTTTTTCCTATCTCTATATAAAAAGGCGTCTCTCCAATAAATTGGAATTATGTCGTACCTTCTGATATCTGATATAAGACTCCTCTTATAAAGATATCAATTAACCTTATTTAATAAAATAAGGTATTATTTTAATTAAACTCTTTTAATTAAATGGGCTCCCTAATCTTATTAGGGATAATTAATTAAACTCCTTTAATTAATTTTCCTCCTAATCTATTAGGAATAAATGAGAGTACTTATATTAAATTAATTTCTAAACTCTTTTAGAAATTAAAATAATAATAATTGTAATAATATTAATAAGACTCCTCTTATTAATCTATATTTAATATTTCTAAAATATTAAATAATAAATATTAAGCTATTTAATTTATTCTATCACCATAGATTAAATTAAATATACATAATATATTATTACGATTATGCCATTAACTTCTTAAATAATTATTCTTCCTTTTATGGTGTGACCCTTTAGGTTCTCCATATTAAATAGGTTGTGAATAAATCAATTAGAACAATTCTAATCTTATTTAAATAAATAAATTAAACAATTAATTTATTTAAATAAATAATATTTATTCTACTGATAGGGATAAGCCTCCTAGCGATCAGCGACTTTCCGGATAATATAGATTTCAACATTAATCATAAAAGAACCTTTGAGTAAATAGTTATAGTACAATTCAATCCTTCCACCATACTGATGTCCCAATTAAATATAAGGCATGGAATTCTTTGTCAAGTCTTATTTTATTTAATTATATGTATTTCGATCCTTAAATACAACTCAAATAATGCAAATTAGAAACTCCTTTCTAATTTCATTACGCTTAATGCCAAGGACTCTTTGGGTTGTCATTTATCGAATCACATAAGACATTTCTCTTCTTTTATTAGAAGTGGTAGATTCTTTATTGATCATACATTATCTCCGTATACAACTTATTATACCCAAGCATACCCTTTGATATACCCTAAGGGTCTTAAGGAATAAGTCAAAGTATAACTCATCATACACAAGATACTATGATGATCTCAAGTCCAAGGATTACTTGTACTACTATCACTACAGAATTCTATTGACAGAAAAAGTAAAACTCCATTAGGTATTCCTTAGCGAGCCACGTTCGATGAACTTATTCTCTAATAAGCACCTACATACTTGCTTTAGTGTCTCCATACAAATGATCATGAGATCAATCATCCTCATCCAATGAAGCAAACAACGTATGTACCCAATCTATCCAGGATTCACTAATCCCCAATTTAGTAATCAAATGATTGGGAACTATTTTAGTTTTAAGCTTTCTAAGAATTTAGATCTCATTAGAATGATCATCATCATTATTCTAAAAGCATTGCTTAAAACTATGGGTTTATCACATATTATAAAACAACATCATGTAGATAATTAAAAGCCTTTAATAAATTAATACTTTTTATTAATAAATGAATAAGATTGTTACAAAGTATATGCTTTATCATCAAACATGATTGGCTTGTGTACATATTACTTTCAATATTCGTACAACGGCTCAATCATTGGTGGACCCTATTAATGTAATTATTGCCGGATTGAAAGCGACAAAAATATTTTATTGAAATAACGGCGGAAGTTTTCTGGTTGATCTTGTTGAACTACTCGGTAGTAAAAATACTGATGAATACGTGTGGTTGCGTAAGTAGCTGCGGTATTGGTTATTGATCTTTATGTGAGAAGTCACTCGGTTTGATTCCATTATTGTCGATTAATAATATGAATTATTATAGTGATAATGACGTTTTGTTTTATTCAGTATTATTAACGTAATAAAAGCGAAACATCTTTTATATAAAACAAAATACTTTATTAAAGTTATTCTATAAATAGAATATATTATATTTTATTATGCATAGTGTTGGATAGTGTTTTGCATAGTGTTAGTATAGTGTTTGCATAGTAAAATGTTTTTATATAAATAGAATATATGATATTTTATTTAAAAGATTTTGCTTTAAATATGGACCGTCAGTTAAAGTAAATCAACTGGACCATTCATGGATAAATTACTATGCATTCTATTTTCCTATAAATAGAAGCTCATTCCTTCATTATTTTCTTACGAATTCAAAGGAAACCTAGAGAGAGAAATTATAGAGAGAAGCTATAGAGAGAAAATCTATAGAGAGAAAGAAGAAGAGTATTACGGTACTTCACTACTTTGATATCCGGTGTCTTTTACGGTAAGGGATATTATTTGTTGTACCCGTAAAGGGGTGTTATTCTTTCTTATTCATGAAGAGAACACATTATTCCATTCATTATTATTACATTGGAATAACTTTTGTAAAAGTGGCATACCCTATACATAACTTTGTATCTGACATACCCTATACTTGGTGAAATCCTTATATTATTCTATTCTTATTTATTACATTGGAATAACTTTTTGTATCTGTGAAATCCCCTATACTTGGTGATCTTCTTACATTATTCCATTCTTTATTATTACATTGGGAATATCACATGCATGTGTTTTTTTACAGGACTGGTTCCATTGTTTATTATTTCGTATTTATTATTACATTGGAATATCACATGCATGTGTTTTACAGGACACGGTTCCATTGTTTATTATTCAACATTTATTATTACGTTGGATCATCTGCTTCGGTGTGAATTTCACGACTGGTTAGATTATTATTATTTTATTGGAATAACTTTTACTCTGCAATCCGCATGCATGGTGATTTCTTTTGTTATTCAATTCTTTATTATACCCAGTTGGTTAAAACTTTGACTTCTATACTCCATGAAATTAATAGAATATCATTGATATTTGCATTTCATCCAGTATCTTTTCATGGAAATATTCTTCTGATTATTCTTGAATTTTACTCTACAAAACAGTATCTTGTTGACAATTTGGACGTTAATAATTCCTGGATAAAATAATTCTTGAACTTGTTTTATTGAATTATTATGTCATTGTCATCATCCTCATGTTATATTATGTTATCTTTGGCTTATGTGCATAGATGAACTTAGTATGATTATGACCAGTGATCATTCGGTATAATCATGGCTTATTATAAATGATGTGACAAAAGTCCTCGATTGGCACATGTAATGCGATGATGGATAGTTTTGGTATGATTATGACCGAGGGGTGATTTGGTATAGTCATGACCATTGATAATTTGATGAAAATCCTTGACCAGTGAGTACGAGGATGATTAGATATTGTGGTTTATTCATTAAAGCGAGTCTTAGTGATAAAATTGATGAAAACCTTTTAAAACCTAAAAGATAGTAGACTTTATTTTCTACTTGACTCTTTTAATGGATTGCATATTCATTGCAGATTAAACTAGTTGTCTATTGTATTTTATCGGTTTAACATTGTTAAAGACTATTGATATTTTATTACGCATTATCTTAGTCATAATATTTCTTCTTTGGGCTAATTGAGCTCACCCTTTTCTTTCACTGTTCTCTTCAGGAAATGAGAATATAGCTGGGACGAGTGATGGTCCTGAAGATAGCATTAGTAGTCCTCACTATTCTGTGAAATAGTGTGATAATAGTTGTAATGAGGACTCCTTTTGAGTTTGTATAATATCTAGTAGACAATATTTGTATTCAAACTCAGTTTTATGTCGTATTATATACCTGACAATTATATTAGTAAGTTGAATTTGAATTTATGTACCATGTAAGTGGCGACCCAAGATGGGTGACGTATACCTAATTTTGGTGGCGTCACAGTTGGTATCGGAGCTTAGGGATATGATCCCTGGCTGAGATGTGAGATAAGAACTAGGAGGGGAGAGGGGAATTCCTTCGCTAGTATGACCTACCTAAATTTATTTGGTATTTAATTGGTGGAAATCGGAGTATAGGGATAGTATGTGATATGTTAATTAACCCTTGTTTTGTGGCGGTGTTTGAGAATGATATCTGAAAATATTTGAGATAAGCAATGAAGCACATGAGAGTGTTGATTCATTTCAAACAAAAGGTAACGACCAACAACACGATAATAATCATCTTTGGTGGCAGCAATTTATCGTAACAATGATAACCATCGGGGAAATTATCATGCTAAGAATGGTAACCACTTGGTGGTAATCATGGCAAAGATAATAGAAGTGGAAATTGCAAGAAGAGAAGGTCATTTAGCCCAATTTTGTTGTGCACCAAAGTCAAGTCTAGCTGGGGACGGTGGCACCAAAGGTGGATATGGACAAAACAAAGTCGTTGGTTTTAGGAAGTGCATTTTTCATGACTTCTCAAAAAGCGAGTAAACCGACGAAGTTAGCACGAGTTAGTTAATTATAAATCAAGTAAGTCTATACCTTATAAGATCTGGGTTCTACCCATTATTTTATCTCTCTTGCTTTGCGTTCAACGTTTAAATTTGACTCAGGAGAAGTTAGACTTTGACTTATTGGTTGAAACTTCGTTAGTAGGAGCCTTCGTTACGCTACTATTTTTAAATCTTGTTTGATTCAAATAAACACTTTCACGTTACTGTCGATCTTATCTTTTGAAAATACTTGCCTTTGATGTGATTTTAGGAATCAATTGGTTAACTACTCATCATGCTTTTAAGTAAGGTTGTTAGCTTTTATATTCATAACCAACTTGTTATGTTAATTCAAAGTAACCAAACCCTAAAGTTAATCTTTGTTATATCAAGCCATAAGTAAAGAGCCCCGATCCTTTCGTTGTTAACTTCCTTGTGTGGAATGCAGAAGCCGGACTTTACGTGGCGACGTCGTGGATGAAGATGGCAAGTTGATAGGTATCATTGTGAGGTCTTATCCGGGTTAAGGGATAGAAGTCACAGTTGGTATTAATGTGATGTGCTATTCAAGTCTTGGACGAGAGTAATGATTTTGAATGATATTTCTATCATTAATAAATTTCTTGATGTATTCTTGAAGATTTCTAGCCCACCCTAGGCGTGAAATCGAATTTTGTATTGAATTTGAAAGATAAAAAACCCATTTCTTAAACCCTCAAATATTTCTTCAACTAAAAGGATGCATTTACGAGGATTATGATGAAAGTCATAATAAAAGCATTGGACTAATGAAAATCATGGGTATATGAAGTATTAGTAAGTGTTATGATGAGTTATGTTGGTTATTATGTGAAAACATGAAAGTTTCTTAGAAATCACAAAGAGTTGAAAATCAGATTTTGGTGAAAAACATAACATGAAATTCAATTGACCATATCTCCTATTATATTTTGAATTTTTGAATGTGGTCAAGTCCTAGAGTTAGATCTATGAGTTACCTAACTAATCCAAGTGGAATTACTGGAAAAGGTGTTTTAGATTTTTGTGTGGACAGATTTTAGCAAAGGAGTGCAAAGCTGCAAAAACCAAAAAAACTGCTGCCATGATTTTAGAGGGGCTTTTTCGGCTACTTAAATTATGAGAAAAATTCTGGCCTTTTGGGACATGAAGGTATATGGTATAAATTACCTCCTGTCCAAAAATGAGCTCATTCTCACTTAAAATGAGCAAGTTATGACTATTTTAATATTTAGGTTTTTCCGACGAAAAACGCTATAACCGGAGTTCTATAACTCCGATGACCATGAAATTTAAACTAGAAGCTCACGTTAACATGTGTAAGGTCCTGCCAAGATTTGAGAATTTTTGGAGTTAAACTTGAGGTAGCTAATTTCTTAAGGAATTAATTAGAAATTGATTTTTGAAAAATAGTAAATGAATTTTAAAAATTCCGAGAAAAATATATTTTCATTATGGGACTATATTATGCTAAATCCCAGAAAAGAAATATTTTTGGGACTGATTTGGTATTTTTTATGAAAATAGTTTAGTTACGAACATATGAGTTAAATATGTTATGTGAAGTAACAAAGTTGAAAATAGGATTTTATGGCTAGAGAATCCTATATAGAGTATATGCATATTTTTGAGGAATTTGATAATTGGTGATGATATCTTATGAGTATGACATTTTGAATGATTAAATGCATTATATGGTAAAGCGTAAACAATTGAGATAAATTGTTTATAAATTTAAGAAGTGATTAAAATATTGTTATAATATTAATGATATTAGATTATGAGATTATTAAATGATTGATAACATGGGGATATTCTTGAATCTGGATAAATTATATTATAAATGTTTAATATTTATCCTTTATCTCATTTGATTGATTCTTTATATCATTATCCTCATGTTTATATTATGTTGAAAGTCAAATACGTGGCTGTAGTGCATAGATGGACTTGGTATGATTATGACCGAGGATTATTCGGTATAATCATAACCGTAATTGAAAACACGATTATCTTTGGTAGTAGTGCATGGATAATTTGTGGTCGTGATACTAATGGATACACGATTATCTTTAGTAGTAGTCATGGATAATTTGTGGTCGTGATCTTAATGAATACACGATTATCTTTGGTAGTAGTGCATGGATAATTTGTGGTCGTGATACTAATGAATACATGAATATCTTTGGTAGTAGTGCATGGATAATTTGTGGTCGTGATCTTAATGAATACACGATTATCTTTGGTAGTAGTGCATGGATAATTTTTATGGTCGTGATCTTAATGAATACACGATTATCTTCTTTGGTAGTAGTGCATGGATAATTTGTGGTCGTGATACTAATGAATATACGATTATCTTTGGTCGTAGTGCATGGATAATTTGTGGTCGTGATACTTAATGAATACACGATTATCTTTGGTAGTAGTGCATGGATAATTCGTGGTCGTGATCTTAATGAATATCCTTGGCACGTAGTGCGGGGATGATTCGATGATATGGATTAATTATTGAGCTAAGTCTCGTGATGAAATATTAATTCATGGATGTGGTAAAAGTCATCTTTGGCCGTAGTGCATTGATAGACTTGGTATGATTATGACCGAGGATTATTCGGTATAATCATGACCGTAATTAAAAACACGAATATCCTTGGCCAGTGGTGCATGGATAATTTGTGATCGTGATACTATTAAGCTACGTCTCAGCATTATTGGTTTTACAGTTGTATATCTTTGGCCTGTAGTGCAAAGATGAATTGTTAATGAATATCTTTGGCAGGATTGCAAAGATGAATTTAATGTTTTCAATGATAAAGGTATTCAAGGTATCTTCACCTCTTTATCATACCGTGCATCGCATTACTAATTTTGAGGGCGAAATTCCATAAGGAGGGAGATTGTGAGACCCCGAATTTTATGAAATAAAAGTGTTCAATTTTTCTATTTTGGTGAATAGTTAAATTGATAAAAGTTTAAAGTTAAGGTTCATATTTGAAAAATTTTCAAAGTAGACAAGTTGTCATAAAATCTGGGAGTTACTATTCACGACATCTTATTCACCAAAATTACTATTCACTTTAGTATTGTTCACTCGAGTATTTGGGACACTTTTTTTGTGTCGGGGTTACTTATTCACGAGTTCTTATTCACGGGTTACTATTCACCGAAATTACTATTCACTCTAGTATTGTTCACTCTAGTATTTGGGACATTTTTTGTGTAGATTCTTATTCACGAGTTCTTTATTCACGGAGTTCTTATTCACCGAAATTACTATTCACTCTAGTATTGTTCACTCGAGTATTTGGGACACTTTTTATGTGGAGTACTATTCACGATTCTTATTCACGAATTACTATTCATGAGATTCTATTCAACGAACAAAATATTTTATGAAAATAACGACGGAAGTTTTACCGTTGATCTTTGTTGAACTACTCGGTAGTAAAAGTACGATGTCGTGTGGTTGCATAGTAGCACTGCGGTATTGATTATTGATATTTATGTGAGAAGTCACCGGTTTGATTCCATTATTGTCGATTAATGATATGAATTATTATAACGATGATGACGTTTTGTTTTATTTGTATTATTAACGTAATTAAAGCGAACATCTTTTTATATAAAATAGAAAGTGATAATGACGTTTTGTTTTATTAAGTAATAAAAAGTAAACATCTTTTTATAAGTGTTGCATAATACTTTATTAAAGTTATTCTATAAATAGAATATATTATATTTTATTTAAAAGATTTTTGCTTTAAATATGGACCATCGATTAAAGTAAATCAAACGGATAGTTCATGGATTAATTACTATGCATTCTATTTTCCTATAAATAGAAGCTCATTCCTTCATTATTTTCTTACGAATTCTTTGAAACTAGAGAGAGAAATTATAGAGAGAAGCTATAGAGATAAAATCTATAGAGAGAAAGAAGAAGAGTATTACGGCACTTCACTACTTTGATATCCGGTGTCTTTTTTACGGTAAGTGGTATTATTATTTGTTGTACCCATAAGGGGTGTTATTCTTTCTTATTCATGAAGAGAACTTACATTATTCCATTCATTATTATTACATTGGAATAACTTTTGTAAAAAGTGATATACCCTAAACATAACTTTTTATATATGCGGCGTACCTATACTTGGTGAAATCCTTATGTTATTCCATTCTTATTTATTACATTGGAATAACTTTTGTATCTGTGAATCCCTATACTTGGTGATCTTTTTACATTATTCCATTCTTTATTATTACATTTGGAATATCATGTATGCATGTGTTTTACAGGACTGGTTCCATTGTTTATTATTCGCATTTATTATTACATTTGGAATATCACATGCATGTGTTTTACACGGACATTGGTTCCATTGTTTATTATTATTCAAAGCATTTATTATTACATTAGATCATCGCATCGGTGTGAATTTCACTCACACGACTGGTTAGATTATTATTATTTTGTTGGAATAACTTTTATCATCTGCGAAATCGCATTTGCGTGGTGATTTTCTTTGTTATTCCATTCTTTATTATACCCAGTTTGTTAAAACTTTGACTTCTATACTCCATGACATTAGTAGAATATTCTTGATATTTGCGTTTCATCCAGTATCTTTTCATGGAACCATTCTTCTGATCATTCTTGAATTTTACTCTACAAAACAGTATCTTGTTGATAATTTGGACGTTACTAATTCCTGGATAAAATAATTCTTGAACTTGTTTTATTGAATTATTATGTCATTGTCATCATCCTCATGTTATATTATGTTATCTTTGGCTTACGTGCATAGATGAACTTAGTATGATTATGACCGGGGATCATTCGGTATAATCATGGCTTATTATAAATGATGTGATAAAAGTCCTCGGTGGCACTGTAATGCGATGATGGATAGTTTTTGGTATGATTATGACCGGGGGGGTGATTCGGTATAGTCGTGACCATTGATAATTTGATGAAAATCCTTGGCCAGTGGTACGAGGGATGATTAGATATTGTGGTTTATTCATTAAAGCGAGTCTTAGTGATAAAAATTGATGAAAACCTTTTAAAACCTAAAAGATAGTAGACTTTATTTTCTACTTGACTCTTTTAATGGATTGCATATTCAGCGCAGATTAAAGCTGGTTGTCTATTGTATTTTATCGGTTTAACATTGTTGAAGACTATTGATAATTTATTACGCATTATCTTAGTCATAATATTTCTTCTTGGGCTAATTGAGCTCACCCTTTCTTTTCTTTATTCTCTTGAGGAAATGAGAATATATTTGGGACGAGAGTGGGGAAGCGAGTGATGGTCCAAGATAGCATTAGTAGTCCTCACTATTACGTGAAATAGTGTGATAATAATTGTAATGAGGACTCCTTGAGTATGGATATTGTCTAAATGACAATATTCCTATTAGAACTCTCAGTTTATGTATTGTCGTATGTTACACGACAGATGTATAATTAAGTTTTTATTTGTATTTGTACCATGTATTTGGCGACTCAAAATTGGGTGATGAATACCTAATTTTGGGGGCGTCACAGTTGGTATCAGAGCTTATTATTCATGAGTTATTATTTTGGGGGCGTCACAGTTTGAATTTCACGACTTTGGTTCCGTTATTATTATTACTGTTGAATAACATCATCTCAAATACCGCATGCATGGTGATTTCTTTTGTTATTCCATTCTTTATTATACCCAGTTGGTTAAAACTTTGACTTCTATACTCCATGAAATTAGTAGAATATCCTTGATATTTGCGTTTCATCCGAGATCTTTCATAAAAATATTCTTACGATCATTCTTGAATTTTACTCCACAAAACAAAGTATCTTGTTGACAATTTGGACGTTCTTAATTCTCGGATAAAATAATTCTTGAACTTGTTTTATTGAATTATTATGTCATTATGTCATCATCCTCATGATATATTATGTTATCTTTGGCTTACGTGCATAGATGAACTTAGTATGATTATGACCGGGGATCATTCGGTATAATCATGGCTTGTTATAAATGATGTGATAAAAGTCCTCGATTGGCACCTGTAATGCGATGATGGATAGTTTTTGGTATGATTATGACCGGGGTGATTCGGTATAGTCATGACCATTGATAATTTGATGAAAATCCTTGGCCAGTGGATGCGAGGATGATTAGATGTAGTGGTTTATTTATTAAAATTTGAGTCTCGTGATAAAATTGATGAAAACCTTTTAAAACCTAAAAGATAGTAGATTTTATTCTCTACTTGACTCTTTTAATGGATTGTATATTCAGGCTATGATTAAACTTGGTTTGTCTATTATATTTTATCGGTTTAACTTTTTGTTGAAAGGCTAATGATAATTTATTACGCATTATCTTAGTCGTAATATTTCTTCTTTGGGCTAGTTGAGCTCACCCTTTCTTTCTTCGTTTCTTCTTGAAATGAGAACATAGTTGGGACGAGTCGGGGAGCGGAGTAATGGTCAGAGGATAGCATTAATAGTCCTCACTATTACGTGAAATATTGTGATAATAGTTGTAATGAGGACTCCTTTTGAGTTTGTATAATATCTAGTAGACAATATTTGTATTCAAACTCACGATTTATGTCATATTGTACAGCAGAGTTATATTAGTAAGTTGTATTTGAATTTATGTACCATGTAAGTGGCGACCCAAGATGGGTGGCGTATACTTAATTTTGGGGGCGCATGCGGTTGGTATCGGGAGCTTAGGGATATTATCCACAGCTACGATGTGAGATAAATGTACGATAATCTTATTGTATACGCCCTACGTATTTACATAAATCGTGATGTCAATACAAATATTGTTTATTAGATATTATACAAACTCAAAAGGAGTCCATTCATTACTATTATCCATATTTCGCTGTAATAGTGAGGACTACTAATGCTATCCTCTCGACCATTACTCCATTCCCGACTCGTCTCCTCGCTTATGTTCTCATTTCAAGAGAATAAAGAAAAAAGCGGTGAGCTCAACTAGCCCAAAGAAGAAATATTACGACCAAGATAATGCGTATTAATTTATCATTAGCCTTCAAAAAAGTTAAACCGATAAAATACAATAGACAACAAGTTTAACTGCAGTTGCTGAATAAGTTAATCCATTAAAAGAGTCAAGAGAGAATAAAGTCTACTATCTTTTAGGTTTTAAAAGGTTTTTCATCATCGTTATAATTGAGACTCACTTTTAATAAATAATCCACATCATCGAATCACCCCACGACTACTACCAAGGATATTCATCAAATTATCAATGGTCATGACTATACCGAATCACCCTCGGTCATAATCATACCAAAATTATCCATCATCGCATTACATGTGCCATCGAGGACTTTTTATCACATCATTTATAACAAGCCATGATTATACCGAATGATCCCTGGTCATAATCATACTAAGTTCATCTATACACGTAAGCCGAATATAGCATAATATAACATGAGGATGATGACAATTGTAAGACCCCAACTTTTATAAATAAAGATGAATTTTTCTATAAATATTATTTTTGAATATTGTGGAATAAATTTGATATAATGTTATAGTTGTGGTTAATATTTATAAATTTTGCAAAGTATGCAAGTTGTTATAAAATATTGGTTGGTGGGGAATATTCTTTTGTTAGGAATATTCGCACAACTACTCAATCATTGGTGGATCCCACAATGTAATTATTGTCGGATCGAGAAAACGACAAAAATATTTTATAAAAATAACGGCGGAGGTGTTACCGTTAAAAGCTGCATTGAACTACCGGTGGTAAAGAAATACAAGAATACTGGCGTGGTTGCATAGTAGCACTGCAGTATTGATTATTGATGCTTACGTGAGAAGTCACTCACCTATCTTTCAATTATTACTACGATGAATTCTTTGCATCATATCTCTTATATTATTGATTCAATTATTGTCACAAGATCATTTGTATATATGTTATATTATTAATTGAGACGACAAGTTATAAATGATTAATAATTGTTGAAAGATTAAAAATGTGTTGATTAAAAATAAAATGATTTGTGGTAATATTTATTCAATCCTTAATGTATATAAAGAGTCTGTTATAAGACGTTTGTGGTAAGTTTGATTATTTTATGGGGGGGGGGGGGGGCTATATGTCATCATCTAAGAGTCTCTTCGTCAATAGTAATTACCTTTGTGAATAGTAATTACCTTCGTCAATAGTATTTACCTTCGTCAATAGTAATTACCTTCGTCAATAGTAATTACCCTTGTGAATAGTAATTACCTTTACCAGACGTCAAACCACTTGCCGTTTCACATTACAGGCGTCGAACCACTTGTCGTTTCACATTACAGGCGTCGAACCACTTTTCTTTTCACATTACGATTAAATCGAGCCACTTGCCTTTTCACACGGCGGTCTTAAGCTAGAAATCTTCTATAAATAGAGGCCTAGTGCTTCATTATTTTTCACTTAATTCATTCAAGCTATAGAGAGAAAGTATATAGAGAATAAGAGAGAAAGAAGAAGAGTATTTTGTTCTTACACTCTCCGCAGATTCAATCTCCTACCAAAAGTAAGGGGTGTTATTCTTTCTTATTCATGAAGAGAACTGTTGTTATTCCATTTATTATTATTCATTTGGAACATCACATGCTCGTGTGTTTTACTTGGGACACGGTTAAAATCTTTATTATTATTCTGTTGGAACATCCATGTCATGTGTTTTACACCGGACACCGTTAAAATCTTTATTGTTATTCATTTGGAACATCCTCGCTCATGTGTTTTACACCGGACTGGTTAAAATCTTTATTATTCCGCTTGAAACATCACAATACATGTGTTTTACGCCGGACCTGGTTCCATTCTTTATTATTCTATTGGAACATCCATCTCATGCATGCGTTTTACTGCTGGGACTGGATTCCGTTATTTATTATTCATTGGAATAACTCGCCTTTCAAGGCCTATCGCATTGCATGGTGATTTCTTTTGTTATTCCATTCTTTATTATACCCGGTTGGTTAAAACTTTGACTTCTATACTCCATGAAATTAGTGGAATATCCTTGATATTTGCGCTTCATCCAAAGATCCTTTCATGGAAATATTCTTCTCGAAGATTCTAGAATTTTACTTTACAAAGCGAAGATCATGTTGTGATTTGATGTTATTGGTTCCTAGATAGATTAATTCTTGAACTTGTTTTATTGAATTCTTATATCATTGTCATCATCCTCATGTTTATATTATGTTAAAAAAAGTCATACTGTATTCGTGAAGTGCATAGATGGACTTGGTATGATTATGACCGAGACTATTCGGTGTAATCATGAATAGTAATGTTACAAATGATGTGATAAAAATCCTCGATGGGTCAGTAGTGCATTGGTGGGACGATTGTTGGAATGATCATGACCATTAATGAATGCACAAATATTCTCGCCCGAAAGTCATGAATAATTATGGTCGTGATACTTAAAGAATATCCTTGGTCAGTAGTGCGAGGGGTGATTCGATGATGTGGAATATTTATTAAAGTGAGTCTCAACTATAATGATGATGAAAAACCTTTTAAAACCTAAAAGATAGTAGAATTTATTTTCTACTTGACTCTTTTAATGGATTGCTTATTCCATTGCAGATTAAACCTGGTTGTCTATTGTATTTTATCGGTTTAACATTGTTGAAGACTATTGATAATTTATTCTCGCATTATCTTAGTCATAATATTTTTCTTCTGGGCTAGTTGAGCTCACCCTTTCTTTCACTTTTTCTCTTGAAATGAGAATATAATTTGGGACGAGTCTGGGAAGCGAGTGATGGTCCTCGAAGATAGCATTAGTAGTCCTCACTATTCCGCGTGAAATAGTGTAATAATAATTGTAATGAGGACTCCTTTTTGAGTTTGTATAATATCTAGTAGACGATATTTGTATTTAAACTCACAGTTTATGTATTAAGTTGTATTTAAATTTTGTACCATGTAAGTGGTGACCCAAGATGGGTGATGTATACCTAATTTTGGGGGCGTCACAACAGTATCGAGCTTAGGATATGATCCTGGCTAAGATGTGAGAATAGTACTAGGAGGGGAGAGGCGGGAATACCTTCGCTAAGTATGACCTACCTAAGTTTATGTGCTATTTTATTGGTTGGTCGGAAAATAGGGATAATTTGTTACATGTCAATTAACCTTTTGTTTTGTGGCGATGTCTGAAAATGACATCCGAGAATGTTGAGAATAGAATGGGCATGAGCGATCGTTGATTCACCACATATCAATAATCGAGGATAATGTGCATCGGAAGGCGATAATCCTCATGCAAACAACAACACTTGACCAAATGATGAATGATCAAATGTTTAGAGGCTTTATACAATTTATGCAATGAAAGAAAGAGAGCAACTCCATCCCAAAACGTAGGTGGAAACACGGAAAACTCTCTGGCGGTCACATTAAACAATTCAAGGAGTTGGGACCACCTGGGAGTTTAAGGAGAGCAAAACCACTTACGGGAAGCATGGATAAAGCAGATTACCAAGATATTTGATGTCTTGGGATGCTCAGGAGAGCAAAAGGTTCCCTTTGCCGCCTTTATGTTTGCGGAGAGGATTCTTGGTGGGAATCCAGAAACGTACTCAACCTCTTTGTCATGAAGATATCTTGGGAGAAGTTCCAGAGGCATTCAACGACAAATACTTTCCCGAAACTATTCGCCACATGAAGGAGGTGGAGTTTATCAAGTTGGAACAAAACAATATGGACCGGTGTCGCAATACGAGGCAAAATTTGCGGAGTTATCACGGCCAAGGCCCCACTTGGTGGATAATGAAGAGAGAATGGCGTAACGTTTTTAAGAGGTTTGAAGCGGGAGATACGTCAACATCTTATTTCTCATAAAGCGTGTTTTTATTCAGATGTTGTAAATAGGGCTCGATTAGTGGGAACGCGATAATGAGTCAACGCAACTAAAAAGAAGCGGTGGCAAAATTATAATACCGGCGAGAGTAGTCATCGAGCGGTGACAACAAGCGTGGAGGAATCAATAAAGGCGGATATGGTAACCACTTCAAAGTGGTAATCGAGGCCAAAACAATAAGAATGGACATTTCAAGAAAAGGAGATTCAACAATGATGGAAAGGCGTCAAAGACAAAGACTCGTTGTTAAGGAAGGAGAAAGACCACCTATCATATGCTTTCACCAAGTATAGGGTATGCAGCGTATCAAAGTTATGTATAGGGTATACCACTTTTACTGAGTTATTCAACAGAATAATAAGCAATGGAATAACAACAGTTCTCTTCATGAATAAGAAAGAATAACACCCCTTACAGGTACAAACAAATAATATTCCCTACCTTAGAAGAATGAATATTGGCAAGGTAAAGTAGCAGAATACTTTTCTTCTTCTTTCTCTATAGTTTCTCTCTAGAGTTTGGTGAATTCGTGAAAATAAATGAACATCGGGCCTCTATTTATAGAAGATTTCTAGCTTAAGACCTACCATGTGAAAAGGCAAGTGGCTTGATGGTGGTGATGTGAAAAGAAAAGTGGTTGACGCCTTCATGTAATGTGAAACGACAAGTGGTTCGGCCGCCGTAATGTGAAACGACAAGTGGTTTGACGCCTTTGTAATGTGAAAACGGCAAGTGGTTTGATTTTTTGTAATGTGAAACGGCAAGTGGTTTGACGACTGTAATGTGAAACGGCAAGTGTTTTGACGTCTGGTAAAGGTAATTACTATTGACGAAGGTAATTACTATTGACGAAGGTAATTACTATTGACGAAGGTAAATACTATTGACGAAGGTAATTACTATTCACAAAGGTAATTACTATTGATGAAGGTAGTTACTATTGACGAAGGAAAATACTATTGACGAAGGTAATTACTATTCACAAAGGTAATTACTATTGACGAAGAGACTCTTAGATAATGACATATGGGCCCCCATAAAATAATCAAACTTACCACAAACGTCTCATAAATGACTCTTTTATATACATTAAGGATTGAATAAATATTACCACAAATCATTTTATTTTTAATCAACACATTTTTAATCTTTCAACAATTATTAATCATTTATAACTTGTCGTCTCAATTAATAATATAACATATTATATGAGATGATCTTTGTGACAATAATTGAATCAATAATATAAGAGATATGATCACGCAATTCAATTATCAGAAAGCAATAATTGATATATTTGAGTGACTTTCACGTAAGCATCAATAATCAATACCGTGCTACTATGCAACCACGCCATTATTGTACTTTTACCACCGGGTAGTTCAACAGCTTTTAACAGTAACACCTCGTAGTTATTTTTATAAAATATTTTTGTCGTTTTTTCAATCCGACAATAATTACATTGTGGGGTCCACCAATGATTGGTAGCCATTGCATTTAATATTCCCTAACAAAAAGAATATTCCCCACCAAACTAATATTTTATAACAACTTGCATACTTTTGCAAAATTTATAAATACTACCCACAACTATAATATTATCTCAAATTCACACCATAATATTAAAAATTATTTCGACAAAATTTATATCTTTATTGATAAAATATGGGGTCTCACAATCTCCCTCCTTATGGAATTTAAGCCTCGAAATTAGGTGCGTACGCACTGGTATGATAAAGAGGTGAGGATACCTTGAATACCTTTATCATTTGAAAACATTAAATTCATCTTTGCAATCCTACCAAAGATATTTATTCACAATTCATCTTTGCACTACTGGGCCAAAGATATACAAATATAAAACCAATAATCTTTGAGGCAGACTTAATAGTATCACGACCACGAATTATCCATGCACCAACGCCAAGGATATTCGTGTTTTCAATTCTGGCCATGATTATACCGAATAATCCTTGGTCATAATCATACCAAGTCTATCAATGCACTACGGCCAAAGATGACTTTTACCACATCCATGAATTAATATTTCATTGCTGAGACTCAGCTCAATAATTAATCCATATCATCGAATCATCCCTTTGTTCCACGACCGTTTGCCGTTCTTCAACCTGTTCTTCTAGCACACGAACACGATTTTGTAATTCTAAGTTTTGATCATAAACTTCTTTTAACCAATTCTCCTCAGGTTCATCTTCTTCCTCTTCTTCCTCACTCTCAGCTGCTACCTCTGCAACTAGCTCGGGTGCAACAATTAGTTCTTCATTCACTACATGGATATCTCTAATTTGTTCCTAAATCGACTTTGCATTAACCCGATTAGTGATTAAAGGTGTCACAACGGTCACATTCACTCCATTGTGAATATTTTCATTGCCATTTCCAAACACCGCCACAAAATAAGGGTTAATTGACATGCAAACATATTATCACTATATCTCGATCGACCAATCAAATACCAAATAAACTTAGGTAGGTCATACTAGCGAAGGTATTCCCCCGCCTCCCTCCTAGTACTATTCTCACATCTTAGCCGGGGATCATATCCTAAGCTCGATACCAACCGTGGCGCCCCAAAATTAGGTATACGTCACCCATCTTGGGTCGCCACTTACATGGTACATAAATTCAAATACAACTTCTTAATATAAGCGTAGGTATGCAATACGACATAAAGCGTGAGTTTGAATACAAATATTGTCTACTAAATATTATACAAACTCAAAAGGAGTCCTCATTACTACTATTATCACACTATTTCACGAGAATAGTGAGGACTACTAATGCTATCCTCTCGACCATTACTCTAGTCCCCAGGCTCGTCGTCCCGCCTATGTTTCTCATTTCACGAAGAGAACGGTGAAAGAAAGGGTGAGCTCAACTAGCCCAAGAAGAAATATTATGACTAAGATAATGCGAGAATAATTTATCATTAGCCTTTCAAAAGTGTTAAACCGATAAAATACAATGAGTGATAACAAGTTTAGCTGCGTGAGAATAAGCAATCCATTAAAAGAGTCAAGTAGAGAATAAAGTCTACTATCTTTTAGGTTTTAAAGGTTTTTTCATCATTGTTATAATGAGACTCAAACTTTAATAAATAATCCACATCATCGAATCACCCTCGCACTACTGACCAAGGATATTCATCAAATTATCAATGGTCATGCGACTATACCGAATCACCCCTGGTCATAATCATACCAAAAATTATCCATCAACGCATTACGTGCCCTTTGAGGACTTTTTATCACATCATTTATAACAAGCCATGATTATCCGAATGATCCACGGTCATAATCATACTAAGTTCATCTATACACGTAAGTAGAAGATAACATAATATAACATGAGGATGATGACAATGACATAATAATTCAATAAAACAAGTTCAAGAATTATTTTATCCAGAATTATTAACGTCAAATTGTCAAAATGATCTTGTTTTGTAGAGTAAAATTCAAGAATGATCAGAAGAATATTTCCATGAAAAGATACTGGATGAAGCGTAAATATCAAGGATATTCCACTAATTTCATGGAGTATAGAAGTCAAAGATTTAACCAACTGAGTATAATAAAGAATGGAATAACAAAAGAAATCACCATGCATGCGGTACTTCGCATAGACAGGTTATTCCAACAGAATAATAATAACGGAACCAGGTCAGGTGAAATTCACACACACCCATGATGATGACCCAACGAGAATAATAAATGCTGAATAATAAATAATGGAACCTGAGTTGATTGTAAAACACATGCATGTGATATTCCAATGAGAATAATAAATGCGGAATAATAAACAATGGAACCAGTCCGGTAAAACACACGCATGTGATATTCCAACAGAATAATAAAGAATGGAATAATGAAGGAGATCACCAAGTATAGTGGGATTCAGCGTGATCTGAGTTATTCAACAATGAATAAATAAGAATGGAATAATATAAGGATTTCACCAAGTATAGGGTATGCTGGCGTATACTGAGTTATGTATAGGGTATACCACTTTTACAAAAGTTATTCCAATGTAGAATAATAAGCAATGGAATAACAACAGTTCTCTTCATGAATAAGAAAGAATAACACCTTTACAGGTACAACAAATAATATTCCCTACCTTAGAAGAACTGAATATTGGCAAGGTAAAGTAGCAGAATACTTTTCTTCTTTCTCTCTATAGTTTCTCTCTCAGAGTTTCAAGTGAATTAAGTGAAAAATAATGAAGCACTAGGCCTCTATTTGTAGAAGATTTCTAGCTTAAGACCTACCATGTGAAAAGGCAAGTGGCTCGACGAATGGTGATGTGAAAAGAAAAGTGGTTCGACGCACCGTAATGTGAAACGACAAGTGGTTCGGCCTTTGTAATGTGAAACGACAAGTGGTTTGGCTTTGTAATGTGAACTAAGCAAGTGGTTTGGCCCTTTGTAATGTGAAGCGGCAAGTGGTTTGACGTCTGGTAAAGGTAATTACTATCGACGAAGGTAATTACTATTCACAAGGGTAATTACTATTGACGAAGGTAATTACTATCGACGAAGGTAAATACTTATTGACGAAGGTAATTACTATTCACAAAGGTAATTACTATCGACGAAGGTAGTTACTTATTGACGAAGGTAAATACTACTATTTGAAGGTAAATACTATTGACGAAGGTAATTACTATCGATTGTGAAGAGACTCTTAGATAATGACATATGGGCCCCCATAAAATAATCAAACTTACCACAAACGCCTCATAATAGACTCTTTATATACATTAAGGATTGAATAAATATTACCACAAATCATTTTATTTTTAATCAACACATTTTTAATCTTTCAACAATTATTAATCATTTATAACTTGTCGTCTCAATTAATAATATAACATATTATACGAGATGATCTTGTGACAATAATTGAATCAATAATATAAGAGATATGATGCAAAGAATTATCAGAAGCAATAATTGAGCATAGGTGAGTGACTTCTCACGTAAGCATCAATAATCAACAGTGTGCTGCTACTATGCAACCACGCGCAGACATTCTTGTACTTTTACCACGGGTAGTTCAACTTACACCTCCGCCGTTATTTTTATAAAATATTTTTGTCGTTTTCTCAATCCGATAATAATTACATTGTGGGGTCCACCAATGATTGAGCCGTTGTCACGAATATTCCTACTAAAAAAGAATATTCCCAGACCAAACGAATATTTTATAACAACTTGCATATACTTTGCAAAATTTATAAATACTACCTACCCAACTATAATATTATCTCAAATTCACACCATAATATTAAAAATTATTTCGACAAAATTTAAATCTTTATTGATAAAATATGGGGTCTCACATAAGAACTAGGAGGGGAGAGACGGGAAATTTCTTCGCTAGTATGACCTACCTAAGTTTATTTGGTATTTAATTGGTCGGTCAGTGTATATGGATAATATGTGACATGTTAATTAACCCTTGTTTTGTGACAGTGTTTGAGAATGACATCTGAAAATGCTGAGATAAAGAATGGAGCACAGGAGACCGTTGAGTCTCCACAGATCAATAATCAGGATAATGTGCGACAGGATGGCGATAATCCTCCTGTAAACAACAACATCGATCAAATGACGAACGATTTTCAGTACGTTTAGGAGTTTTTAGAATTCATGCAACATCGACGAAGGCGGCTCCTGTTCATAAAGCGGTGAAAATAATGGCAACCGGTGGTCGGGTCACCGCTAAGCGATTCAAGGAGTGGGACCACGAGTTTTTTGGGAAAGCCGAGAACCACTTAAAGTGAGACGTGGTTAAAGCAGAGATCACCAAGATATTTGATGTCTTGGGATGCTCGAGGAGCAAAAGGTTCCATTTGCCACCTTTATGTTGCGTGAAGAGGCGGATTCATTGGTGGGAATCGTAAAACGTACCTGCATCGACATACTCAAGATGTCTTGGGAGAAGTTCCAAGAGTTGTTCAACGACAAGTACTTTCCGAAAGTATTCGTCACATGAAGGAGGTGGAGTTTATCAAAAGTCGAGCAAAATAATATGGCCGTGTCACACAAGATGAGGCTAAGTTTGCCGAGTTATCTCGGTTTGCATCCCATTTGATGGATAATGAGGAGCGAATGACGCGAATGTTTTTAAGAGGTTTGAAACCCGATATACGTCAATACTTAATTTCTCATAAACTTTGTTTGTATTCAGATATTGTGAATAGGGCTCAGTTATTGGAGCGCGATAATGAGTCAGCACAACCAAAAGGTAACGACCAACAACACAATAATAATCGTCACGGTATGGGTAGCTACCATCGGAACAACGATAACCATCGGGGAAATTATCATTTCGGTGGTAACCATGGCCAAGATAATAGGAATGGAAATTTCAAGAAGAGGAAATTCAACAATGATGGAAAGACGTTAGCACCAGTACCCGTTGTTAAGGAAGGAGAACGACCACCTATCATATGCTTCAAATGCGGAGAGAGGACACATCATCCGAATCGCGCCATGTCCGTCTAAAGCATGTTATAATTGTGGAAGAGAAGGTCACTTTGCTCGATTTTGTCGTTGCCATCAAGACAAATTCAACTAGGGTGGAGGCACCAAAGGTGTCCTGCATAAACCAAAGCCTAGTAGTTTAAGAGAGCGTTTTTTTTCTCTCGTGATGAGGAACCTGAATAAAATTATCACGGGTAAGTTAATCATAAGATCTTGCGAAGTCTATACCGTGTTAGATACCAATTCTACCCACTCTTTTATTTCACCTAGTTGTGTTCAACGTTTAAATTTGACTCCGGAGAAGTTAGACTTTGACTTATTGGTTGAAACTTCGTTAGTAGGAGCCTTTGTTACCTCTCATTGCTTTTTAAATCTTGTTTGATTCAAATAAACACTTTCACGTTAATTGTCGATCTTATCTTTTGAAAATACTTGCCTTTGATGTGATTTTAGGAATCAATTGATTAACTACTCATCATGCTTTTAAGTAGGGTTGTTAGCTTTTATATTCATAACCAACTTTGTAATGCGAATTCAAGTAACCAAACTACTAAAGTCAATTATTGTCATATCAAGCCATAAGTAAAGAGCCCCGAACCTTTCGTTGTTGACTTCCTTGTGTGGAATGCACAATCAAGCCCGGGCTTTTCAGTAGGCGTACATCGTGAATGAAGATGGCAAGTTTATAGGTATCATTGTGAGGTGCTATCTAGGTTAAGGGATAGAAATCACAGTTGGTATCAATGTGACGTACTATCCAAGTCTTGGATGAGAGTCACAGTTTTGAATGATATTTCTATTATTAATAAATTTCTTGGTGTATTCTTAAAGAGTTCTTAGCCTACTTAGATCGTGAAATCGAATTTCGTATTAACCCCAGTACAAAACCCATTTCTTAAACCCTCAAATATTTCTTCAACTAAAAGGAACTGTTTACGTGAATTATGATGAAAGTCATAATAAAAGTATAGAACTGATGAAAATCATGGGTATATGAAGTATTAGTAAGTTTTATGATGAGTTATGTTGGTTAGTATGTGAAAACATGAAAGTTTCTTAGAAATCACAAAGAGTTGAAAATCAGATTTTGGCGAAAAACGTAACATGAAATTCAATTGACCATATCTCCTATTATATTTTGAATTTTTGAATGTGGTCAAGTCCTAGAGTTAGATCTATGAGTTACCTAACTAATCCAAGTGGAATTACTGGAAAAGGTTTTGTAGATTTTTGTGTGGACTGATTTTAGCAAAGGAGTGCAAAGCTGCAAAAAAATCAAAAAAGCTGCTGCTTGTGCTACCCATTCATTTATCTCTCCTGCTTGTGCTCAACGTTTAAACTTGACTCCGGAGAAATTAGACTTTGACCTATCCGTGAAAACTCCGTTAGGAGAAACTTTCATCACATCCACTGTTTATAAATCTTGTTTGATTCAAGTTGGCACCATTACCTTACCTGTTGACTTTATCTCTTTAAAGATACTTGCTTTTGATGTGATTTTAGGGATTGATTGGTTAACTACTCATCATGCCAAAATTGATTGTTTTCGTAAGGTTCTTAGTTTTCATATTCCTAACCAACTCGTTGTATGTAATTCAAACAACTAAACCATTAAAATCAATCAACGTCATATCTAATCATAAAGCTATTCGTTTATTGAAAAAAGGATGTCAAGCTTTCTTAGCCCATGTTATGGATTTGAATAAAGACACGTCAAATTTGAATAATATTCTTGTTGTTATTGATTTTTCCTGACGTATTTCCTGAAGAATTTCTTGGTTTACTCCCAAAGCCTGATATTAAATTTTGTATCTACTTTGAACCCGGTACAAAACTCATTTCTAAAATCTCATATCGAATGGCTCCTATTGAACTTCAGGAGTTAAAAATTCAACTATAGAATTTGGTACCTGAGCCTTTATCTGGTGACTTCCTTTGTGGAATGCACCTAAGCGAGATCTCCGTAGGGGACACCATATTCGCAAGCGATAGTAAACCGATTGGTGTCATTGTAACGTCTTATCCAAGGTTGGGATATGAGTCACGCGATTGAGAACAACCTAAGCTTCAGTAATCGAAATCGTAGCTTTTCTAGGCTTAGTTGGTTATTATCGGAGATTCGTTGAAGGATATTCTCGAATCGCTATTCCATTAACTTTGGTGACTTGTAGAGATACAAAATTTGAATGGAGCGAGGAATGTGGGAAGAGCTTCAAGAACTCAAGAGGAGACTCATTTCAAAGACATGTTATGACAATGCCATCTGGAAAAGCGAACGTGGTAGGTGGCGTGTTGAGTAGAAGATCGTATACAAGACGAGTACGATATTGTCAAAGACTCATTTCATTATAATTTACAAATAATAGAGATGGAGATGAAAACTCTAGGTACCCACGTGATGATATACGAGTATAATCGACTTTAATCGATAAAGTTAAAGTTGTTCAAGCTACACACCGGAGCTGATGAATTTGAAGAAGGAGGTGCAAGAAGTTGTTATTTCAAAAGCGAGAATCGGTGAGGTGAGGAAAGCTCAAACCTTCGATTTATTAATCCATTTGAAATTCTCGATTGAATAGGAACTGTGGCCTATAGACTCGTTTTACCGTCAAGTATGACGCGTGTTCATAACGTTTTTCACGTATCGATGTTACGTAAATATGTGGACGACCCAAACCACGTCATTGAGTTAGAACCGGACGAGATAGCCGAAGACTTAACGTACGAGGAGGTACCTGTCAAGATCTTGGATAGGAAAGAACAAGTCCCATGTGTCGAGGTTATACCACAAGTTAAAGTTTTGTGGAGAAACCATGCTATTGAGAAATTGACACAGGAGTTGGAAGCGGAAATGAAAGCGAGGTATTCTCATCTTTTCAAAACACGTATCGTCACGTCAATTTCGAGGACGAAATTTCATAAGGAGGGAGGTTGTAAGACCCCAAATTATTGATAAATGAAATTTATTTTCCTCTATTTATTATTTTGAAATAGTAAGGGTTGATTTGATTAATGTGGATAGTTATGGGTAAAATACATAAATATTTGAATAAGCAAGTGGTTATAAAATATTCATTATTGTGGGGAATATTCGTTTGGTCGTGAAATATTCGTATTATCGAGGAATATTAAATACGACGATGCGATCTTTTATGGGCCCCATAACGGAAAGCAATTGGATGAAGAAAGCGACAAATATAAGTTGTTTATAAATAGCTGGCGTAGTTGTTACAGATTATCTTTGTTGGAATACCCGGTGGTTAAAACACACTAATCACAGCGTTGTTGAAGCAAGAAGCATTGCGGTATTGCACCAATTATTGATTCTTACGTAAGAAGGCAATACTCAATAATTATTACTGATAATTCTTGTTTAGTATTTTATTTTATTGATTCAATAATTCTTTGCATTGATATTTTATATTACTTGTTGTTTCAATAAATTGTCATTACAAAGTATTTTCCATTATCGAGCAATAATTCATATTATCTGAATAATATTATTGGATAACATTATTGGAAATGTCTAGAAAGTTCGCATCTCAAGGAGAGGTTTGGTCACCTAATTGCTCGCCAAGAAGGAGAGATCCTTATTGGAAAGCCCCTCTTTCCCAGGAGCGACTGGTCACAAAGATCTTTGTGATTCTGTAATATTATTTGTGAATAATTAATTATTGATTTATATGATGAGGAAAATATTAATTTTATGTGGATATAGATGGAGAAAATTTTAATGTGACAATTGTTGAAAATTAATATTTTATCTTTTACGATAAAATAATTCATTTAAATATATTATTTTAATAATATATTACTGGTGATATTTTTATAATGAATGTGGGATATATGAGTATATGAGGAGGAAGGGTATTTTGTGGCATTAAATATTAACATATATTTTGTGTGTTGGTGGACACAATTATTATTTAGAAATTAGATTATAGCACAGTAAAATCGCTTGGATTTGTGGATTTGATTAATTTCATTTGGAATTTGGAAAAACTTTCTTCTGCAAAGTTGTAGAGAATTGAATTTCCTATAAAAAGAAGCGAGATTTGAATTTTCTGATAAAAAGGCTATTTATTATGAATTATTGAAGTTCTGAAGCTATGAATTAATTGATTTTTGGGAGTTTTAATTAATTATTTTGAGAAAAACTTTTTTGGTGAGTTTGTCAACCTCATTTAACATGTGCTATGGCTGAAATCAGATTTCAAAGGTGGGCTAAGGAATTTTTTTTATAAATAATATTATTATATTCAATTTTCTACTTTGGTGTTCTAAGCATTTTCCTATAAATAGGGAGCTTAGGTTAGAATTGAAAATCATACCGTAAATGAAGTTTTCTCTAAATTTTCTCTCGATATTTTGAGCGTATTCTTGTGAGTATACTTTGAGTGTTGATATACTCTGCAAGTTCAAGTCATAGCTTTATATCCTGTTTCAACTAGAAGTCTTGTCTTTCGAGGTAAGGGATGTTATTTTCTTCTCAAATGATATTATTTCTTCAATATCATTATCTTTGAAATATTGGTTGAAACTTTTTATCAAATTTGGAACTTTTTCAAGTCGGGTTACTTATTCATGAAGAGTTACTATTCATGAGTTACTATTCACGAGTTACTATTCATGAGTTACTATTCACGAGTTACTATTCACGAGTACTATTCATGAAGCGTGAAGATGTTTTTTTTTGGAAATTTCTATCTTTTGGTGTCGGAGTTACTATTCACGTATACGGCACTATTCACTAAAAAATAAAATTTCTTCTTTTTGTCCAAAATATCTATTCTGGATACTAGCTTTGATTGTATCCATGTTTTGATCATTCTTGAATTTTACACCACTATGATTATTTTTGAGATATTTTTGAACATGGATAAAACAAAGTACGAATCCTTAATCCTTAATCCTTGTCATTTTGTTTCTTTGGATTCGTTTCTTTAAAAATATTTTTCATCATCCTCGATCCTAAATGATGATATTATTGAATATCTTTGGCTCCGTAGTGCAAAGATGAATGATTTCAAGAATATCTTTGGGTACGTAGTGCAAAGATGAGCAGTGTTTAGATGAACATGACCAAACCGATGAATATCTTCGGCTGTAGTGAAAAGATGAATATTTGATTCCGGATGTATATTGATTGATGTTACATGGATAAAAGATAGAGCGATGAACTTTTAAATTCATACATAGAAGATAGTAGTTTGCATTCTCTACTTAACTCTTCTAATGAATTATTATTTCATTGCGAATATTGATTTAAAATTTGTTGTCTATTGTATTCTATTAGATTTTCCCATTGAAGACTAACGGTAATTTTTTGTATATTATCTTAGTCATAATATTCTTTCTTGAGCTAGTTGAGCTCACCCTTTTCCTTTTGTTCCATTTTTCTTCCGGTGAGGCTAGAATATAAAGCGAGTACTGCAGTGGGGTATGGAATGAAGGTTTTAGAAAGGATTGTTAGTAGTCCTCACCATTTTGTAAAATAATGTATCAATAAATGTGATGAGGATTTATTTGAGTATAGATATTGTCTAGAAGATAATATTTGTATTCAAACTCACGATTTCTTGTTGTAATAATAAATTTGTAGTTGTTTTTGTACCATGTATTGACAACTCGAATAGGTGATGTATACCTATTTTGGGGGCGTCACAGTTAGTATCGAGCTTAGGATATGATCTCTGGCGGAGATCGGGGAATAGAACTAGGAGGGAGAGACGAGTAAATCCTTCGCTAGTGTGTCCTACCTAAGCTTATTTTTTAGTTGGTCAAGATATAAGGATATTATGTGATATATTGATTTCTTTAATTAACCCTTGTTTTATGGCAAAGATTTGAGAATGTCGACTAAGAATATTAACAATGAAAATGAGACCGTGGAGACGCTCAGTACTCACCAACGAGAGAGCGTCGTAACAGTGGCAATGTTCCTCCCGTGAACAACACCACCGGAGCAGATGATGAACGAGGGATGTTTAGAAGCTTTTTGCAGTTCATGCAAAATCGACGAGGAGACTCGTGTTCAAAATACTGAGGAGAAATGATAGCAATTCACGGGTTGTCACAACCAAGCGATTCAAAGAGTTGGGACCACCAAAATTTAAGGAAAGCGGATCCGATCATGGCGGAAACATGGGTCAAACAAATTACCAAGATATTCGATGTCTTGGGATGCGGAGGAACAGAAGGTTCCATTCGCCACCTTTATGTTCCGTGGCAGCGGCGGACTTCTTGGTGGGAGTGCAGTGAAGCGTACTCCATCGTACTTTTCGGCGATGTCTTGGGGAAGCGTTTGAAACTATTTAATGACAAATACTTTCCCGAAAGTGTTTGTCATATGAAGGAAGTGGAGTTCATCGATTAGAGCAAAATAACATGACGGTGTCTCGAAGACGAGGCAAAGTTTGCGAGTTATCCAGTTTGCACCTCATTTGGTGGAGAATGAGGAGCGATTATGACGCGGATGTTTCTTAGAGGTTTGAAACCCGGATACGTCGATATCTCATTTCTCATAAACTTCTCTCTATTCGGATGTTATGTGAGGCTCAATTATTAGAAAGCGAGATAACGAGTACGGCCAACCGAGGACCACAACGAGGATCGCACGGAGATAGCGATCAATGCGAATAATGATAACAAACGGAGAAAGAAACAGACGGACAAAAATGGTAACCACTCTGGTGGTAATCATGGCCATGAAAATAGAAGAAGCGAAGTCGGGAGGAGATTTTAAAAAGAGGAGATTTAACAACGACTATGTGAAGACGATAAAGTCTTGGCGTGAGAATCGGTTCTAAGGAGGAGAAACGACCACCGGTCGTATGTTATAAATGCGGAAAGAGGGACATATCTCAAAGCGCCACAACAGTTTAAGGTATGCTATAATTGTGGAAAAGAAGGACATATCGCTCGAGATTATACGGTATCAAAACCTAGTTCAATGGGACGGTGACTCAAAAGATCGTCCCGAGAAAAGTCAAAGTCAACGATTCCGGAAGAAGCGTTTGTTGTATTTGGTCATAATGCGAGGAACCCAACGAGGTGATCACGGGTAAGCTATTTATAAATTCTTGCGAAGTTTATACCTTACTTGATGGGGTGCTTGTAAGACCCGACTTTTATAAATAAAGATGAATTTTTCTATAAATATTATTTTTGAATATTATGGAATAAATTTGATATAATGTTATAGTTGTGGGTAATATTTATAAATTTTGCAAAGTATGCAAGTTGTTATAAAATATTCGTTTGGTCGGGGAATATTCTTTTGTTAGGGAATATTAAATACAACTACTCAATCATTGGTGGACCCCTACAATGTAATTATTGTCGGATTGAGAAAGCGACAAAAATATTTTATAAAAATAACTACGGAGGTGTTACCGTTAAAAGCATTGAACTACCCGGTGGTAAAAAGTACGAGAATACGCTGCGTGGTTGCATAGAAGACACTCGGTATTGATTATTGATGCTTACGTGAGAAGTCACTCAACTATGCTTCAATTATTGCACACGAGAATTCTTTGCGATCATATCTCTTATATTATTGATTCAATTATTGTCACGGTATCATCGTATAATATGTTATAGTATTAAATCAATAATTGAGGACGACAAGTTATAAATGATTAATAATTGTTGAAAGATTAAATATGTGTTGATGAAAATAAAATGATTTGTGGTAAGTTTGATTATTTTATGGGGGCTCATATGTCATCATCTAAGAGTCTCTTCGTAATAGTAATTACCTTCATCAATAGTAATTACCCTTGTGAATAGTATTTACCTTCGTCAATAGTAATTACCTTCGTCAATAGTAATTACCCTTGTGAATAGTATTTACCTTCGTCAATAGTATTTACCTTCGTTAATAGTAATTACCTTTACCAGACGTTGAACCACTTGTCGTTTTACATTACAGGCGTCGAACCACTTGTCGTTTCACATTACAGGCGTCGAACCACTTGTCGTTTCACATTACAGGCGTCAAACCACTTTTCTTTTCACATCATTAGTCGTCAAGCCACTTGCCTTTTAACACGGCAGGTGCTAAGCTAGAAATCTTCTATAAATAGAGGCCTAGGGCTTCATTTATTTTCAATTCATTCAAGCTATAGAGAGAGAAAGTATAGAGAGAATAAGAGAAAGAAGAAGAGTATTTTGTTACTATCGCCTGCAGTATTCAATCTCCTACCAAATGTAAGGGGTGTTATTCTTTCTTATTCATGAAGAGAAGGCTGTTGTTATTCCATTGCTTATTATTACTCGTTGGAATAACTTTGTATCGATACGTTTACCTATACTTGGTGACATTCTTCTATTATTCATTTGGAACATCATGCGTGTGTTTTACACCGGACTGGTTCCGTCTTTATTATTATTCATTGGAACATCACATGCGTGTGTTTTTACGGACTGGTTAAAATCTTTATTATTATTCTGTTGGAACATCACATCGTGTGTTTTACACGGACTGGTTCCGCTTTTTATTATTATTACATTGGAATATCACATCTGTGTGTTTCTCTGGGACTGGTTCCATTCTTTATTATTATTCTGTTGGAACATCACATGCATGCGTTTTCTGTGGGACTGTTCCGTTATTTATTATTCGTTGGAATAACCTACCGTATGCGGATCTATCGTATGCATGGTGATTTCTTTTGTTATTCTATTCTTTATTATACCCAAATTGGTTAAAAATTTGACTTGTATACTCCATGAAATTAGTGGAATATCCTTGATATTTGCGTTTCATCCAGTATCTTTTCATGGAAATATTCTTCTGATCATTCTTGAATTTTACTCTACAAAACAGTATCATGTTGATAATTTGGACGTTAATAATTCTTGGATAAAATAATTCTTGAACTTGTTTTATTGAATTCTTATATCATTGTCATCATCCTCATGTTTATATTATGTTGAAAGTCATCTATGGCCTGTAGTGCATAGATGGACTTGGTATGATTATGACCAGAGACTATTCGGTGTAATCATGACCGTAATGTTACAAATGATGTGATAAAAATCCTCAGTGTCCGTAGTGCATTGGTGGACAGTTGTTGGCATGATCATGACCATTAATGAATACACAAATATTCTTGGCCCGTAGTGCATGAATAATTGTGGTCGTGATACTAAAGAATATCCTTGGCCGTAGTGCAGGGGTGATTCGATGATGTGGAATATTTATTAAAGTCGAGTCTCAAATTTATAACAAATGATGAAAAACCTTTTAAAACCTAAAAGATAGTAGACTTTATTTTCTACTTGACTCTTTTAATGGATTGCTTATTCATTGCAGATTAAATTTGGTTGTCTATTGTATTTTATCGGTTTAACATTGTTGAAGACTATTGATAATTTATTACGCATTATCTTAGTCATAATATTTCTTCTTGGGCTAGTTGAGCTCACCCTTTCTTTCACCGTTTCTCTTGAAATGAGAATATATTTGAGACGAGTCTGGGAAACGAGTGATGGTTGTAAGACCCGAAATTTTTAAATAAAAGGAATTTCCTTTATTTATTATTTTGAAATAGTAAGGGTTGATTTGATTAATGTGGATAGTTAAGGGTTAAATACGCAAATATTTCAAAATAAGCAAGTGGTTATAAAATATTCATTATCGCCGGGGAATATTCGTTTGGTCGTGGAATATTAAATCTTCGTCGGGGAATATTAAATATATTACCAGTAATGACCATGTGTGGGCCCCATAACGGAAAGCGATTGGATGAAGAAAAGCGACAAATATAAGTTATTTTTAAATAACGGCGTAGTTATTACCAATTATCTTGTTGGAATACCCGGTGGTTAAAACACACTAATCTGGCGTTGTTGAGCAAGTAGCACGGTATTGCACCAATTATTGATTCTTACTACGTAGAAGGCACTACTCAATAATTGTTACGATAATTCTTATTGGTATTTTATTGAGTTAATAATTCTTTGCGTTGATATTTTATATTCTTTGTTGTTTGATAATTGTCATTACACGGTATTTTTCTTTATCGAAGCAATAATTCATATTATCTGAATAATATTATTAGATAACATTATTGGCAATGTCGAGAAAGTTACATCTAAGGAGAGGTTTGGTCACCTAATCAATGCTTGATTAGAAGAAATTCTTATTGGAAAGCCCTCTTTCTGAGGAGGCGCTGGTTGTCAATATTGTGATTCTGTAATATTATTTGTGAATAATTAATTATTGATTTATATGATGAGGAAAATATTGATTTTATGTGGATATAGATGGAGAAAATTTTTAAAATGACAATTGTTGAAAATTAATATTTTATCTTTTTCTGATAAAATAATTCATTTAAATATATTATTTTAATAATATATTAACGGTGATATTTTTACAACGAATGTGGGATATATGAGTATACGAGGAGGAAGAGTATTTTTGTTGCAATAAATGTTTAAAACATGTTAAACATGTCGGTGGACCCCATTTATTGACTGAAATTTGATTATAGACTGTAAAATCGCCCGTTTGTGGATTTCGGTCAATTTCTATTTGGAATTTGGAAAAACTTTCTTCTGCAAAGTTGTAGAGAATTGAATTTCCTATAAAAACTCATGAGATTCGAATTTTCTGATGAAAGGGCTATTTATTATGAATTATTGAAGTTCCGGATTAATTGATTATCATTTTTTTGGAGTTTTAAGTAACTTTTGCATGAAAAACGTTTTTGTCACTTATGGGACATGTGTTAGTGGTTGATTTCAGCTGATGGTGTGCGTAGGAAGATGTGGAAAAATAATATTATTATTATATTAAATTTTCGCTTTTTGGTGTTCTAAGCAATTTCTATAAATAGGGTGCTTGGGTTAGAATTGAAAATCACACGAACTCAAGTTTTCTCTCTATATTATCGGCGTATTCTTGTGAGTATTTTGAGTATACTTTGAGTATTGCTAGGCATTGCAAGTTCCTTCAAAGACTATACGGTAGATTCTAGCTAGAAGTATTGATCTTCGAGGTAAGGGATATTTTTTTTTTTTCGTAATGATATTATTTCTTCAATATCATTATCTTTGAAATGTTGATCTGAAGTTTTATCAAATTTGGAACTTTTTTCATGTCGGGTTACTATTCATGGGTTCTTATTCATGATTCTTATTCACGAGTTACTTATTAAGCGAGATTCTTATTCACGATTCTTATTCACGAGTACTATTCATGAAGCGTAAAGATGTTTTGTGGAAATTTTATCTTTTGGTGTGAGTTACTATTCACGATCGACACTATTCACGATATCTGACTATTCACGATATCTGTCTTATTCATAGAAAAATAAAATTTCTTCTTTTCGTCCAAAACATCTATTACGGATACTAACTCGATTGTATCCATGTTTTGATCATTCTTGAACTTTACACCACTATGATTATTTTGAGGTATTTTTGGACGTGGATAAAACCAAGTACGAATCCTTAATCCTTAATCCTTGTCATTTTGTTTCCTTTGGATTCGTTTCTTTAAAAAAAATATTTTTCATCATCCTCGGTCTTAAATGATGATATTATGGAATATCTTTGGCACTGTAGTGCAAAGATGAATGATTTCTTAAGAATATCTTTGGCCGTAGTGCAAAGATGAATGATTTCTGAAGAATATCTTTGGCCCGTAGTGCAAAGATGAGCAGTGTTTAAATGAACATGATTAATGATGAATATCTTTGGCACTGTAGTGCAAAAGATGAATATTTGATTCGGATGTATATTGATTGATGTTACGAGGATAAAAGATGAGCGATGAACTTTTAAATTTATACATAGAAGATAGTAGTTTGTATTCTCTACTTAACTCTTCTAATGAATTATTATTTCATTGCGGATATTGATTTAAAATTTGTTGTCTATTGTATTCTATTAGATTTTTCCTGTTGAAGACTAACGATAATTTGTTGTATATTATCTTAGTCATAATATTCTTTCTTGAGCTAGTTGAGCTCACCCTTTTCCTTTTTGTTCCATTTTTCTCGGGGAGGCGAGAATATAAGCGAGTGCGAGTCGAGGGGTATGGAATGAAGGTTTTAGAAAGGATTGTTTAGTAGTCCTCACCATTTTTGTAAAATAATGTATCAATAAATGTGATGAGGATTTATTTGAGTATAGATATTATGCAGAAGATAATATTTGTATTCTCAGCGCTTTTTTCTTGTTGTAATAATAAAGTTGTAGTTGTTTTCGTACCATGTATTGACAACTCGGAATAGGTGATGTATACCTATTTTGGGGGCGCCACAATGGTCTGAAGATAGCATTAGTAGTCCTCACTATTTCGTGAAATAGTGTGATAATAATTGTAATGAGGACTCCTTTTTGAGTTTGTATAATATCTAGTAGAGCGATATTTGTATTTAAACTCACGGTTTATGTATTAAGTTGTATTTAAATTTGTACCATGTAAGTGGTGACCCAAGATGGGTGATGTATACCTAATTTTGGGGCGTCGCGGTTAGTATCGAGCTTAGGATATGATCCTGGCTAAGATGTGAGAATAGTACTAGGAGGGAGAGGCGGGGAATACCTTCGCTAGTATGACCTACTAAGTTTATGTCTTTATTTTATTGGTTGGTCGAGGAAGATAGGGATAATTTGTTACATGTCAATTAACCTTTTGTTTTGTGGCGATGTCGAAAATGACATCCGAGAATATTGAGAATAGCAATGGAGCGCTTGCGATCGTTGATTCACCACATATCAATAATCGGGATAATGTGCATCGTGAAGGCGACAATCCTCATGGAAACAACAACCGACCAAATGATGAATGATCAAATGTTCAGAGGCTTTATGCAATTTATGCAACAAAGAAGTAGTGAGCGACTCTGTCCAAAAGCGTAGGTGGAAACACGGAAAACTCTCGAGGCGGTCACCATTAAACAATTCAAGGAGCTGGGACCACCGGAGTTTAAGGGAGAGCAAAACCACTTACGGCGGAAGCATGGATAAAGTGATTACAAGATATTTGATGTCTTGGGATGCTCGAGGAGCAAAGGTTCCCTTTGCCGCCTTTTATGTTGCGCGGAGAGGCAGATTCTTGGTGGGAATCGGTAAAAGCGTACTCAACTTCTTTGTCTTGAAGATATCTTGGGAGAAGTTCCGGGAGTCATTCAACGACAAATACTTTCACGAAAGTATTCGCCACATGAAGGAGGTGGAGTTTATCAAGTTGGAACAAAACAATATGACAGTGTCGCAATACGAGGCAAAATTTGCGGAGTTATCACGGTTTGCGTCCCACTTGGTGGATAATGAAGAGAGAATGGCGCGAATGTTTTTAAGAGGTGCTGAAGCGAGAGATACGTCAACATCTTATTTCTCATAAAGCGTGTTTGTATTCGGATGTTGTAAATAGGGCTCGATTAGTGGAACGCGATAATGAGTCAACGCAACTAAAAAGAAGCGGTGGCAAAATTATAATACCGGTGAGAGTAGTCATCGAGCGGTAACAACAAGCGTGGAGGGAATCAGCGGGCAGATATGGTAACCACTTTCGGTGGTAATCGGGGCCAAAACAATAAGAATGGACATTTCAAGAAAGCGGAGATTCAACAATGATGGAAAAACGTCAAAGACCGGCACCCATTGTTAAGGAAGGAGAAAGACCACCTATCATATGCTTCAAATGCGGAGGAGAGAGGACACATCGATCAAAGCTGCGTCATGCCATCCAAAGCATGTTATAATTGTGGAAGAGAAGGTCACTTAGCTCGATTTTGTCGTTTCACAGAAGACAAATTCAAGCTAGGATGGAGGCAACAAAGGCCATCCCGAAAATTCAAAACCCAGTAGTGCAAGGGAGAGCGTTTGTTGTGACCTCCAAAAAAAGCAAGGAATCCGAATGAGGTCATCACGGGTAAGTTTATCATGCAAAAATTGATTGTTTTCGTAAGGTTGTTAGCTTTCATATTCCTAATCAACCTATTATGCGAATTCAAATGACCAAACCATTAAAATCAATCACGGTCATCTCAAGCCATAAAGCTATTCGTTTATTGAAAAGCGGATGTCAAGCTTTCTTAGCTCATGTCACGATTTAAACAAAAAATCGTTAGTTTTGAGCGATATTTCTATTGTTAATAAATTTCTGACGTATTCCCGAAGAACTTCTGGCCTACCCCAGGCGTGAAATTGAATTTTGTATCGACCTTGAACCCGTGACAAAACCTATTTCCAAAGCCCATATCGAATGGCTCTATTGAACTTCGAGGAGTTAAAGACCCAAGCTGCAGGAATTGTTAGACATTGGCTTTATTCGTCCTAGTACTTCTCCTTGGGGTGCTCCTGCATTCTATTCGTGAAAGAAGAAAGATGGGAGTATCGACTTTGTATTGATTATCGGAATTAAATCATGTCACCATCAAAAATAGGTATCCATTGCCACGTATTGATGACTGATTTGACGATTGCAAGGAGCCAAATTCTTTTCAAAGATAGATCTTCGTTAGGATATCACCAATTGAAGATTAGAACCGGCGACATTCCAAAAGGCGGCTTTAACGGAACTAAATGCGGGCATTATGAATTCCTAGTCATGTCCTTTGGATTGACTAATGCTCCTGCTGCCTTCATGGATATGATGAACCGAGTATTCAAGGAATATTTAGATCACTTTGTGGTCGTCTTTATTGATGACATCCTTATTTATTCCAAAATCCGTGAAGATCATGAGCAACACTTGAGGCTGACACTCCAAAAGCTTCGTGAATATAAGCTTTATGCCAAGTTGAAGAAATGTGAGTTCTGGCTTGAAGAAGTAGCATTCCTTGGGCACGTGGTATCAAGTCATGGAATATCATTGACCCCAAGAAAGAATGAAGCTATTCAAAGCCGGGAACAACCTAAATCGATAATAAAATCACGTAGCTTTCTCGGTTTAATTTGGTTATTATCGGAGATTCGTGGAAGGATTTTCTCGAATCGCTACTCCGATGATTTCGGTGACTCGGAAAGATACAAAGTTCGGTTGGAAGCGAAGAATGTGAGAAGAGTTTTCAAGAACTCAAGAGGAGACTTAATTAGACTGTTACGACAATACCATCCGGCTCGGAGGATTTGTCATCTGAGTGATGCTTGAGCAAAAGGTTGGGATGTGTTCTTATGCAACATGGAAAAGTTATAGCCTATGCCTCGCGACAACTCAAAAGAATATGAGAGGAATTATCCTACTCATGATCTAGAGTTAGCATTTATTATCTTTGCACTTAAAATTTGGAGGCATTACTTGTATGGGAGAAAGTGGAGATCTTTACTGGATCATAAAAGCCTCAAATATTTCTTCACTCAAAAGGAACTCAACATGCGACAACGACGTTGGCTTGGCTGTTGAAAGATTATGATCATACCATCAATACCATCACTCGAAAAGCGAGCGTGGTAGGCGGCGCATTGAGTAGAAAATCATATGCAAGTACTGAGTGCGATATTGTCAACGCAAGGCCCATTTTGTGTGACTTGCAAAGAATGGAGATAGAGTTAAAGACTCGAGAGACGCGTGTGATGATAGCGAGTATCTGAGTAGAACCGACTTTAATCGATAAAGTTAAAATTCGCTCAAGCTACTGGACACGGAGGCGATGCGTATGAGGAAGAAAGTGCAAGAAGGTGCTTTGCGGAAGCAAGAATCGATGAAGAAGGAATACTTGAGTCAACTCCGGACTTTGTGTTCTAACGACCACGATTTAAAGTATAATATCATGATGGAGGCGCACAACACACCATTTGCAATCCATCACAGGAGTACCAAAATGTATCATGATATTAAATATACATTTTGGTGGAGCAATATGAAGAGAGAGATAAGCATTTGTTTATATCAAGGTGTCTAACTTGTCAACGAGTTAAAGCGGAGCATCAAGTACCAAAAGGTCCATTGCAACCACTTGAAATTCCGGAATGGAAGTGGGAGCACATTACCATGGATTCGTTACACGGTCTTCCTAAGGTTTCTCAAGGCATTGATGCAATTTGGGTCATTGTTGATAGATTGACCAAGTCTGCTCATTTATTACCGAAATCTGAAACTTATACACTTGAACGTCTTGCTCGTATGTATATAAGCGAGATTGTAAGATCGCATGGTATCTTGCGGTATCCATAGTTTACGATCGAGACCCAAGATTCACTTCACGATTTTGGGTTAGTTTGCAAAAAGCTATGAGCACAGACTCACGATTTAGCTCGGCATATCATCCTCAGACGGACGGGACGATCGGAGAGGACTATTCAAACTCTTGAAGATCTATTAAGACTACTGTGTCCTTGATTTCAAGGAAGTTGGGACAAGTTCTTACCATTGGTGGAGTTTTCCCTCTGACAACAGTTATCTTAAAGCAAGTATTGGCATGGCTCCATTCAAGCGTTGTATGGAAGAAAGTGTCGTTCTCGGTATCTTTGGGATGAGGTGGGTGAAGCAACGTTGTTGGGACCGGAGTTGGTACGTATGACTACGGAAAAGATTCAAACGATCAAACAACGTATAAAAACCTCACAAAATCGATAAAAGAGTTATCTTGATCTTCATCGAAAGGACGTGGAATTCGATATAGGAGATCATGTGTTGTTAAGAGTTGCTCCATGGAAAGGAGTTACAAGATTTGGAAAGAGGAAAACTTAATCCTCGATTCATCGGTCCATTTTAATCCTCGATCGAGTAGGAGCTGTGGCCTATAGACTCGCTTTCTGCCAAATATGTCTCGTGTTCATAACATTTTTCACATATCTATGTTACGTAAATATGTGAAAGACCCGAACCATATTATTGAGTTAGAGCAGGACGAAATAGCGGAAGATTTGACGTATGAAGAGGTTCTGTTCAAATTTTGGATAAGAAGGAACATATTCTACGCTCCAAGGTTATACCTCAAGTCGAAGTTTTGTGGAGGAACCACGATGTTGAGGAAATGACTTGGGAGTTAGAATCGAAATGAAATCAAGGTATCCTTACCTCTTGACATACCAGTATCGTACCCTAATTTCGAGGGCGAAATTTCATAAGAAGGGAGGTTGTAAGACCCCAACTTTTATAAATAAAGATGAATTTTTCTATAAATATTATTTTGAATATTATGGAATAAATTTGATATAATGTTATAGTTGTGGGTAATATTTATAAATTTTGCAAAAGTATGCAAGTTGTTATAAAATATTCGTTTGGTGGGAATATTCTTTTTGTTAGGAATATTCGTATAACTATGGCTCAATCATTAGTGGACCCCACAAATGAGAATTATTGTCGGATTGAGAAAATGACAAAATATTTTATAAAAATAACGGCGGGAGGTTCTACCGTTAAAAGCTGTTGAACTACCCGGTGGTAAAAGTACGATGTCTGGCGTGGTTGCATAGTATTACTGCGGTATTGATTATTGATGCTTATGTGAGAAGTCACTCATTTATGCTCAATTATTACTACTGATAATTCTTGCATCATATCTCTTATATTATTGATTCAATTATTGTCAAAGATTATCATCTGTATAATATGTTATAGTATTAAATCAATAATTGAGACGACAAGTTATAAATGATTAATAATTGTTGAAAGATTAAATATGTGTTAATGAAAAATAAAATGATTTGTGGTAAGTTTGATTATTTTATGGGGGGCTCATATGTCATCATCTAAGAGTCTCTTCGTCAATAGTAATTACCTTCATCAATAGTAATTACCCTTGTGAATAGTATTTACCTTCGTCAATAGTAATTACCCTTGTGAATAGTATTCACCTTCGTCAATAGTATTTACCTTCGTTAATAATAATTACCTTTACCAGACGTCGAACCACTTGTCGTTTCACATTACAGGCATCGAACCACTTGTCGTTTCACATTACAGGCGTCGAACCACTTGTCGTTTTTCACATTACAAAGCGTCAAACCACTTTTCTTTTCACATCATTAGTCGTCGAGCCACTTGCCTTTTCACACGGCGGTGCTAAGCTAGAAATCTTCTATAAATAGAGGCCTAGGGCTTCATTATTTTCACAAATTCATTCAAGCTATAGAGAGAAAGTATAGAGAGAATAAGAGAAAGAAGAAGAAGAGTATTTTGTTACTACTGCTTCTTTGCGATATTCAATCTCCTACCAAATGTAAGGGGTGTTATTCTTTCTTATTCATGAAAGAAGCTGTTGTTATTCCATTGCTTATTATTACATTGGAATAACTTTGTATCGTGGTTTACCCTATACTTGGTGACATTCTTCTATTATTACATTGGAACATCACATGCGTGTGTTTACACAGGACTGGTTAAAATCTTTATTATTATTCTGTTGGAACATCACATGCGTGTGTTTTACAGGACTGGTTAAAATCTTTTTATTATTACATTGGAACATCACATGCGTGTGTTTTACAGGACTGGTTAAAATCTTTATTATTATTACATTTGGAACATCACATGCTGCATGTATTTTCTGCCGGACTGGTTCCATTCTTTATTATTATTACATTGGAACATCACATGCATGCGTTTCACTGGGACTGGTTCCGTTATTTATTATTCTTTGGAATAACTTTTGCTGTCTTGATCTATCGCATGCATGGTGATTTCTTTTGTTATTCTATTCTTTATTATACCCAGTTGGTTAAAAATTTGACTTGTATACTCCATGAAATTAGTGGAATATCCTTGATATTTGCGTTTCATCCGGTATCTTTTCATGGAAATATTCTTACGATCATTCTTGAATTTTACTCTACAAAACAAAGATCATGTTGATAATTTGGACGTTAATAATTCTGGATAAAATAATTCTTGAACTTGTTTTATTGAATTCTTATATCATTGTCATCATCCTCATGTTTATATTATGTTGAAAGTCATATGGCACATGAGTGCATAGATGGACTTGGTATGATTATGACCGAGAGACTATTCGGTGTAATCATGGCCCGGTAATGTTACAAATGATGTGATAAAAATCCTCGATGGTAGTAGTGCATTGGTGGATGATTGTTGGCATGATCATGACCATTAATGAATACACAAATATTCTTGGCCCGTAGTGCATGAATAATTGTGGTCGTGATACTTAAAAGAATATCCTTGGTAGTAGTAGTGCGTGGGGTGATTCGATGATGTGGAATGTTTATTAAATTTGAGTCTCAAATTTATAATGATGATGAAAAACCTTTTAAAACCTAAAAGATAGTAGACTTTATTTTCTACTTGACTCTTTTAATGGATTGCTTATTCATTGCAGATTAAACTGCTGGTTGTCTATTGTATTTTATCGGTTTAACATTGTTGAAGACTATTGATAATTTATTACGCATTATCTTAATCATAATATTTCTTCTTGGGCTAGTTGAGCTCACCCTTTCTTTCCTTTATTCTCTTGAAATGAGAATATATTTGAGGCAGTCGGGGAAGCAGTGATGGTCACGAAGATAGCATTAGTAGTTCTCACTATTACGTGAAATAGTGTGATAATAATTGTAATGAGGACTCCTTTTTGAGTTTGTATAATATCTAGTAGGCGATATTTGTATTTAAACTCACGGTTTATGTATTAAGTTGTATTTAAATTACATACCATGTAAGTGGTGACCCAAGATGGGTGATGTATACCTAATTTGGGGGGGCGTCACAAAGGTTACTACCCATTCATTTATCTCTCTCGCTTGTGCTCAACGTTTAAACTTGACTCAGGAGAAATTAGACTTTGACTATCTGTGGAAACTCGTTAGAGAAACTTTCATCACATCCATTTGTTTATAAATCTTGTTTGATTCAAGTTGGCACCATTACCTTACATTGACCTTATCTCTTTAAAGATACTTGCTTTTGATGTGATTTTAGGGATTGATTGGTTAACTACTCATCATGCCAAAATTAATTGTTTTAAAAGGTTGTTAGTTTTCATATTCCTAACCAACTGTTATGCTAATTCAAGCAACTAAACCATTAAAATCAATCAACATCATATCTAATCATAAAGCTATTCGTTTATTGAAAAAGGATGTCAAGCTTTCTTAGCCCATGTTATGGATTTGAATAAAGACACGTCCAAATTTGAATAATATTCTGTTGTTGTTATTGATTTTTCTGGCGTATTTCTGAAGAATTTCTTGGTTTACTCCCAAAGCTCGATATTAAATTTTGTATCGACTTTGAAACCGGTACAAAACTCATTTCTAAAATCTCATATCGAATGGCTCTATTGAACTTCGGGAGTTAAAAATTCAACTATAAATTTGGTTTCGAGCCATTATCTGGTGACTTCCTTTGTGGAATGCACCGAAGCCGAGACTCTCTCGTAGGGGACACCATATTAAATGCGATAGTAAAAGCGATTGGTGTCATTGTAACGTCTTATCCAGGTTGGGATATGAGTCACGATTGAGAACAACCTAAGTCGGTAATCGAAATACGTAGCTTTCTGAAGCTTAGTTGGTTATTATCGGAGATTCGTTGAAGGATATTCTCGAATCTATATTCCATTAACTTGGTGACTTGTAGAGATACAAAATTTGAATGGAGCAAGGAATGTGGGAAGAGCTTGAAGAACTCGAGAGGAGACTCATTTCAAAGACATGTTATGACAATGCCATCCCTGAAAAGCGAGCGTGGTAGGCGGCGTGTTGAGTAGAAGATCGTATACACAATCTAAATACGATATTGTCAAAGACTCATTTCATTATAATTTACAAATAATAGAGATGGAGATGAAAACTCTAGGTACCCACGTGATGATATCTGAGTATAATCGACTTTAATCGATAAAGTTAAAGTTGTTAGGTGCTACACACCGAGGTGATGAATTTGAAAAAGGAGGTGCAAGAAGTTGTTATTTCAAAAGTGAGAATCGGTGAGGTGAGGAAAGCTCAAACCTTCGATTTATTAATCCATTTGAAATTCTCGATTGAATAGGGGCTGTGGCCTATAGACTTGTTTTTACCGTCAAGTATGGCGCGCGTGTTCATAACGTTTTTTTCACGTATCGATGTTACGTAAATATGTGGACGGCCGAACCACGCCTATTGAGTTAGAACCAGGACGAGATAATAGAAGACTTAACGTCACGAGGAAGTACTGTCAAGATCTTGGATAGGAAAGAACAAGTCCTATGTACCGAGGTTATACCACAAGTTAAAGTTTTGTGGAGAAACCATGCTATTGAGAAATTATTTGGGAGTTGGAAAGCGGAAATGAAAGCGAGGTATTCTCATCTTTTCAAAACACTGAAGACGTCACGTCAATTTCGAGGACGAAATTTCATAAGGAGGGAGGTTGTAAGACCCCAAATTATTAATAAATGAAATTTATTTTCCTCTATTTATTATTTTGAAATAGTAAGGGTTGATTTGATTAATGTGGATAGTTATGGGTAAAATACGCAAATATTTCGAATAAGCAAGTGGTTATAAAATATTCATTATTGCCGGAGAATATTCGTTTGGTCGTGAAATATTAAGTCTTATCGAGGAATATTAAATGCGACGACGCAGATCTTTTGTGGGCCCCATAACGGAAAGCAATTGGATGAAGAAAGCGACAAATATAAGTTGTTTATAAATAGCAGGCGTAGTTATTCACAGTTAATCTTGTTGGAATACCGGTGATTAAAACACACTGTCTGGCGTTGTTGAGAAGATGCACCAGTATTGCACCAATTATTGATTCTTACGTAAGAAGGCAATACTCGATAATTATTACGATAATTATTATTCGGTATTTTATTTTATTGATTCAATAATTCTTTGTATTGATATTTTATATTCTTGTTGTTTCAATAAATTGTCATTACACGGTATTTTCCATTATCGGAGCAATAATTCATATTATCTGAATAATATTATTGGATAACATTATTGGCAATGTCTAGAAAGTTCTGTCTAAGGAGAGGTTTGGTCACCTAATTGCGCCAGTAAGGAGAGATCCTTATTGGAAAGCCCCCTCTTTCCTGGGAACGGCCTGGTTGCCAGTACTGTGATTCTGTAATATTATTTGTGAATAATTAATTATTGATTTATATGATGAGGAAAATATTGATTTTATGTGGATATAGATGGAGAAAATTTTTAATGTGACAATTGTTGAAAATTAATATTTTATCTTTTTCTGATAAAATAATTCATTTAAATATATTATTTTAATAATATATTAACGGTGATATTTTTATAATGAATGTGGGATATATGAGTATATGAGGAGGAAGGGTATTTTTGTGGCATTAAATATTAACATATATTTTGTGTGTTGGTGGACACAATTATTGACCGAAATTTGATTATAGCCTGTAAAATCGCCCGTTTGTGGATTTCGATTAATTTCTGTTTGGAATTTGGAAAAACTTTCTTCTGCAAAGTTGTAGAGAATTGAATTTCCTATAAAAAAAAATGCGAGATTCGAATTTTCTAATAAAAAGGCTATTTATTATGAATTATTGAAGTTCCGAAGCTATGAAATAATTGATTTTTGGGAGTTTTAATTAATTATTTTGAGAAAAACGTTTTTGGTGAGTTTGTGAACCTCATTTAACATGTGCTATGGCTGAAATCAGATTTCAAAGGTGGGCTAAGGAATTTTGTTTATAAATAATATTATTATATTCAATTTTATACTTTGGTGTTCTAAGCATTTTCCTATAAATAGGGAGCTTAGGTTAGAATTGAAAATCATACCGTAAACTCAAGTTTTCTCTATTTCTCTCGATATTTTGAGCGTATTCTTGTGAGTATACTTTTGAGTGTTGATATCTGGTTGCAAGTTCAAGTCATAGCTTTATATCAGGTGTTTCAACTAAATCTCTTGTCTTTCGAGGTAAGGGATGTTATTTTCTTCTCAAATGATATTATTTCTTCAATATCATTATCTTTGAAATATTGGTTGAAACTTTTTATCAAATTTGGAACTTTTCCATATCGGGGGTTACTATTCATGAGTTCTTATTCATGAGTTACTTATTCACGAGTTACTATTCATGAGTTCTTATTCACGAGTTACTATTCACGAAAGTACTATTCATGAAAGCGTGAAGATGTTTTTTGGGAAATTTCTATCTTTTGGTGTTTGAGTTACTATTCACGATATCAAGACTATTCACGATATCTGACACTATTCATCGAAAAATAAAATTTCTTCTTTTTGTCCAAAATATCTATTCTAGATACTAGCTTTGATTGTATCCATGTTTTGATCATTCTTGAATTTTACACCACTATGATTATTTTTGAGGTATTTTTGAACATGGATAAAACAAAGTACGAATCCTTAATCCTTAATCCTTGTCATTTTGTTTCACTGGATTCGTTTCTTTAAAAAAATATTTTTCATCATCCTCAATCTTAAATGATGATATTATTGAATATCTTTGGCTTTGTAGCAAAGATGAATGATTTTGAAGAATATCTTTGTCAGAAAGTGCAAAGATGAGCAGTGTTTAGATGAACATGATTAATCGATGAATATCTTTGGCCCAGAGTGCAAAGATGAATATTTGATTCGGATGTATATTGATTGATGTTCTGAGGATAAAAGATGAGCGATGAACTTTTAAATTCATACATAGAAGATAGTAGTTTGCATTTCTACTTAACTCTTCTAATGAATTATTATTTCATTGCGAATATTGATTTAAAATTTGTTGTCTATTGTATTCTATTAGATTTTTTCTGTTGAAGACTAAAGGTAATTTTTGTATATTATCTTAGTCATAATATTCTTTCTTGAGCTAGTTGAGCTCACCCTTTTCCTTTTTGTTCCATTTTTCTTCTCGGAGCGAGAATATAGCGAAAGTACGAAGTGGGGTATGGAATGAAGGTTTTAGAAAGGATTGTTAGTAGTCCTCACCATTTTTGTAAAATAATGTATCAATAAATGTGATGAGGATTTATTTGAGTATAGATATTGTCAGAAGATAATATTTGTATTCAAACTCACAGCTTTCTTGTTGTAATAATAAATTTGTAGTTGTTTTACGTACCATGTATTGACAACTCGAATAGGTGATGTATACCTATTTTGGGGGGTCACATTAATGATATTAGATTATGAGATTATTAAGTGATTGATAACATGGGGATATTCTTGAATCTGGATAAATTATATTATAAATGTTTAATATTTATCCTTTATCTCATTTGATTGATTCTTTATATCATTATCCTCATGTTTATATTATGTTGAAAGTCATACGTGTCTCAGTAGTGCATAGATGGACTTGGTATGATTATGACCGAGGATTGTTGGTATAATCATAACCGTAATTGAAAACACGATTATCTTTGGCCATAGTGCATGGATAATTTGTGGTCGTGATACTAATGAATACACGATTATCTTTGGCCGTAGTGCATGGATAATTTGTGGTCGTGATACTAATGAATACACGATTATCTTTGGTAGTAGTGCATGGATAATTTGTGGTCGTGATACTAATGAATACATGATTATCTTTGGTAGTAGTGCATGGATAATTTATGGTCGTGATACTAATGAATACACGATTATCTTTCGGTAGTAGTGCATGGATAATATGTGGTCGTGATACTAATGAATACACGATTATCTTTTCGTAGTAGTGCATGGATAATTTGTGGTCGTGGATCTTAATGAATACACGATTATCTTTGGCCGTAGTGCATGGATAATTCGTGGTCGTGATACTAATGAATATCCTTGGCCTGTAGTGCAGGGATGATTCGATGATATGGATTAATTATTGAGCTGAGTCTTAGCAATGAAATATTAATTCATGGATGTGGTAAAAGTCATCTTTGGTCGTAGTGCATTGATAGACTTGGTATGATTATGACCACGGATTATTCGGTATAATCATGATCGTAAACACGAATATCCTTGGCCAGTAGTGCATGGATAATTCGTGGTTGTGATACTATTAAGCTGCGTCTCAGCATTATTGGTTTTGAGCTTGTATATCTTTAGCTTTGTAGTGCAAAAGATGAATTGTTAATGAATATCTTTGGCGGATTGCGAAGATGAATTTAATATTTTTAACGATAAAGGTATTCAAGGTATCCTCACCTTTTATCATACCAGTATCGTACCCTAATTTCGAGGCTTAAATTCCATAAGGAGGGAGATTGTGAGACCCCAGATTTTATCAATAAAGATTTAAAATTTTGTCGAAATAATTTTTAATATTATGGTGTGAATTTGAGATAATATTATGGTTGTGGGTAGTATTTATAAATTTTGCAAAGTATGCAAGTGGTGATATTATATTCGATTGGTGGGGAATATTCGACTAAAGCAGGGAATATTCGTACAATGATTTCAATCATTGGTGGACCCTATAATGTAATTATTGTCGGATTGAGAAAACGACTATAAAAATATTTTATTGAAATAACGGCGGAAGTTTTACCGTTGATATTGTTGAACTACTCGGTAGTAAAAGTAAATGAATGTCGTGTGGTTGCATAAGAAGCACACCGGTATTGATTATTGATGCTTATGTGAGAAGTCACTCGGTTTGATTCCATTATTGTCGATTAATAATATGAATTATTATAAGCGATAATGACGTTTTGTTTTATTCGTATTATTAACGTAATAAAATAGAAACATCTTTTCATATAAAGCAGAATACTTTATTAAAGTTATTCTATAAATAGAATATATTATATTTTAATATGCATAGTGTTGCATAGTGTTTTGCATAGTGTTGCATAGTGTTTGCATAGTAAAATGTTTTATATAAATAGAATATATGATATTTTATTTAAAAGATTTTGCTTTAAATATGGACCGTCGATTAAAGTAAATCAATCGGACTGTTTCATGGATTAATTACTATGCATTCTATTTTCCTATAAATAGAAGCTCATTCCTTCATTATTTTCTTACTTAATTCACTTTGAAACTCTAGAGAGAGAAATTATAGAGAGAAGCTATAGAGAAAATCTATAGAGAGAAAGAAGAAAAGTATTCTGCTACTTCACTTTTCCAATATTCAGTTCTTCTAAGGTAGGGAATATTATTTGTTGTACTCGTAGGGAGTATTATTTCTTTCTTACCTATGAAGAGAACTTTAGTTATTCCATTCATTATTATTCTGTTGGAATAACCTGTAAAAGTGGCATACCCTATACATAACCTGTATATGCGGCATACCCTATACTTGGTGAAATCCTTATGTTATTCCATTCTTATTTATTACATTGGAATAACTCGTATACCTTAATCCCCTATACTTGGTGATCTTCTTACGTTATTCCATTCTTTATTATTACATTTGGAATATCCATGCATGTGTTTTTACACAGGACCGGTTCCATTGTTTATTATTCCGCATTTATTATTCTGTTGGAATATCCTGTCCATGTGTTTTACACCGGACCTGGTTCCATTGTTTATTATTCCGCATTTATTATTCATTTGGAATATCCGTCTGTGTGTTTTACATGGACACGGTTCCATTGTTTATTATTCAAGACATTTATTATTACATTGGATCATCCACGCTTGCAGAATTTGAATTTCACGACTGGTTCCGTTATTATTATTCATTGGAATAACTCGTACTATCGCGAAGTACCGCATGCATGGTGATTTCTTTTGTTATTCCATTCTTTATTATACCCGGTTGGTTAAAACTTTGACTTCTATATACTCCATGAAATTAGTAGAATATCCTTGATATTTGCGTTTCATCCAAAGATCTTTTCATGGAAATATTCTTCCGATCATTCTTGAATTTTACTCTACTAAAACAAGATTCTTGTTGACAATTTGGACGTTATTAATTCTCGGATAAAATAATTCTTGAACTTGTTTTATTGAATTATTATGTCATTGTCATCATCCTCATGATATATTATGTTATCTTTGGCTTACGTGCATAGATGCACTTAGTATGATTATATGCACCGGATCATTTAAGATAATCACGGCTTGTTATAAATGATGTGATAAAAGTCCTCGGTGGCACGTAATGCACGATGATGGATAGTTTTGGTATGATTATGACAAAGCGTGATTCGGTATAGTCATGACCATTGATAATTTGATGAAAATCCTTGGCCGTGGTAGTGCGTGGATGATTAGATGTGGTGGTTTATTTATTAAAATTTGAGTCTCAAATGATAAAAATTGATGAAAACCTTTTAAAACCTAAAAGATAGTAGATTTTATTCTCTACTTGACTCTTTTAATGGATCGTGATATTCACTGCGATTAAACCGGTTGTCTATTGTATTTTATCGTTTAACATTGTTGAAGGCTAATGATAATTTATTCGCATTATCTTAGTCATAATATTTCTCATTGGGCTAGTTGAGCTCACCCTTTCTTTCACCGTTTTCTTCGTGAAATGAGAACATAGCTAGACTTGTAGCCTCGGGGAGCGGAGTAATGGTCCAGAGGATAGCATTAGTAGTCCTCACTATTACGTGAAATAGTGTGATAATAGTTGTAATGAGGACTCCTTTTGAGTTTGTATAATATCTAGTAGACAATATTTGTATTCAAACTCGGTTTATGTCAGATTGTATACCTACGTTATATTAGTAAGTTGTATTTGAATTTTATGTACCATGTAAGTGGCGACCCAAGATGGGTGGCGTATACCTAATTTTGGGGCGTCCACAACTTCTCCCAAGATATCTTGACACCGGAGTTGAGTACGCTTTTTCTGGATTCCCCACCGATGTCTGCTCTCCGCGCATGACATAAAGGTAAGAAAGGAACCTTTTCTTTCTTGAGCATCCCAAGACATCAAATATCTTGGTAATCTGCTTTATCCATGCTTCCGCGAAGTGGTTTTGGCTCTCCCTTAAACTCCGGTGGTCGGCTCCTTGAATTGTTTAGCGGTGACCGCCCGAGAGTTTTCCGTGTTTCCACATACGTTTTAGACAAAAGTCATTTTCGCCTGATGTTGCATGAATTCTAAAAACCTCTTAAGCGTCTCGTCGTTAAATCAATTGATGTTGTTTTTGAGGAGGATTATTGTCATCTGTTGCACATTATCGATTATTGATCTGTGGAGAATCAGCGGTCTCTGTGCTCCATTGCTATTCTCCACATTCTCGGATGCCATTTTCAAACACCGCCACAAAATAAGGGTTAATTGACATGCAACATATTTTCACTATACTCGTGAGACCAATCAAATACCAAATAAACTTAGGTAGGTCATACTGGCGAAGGAATTCCCTATCTCTCCCTCCTAGTTCTAGTCTCACATCTTAGCCGAGGATCATATCCCTAAGCTCGATACCAACTGTTGTGACGCCCCCAAAATTAGGTATCGTCACCCATCTTGGGTCGCCACTTACATGGTGCTGAGAATTTAAATACAACTTACTAATATAAGCTCGTCGTGTACAATATGACATAAAGCGTGAGTTTGAATACAAATATTGTCTACTAGATATTATACAAACTCAAAAGGAGTCTTCATTACAATTATTATTATCCACTATTTTCTGCGAATAGTGAGGACTACTAATGCTATCCTCTAGACCATTACTCCGTTCCGAGGCTCAAAATTTATATTCTCATTTCACAGAAGAGAACGGTGAAAGAAAGGGTGAGCTCAACTAGCCCAAAGAAGAAATATTATAACTAAGATAATGCGAGAATAAATTATCAATAGTCTTCAACAATGTTAAACTAATAAAATACAATAGACAACCGGTTTAAGCTGCGGTATAATATGCAATCCATTAAAAGAGTCAGTAGAAAATAAAGTCTACTATCTTTTAGGTTTTAAAAGGTTTTCATAAATTTTATCACTAAGACTCGGTTTAATGAATAAACCACAATATCTAATCATCCCTCGCATACTTGGCAGTCAAGGATTTTCATCAAATTATCAATGGTCATGACTATACCGAATCACCCCGGTCATAATCATACCAAAACTATCCATCATCGCATTATGTGCCACCGAGGACTTTTATCACATCATTTATAACAAGCCATGATTATACCGAATGATCCTCGGTCATAATCATACTAAATTCATCTATGCACGTCACCAAAGATAACATAATATAATATGAGGATGATGACAATGACATAATAATTCAATAAAACAAGTTCACAAATTAATTTATTCAGAACTAATAACGCCCAAATTGTCAACATGATATCGCTTTGTAGAGTAAAATTCAAGAATGATCGTAAGAATATTTCCATGAAAGATCTTTGGATGAAACGCAAATATCAAGAATATTCTACTAATTTCATGGAGTATAGAAGTCAAAGTTTTAACCAACTAGGTATAATAAAGAATGGAATAACAAAGGAAATCACCACATGCATGCAGACAGATAGACAAAGTTATTCCAATGTAATAATAATACAGAAACCGTGTCAGTCGTGAAATTCATAACCGGCATACGTGATGTTCCAATGTAATAATAAAGATGGAACCAGATCCGGTGTAAAACACACAGATAGATATTCCAATGTAATGATAAAGATTTTAACCAGTCCGGTGTAAAAACACACGCATGTGATGTTCCAACAGTAATAATAAAGATTTTAACCAGTCCTGTGTAAAACACATGCATGGGATGTTCCAATGTAATAATAAAGATGTAATAATAGAAGAATGTCACCAAGTATAGGGTAAACCACGTATACAAAGTTATTCCAATGTAATAAATAAGAATGGAATAACATAAGGATTTCACCAAGTATAGGTACGCCATATATACAAGTTATGTATAGGGTATGTGTAAGACCCCAGCTTTTATAAATAAAGATGAATTTTCTATAAATATTATTTTTGAATATTATGGAATAAATTTGGGGTAATATTTATAAATTTTACAAAGTAAGCAAGTTGTTATAAAATATTCGTTTGGTGGGGAATATTCTTTTTTGTTTGGGAATATTCAGACGACGACTCAATCGATGGGTTGATTTAATAACGGAAGTATTGTCGTAGTTAGAAAACGACAAAATTATCTTTCTATAAAAATAACGGCAGAGGTGTTACCGTTAAAACTGTTGAACTACCCGGTAGTAAAAGTACAGTAATACGCGTGGTTGCATAGTAGCACACGGTATTGATTATTGATGCTTACGTGAGAAGTCGTTTAGCTATACTCAATTATTGCTACAGTAATTGCTGCATCATATCTCTTATGTTATTAATTCAATTATTGTCACAGTATCATCTGTATAATATGTTATATTATTAATTGAGATGACAAGCTATAAATGATTAATAATTGTTGAAAGATTAAATATGTGTTGATTAAAAATAAAATGATTTGTGGTAATATTTATTCAATCCTCGATATATATAAAGAGTCCATTATGAGACGTTTGTGGTAAGTTTGATTATTTTATGGGGGCCCATATGTCATCATCTAAGAGTCTCTTAAGTCGATAGTAAATAGTATTTACCTTTTGAATAGAATAATAATTACCTTTGTGAATAGTAATTACATTGGCCAATAAGATAGTATTTACCTTTGTGAATAGTAATTACCTTTGTGAATAGTAATTACCTTCGTCAATAGTATTTACCTTCTTCAATAATAGTAATTACCTTTGTGAATAGTAATTACCTTCGTCAATAATAATTACCCTTCGCAAATAGTAGTTGTCCCTTCAATATTACCAAGAGTTAATCGCTCTTCTTGATTGTTCCAAGGGTTAATTACCCCTTCAGTAAATAGTAGTTGTCTCTTTAATATTACCAAGAGTCATTTTGACCTTCGTTAAGACCAAGAGCCACCCTCGCTTTTTCTATAAATAGAAAGCTCATTCCTTCATTATTTCTTACTTAATTCATTGAAACTCTGTAGAGAGAAACTATAGAGAGAAAGAAGAAAAGTATTCGCTACTTCACTTTTCCAATATTCGGTTCTTCTAAGGTAAGGGATATTATTTGTTGTATCTGTAAGGGGTGTTATTCTTTCTTATTCATGAAGAGAACTTCGTTATTCCATTCTTTATTATTCTATTGGAATAACTCGTGATAATGTGGCAGATACCCTATACTTGGTGAAATCCTTATGTTATTCCATTCTTATTTATTCTCATTGGAATAACTCAGATAACGTGGTTTACCCTATACTTGGTGATATTCTTCTATTATTCTTCTTTATTATTCGCATTGGAACATCCTCGTCATGCGTGTGTTTTACACGGACCGGTAAAATCTTTATTATTATTGTTGGAACATCTTGTCGTGTGTTTTACACCGGACCGGTAAAATCTTTATCATTCTCGTTGGAATATCCTATTCGTGTGTTTTACAAGAATCTGGTTCCATCTTTATTATTCTGTTGGAACATCCCGCTTGCAGTGTGAATTTTACCCGACCGTTCCGTTATTATTATTACATTGGAATAACTCGTCTCATCGCAAGTACCGCATGCATGGTGATTTCCTTTGTTATTCCATTTTTATTATTATACCCGGTTGGTTAAAACTTTGACTTCTATACTCCATGAAATTAGTAGAATATTCTTGATATTTGCGTTTCATCCAAAGATCTTTTCATGGAAATATTCTTCCGATCATTCTTGAATTTTACTCTACAAAGCAAAGATCATGTCGACAATTTGGACGTTATTAGTTCCTGAATAAATTAATTCGTGAACTTGTTTTATTGAATTATTATGTCATTGTCATCATCCTCATGTTATATTATGTTATCTTTGGCTAACGCGCATAGATGAATTTAGTATGATTATGACCAGGGATCATTCGGTATAATCATGGCTTGTTATAAATGATGTGATAAAAGTCCTCAGTGGCCTGTAATGCAGTGATGGATAGTTTTTGGTATGATTATGACCAGGGGTGATTCGGTATAATCATGACCATTGATAATTTGATGAAAATCCTTGACCGTGGTACAGGGATGATTAGATATTGTGGTTTATTTATTAAACTGACTCTTAGTGATAAAAATTTATGAAAACCTTTTAAAACCTAAAAGATAGTAGACTTTATTTTCTACTTGACTCTTTTAATGGATTAAGATATTATACCATAGCTTAAACCGGTTGTCTATTGTATTTTATCGGTTTAACATTGTTGAAGACTATTGATAATTTATTACGCATTATCTTAGTTATAATATTTCTCATGGGCTAGTTGAGCTCACCCTTTCTTTCACCTTTTTTCTTCGTGAAATGAGAATATACCGGGACGAATCGGGAACGGAGTAATGGTCGAGAGGATAGCATTAGTAGTCCCTCACTATTACGTGAAATAGTGTGATAATAATTATAATGAGGACTCCTTTTGAGTTTGTATAATATCTAGTAGACAATATTTGTATTCAAACTCACGGTTTATGTCGTATTGTATACTTACAGCTTATATTAGTAAGTTGTATTTAAATTACGTACCATGTAAGTGGCGACCCAAGATGGGTGATGTATACCTAATTTTGGGGGGCGTCATAGTTGGTATCGAGCTTAGGATATGATCCCGGCTAAGATGTGAGACTAGAACTAGGAGGGAGAGATAGGGAATTCCTTCGCTAAGTATGACCTACCTAAGTTTATTTGGTATTTGATTGGCTCACGTAGAGTATAGTGATAATATGTTGCATGTCAATTAACCCTTATTTTGTGGCGGTGTTTGAAAATGGCATCCGAGAATGTGGAGAATAAGAATGGAGCATGTGAGACCTGTTGATTCTCCATGATCAATAATCGGGACAATGTGCAACAGGATGGCGATAATCCTCCGTAAACAACAACACTGATCAATTGACGAACGACGGTACGTTTAAGAGGTTTTTAGAATTCATGCAACATCAGGCGAAAGCGACTTCTGTCCAAAATGTAGGTAGAAACACGAAAAACTCTTGGGCGGTCACCGCTAAACAATTCAAGGAGCTGGGACCACCGGAGTTTAAGGGAGAGCCAAAACCACTTCTGGCGGAAGCATGGATAAAGCAGATTACCAAGATATTTGATGTCTTGGGATGTTCCGAGGAACAAAAGGTTCCCTTTGTCGCTTTATGTTGCATGCGTGAGAGGCAGACATTGGTGGAAATCCAGAAACGTACTCAACTCTTGTCTTCAAGATATCTTGGGAGAAGTTCCAGAGTCGTTTCAACGACAAATACTTTCCGAAAGTATTCGCCACATGAAGGAGGTGGAGTTTATAAAGTTGGAACAAAACAATATGGACCGTGTCGCAATACGAGGCAAAAATTTATGACTTATCACGATTTCGCCCCACTTGGTGTATAATGAAGAGAATGGCGCGAATGTTTTAAGAGGTTTGAAGTCGGAGACACGCCAACATCTTATTTCTCATAAACCGTGTTTGTATTAGGATGTTGTAAATAGGGCTCATTAGTGGAGCGATAACGAGTCAACCTTAACTAAAAGAGAGAGAAACGGCAAAATTATAATACCAACGGAGAGTAGTCATCAAGGCGGTGACAACAAGCGTGGAGGGAATCAACATGCCAAATATGGTAACCACTTCGGTGGTAATTAGGGCCAAAACAATAAGAATGGACATTTCAAGAAAAGGAGATTCAACAATGATGGAAAGACGTCAGCACCAGCACCCGTTGTTAAGGAAGGAGAAAGACCACCTATCATATGCTTCAAATGCGGAGGAGAGGGACACATCAGTCCGAACTGCGCCATGTCGTCCAAAGCATGTTATAATTGTGGAAGAGAAGGTCACTTAGCTTGATTTTTGTTGTTTCATCAAGACAAATTCAACTAGGATGGAGGCACCAAAGGTTGTCCTGCATAAACCAAAGCTTAGAGTTTAAGAGAGAGCGTTTTTTTTTCTCGTGACGAGGAACCCGAATAAAATTATCACTAGGTAAGTTAATCATAAGCTCTTTCGAAGTCTATACCGTGTTAGATACCGCTTCTACCCACTTTTATTTCACCTAGTTGTGTTCAACGCTTAAATTTGACTCAAGAAGTTAAACTTTGACTTATTGGTTGAAACTTCGTTAAGTAGGATCCTCAATTACCGCTTACTATTTTAAAATCTTGTTTGATTCAAATAAACATTTTCACGCTATTCGTCGATCTTATCTTTTTGAAAATATTTGCCTTTGATGTGATTTTAGGAATCAATTGGTTAACTACTCATCATGCTTTTCGTAAGGTTGTTAGTTTTATATTCATAACCAACTTGTTGTGCGTAATTCAAGTAACCAAACTACTAAAGTCAATTATTGTCATATCAAGCCATAAGTAAAGAGCCCCGAACCTTTCGTTGTTGAATTTCTTGTGTGGAATGCACCAAAGCCGATTTTTCAGAGGCTTACATCATGAATGAAGATGGCAAGTTTATAGGTATCATTGTGAGGTGCTATCTAGGTTAAGGGATAGAAGTCACAGTTGGTATCAATGTGACGACTTATCCAAGTCTTGGATGAGAGTCACAGTTTTGAATGACATTTCTATTATTAATAAATTTCCGGCGATTCTTGAAGACTTCTTAGCCTACTTAGAGCGTGAAATCGAATTTCAGATTGACCCCAAAGATAAAACCCATTTCTTAAACTCTCAAATATTTCTTCAACTAAAATGAACAGCTTTACGTGGTTTATGATGAAAGTCATAATAAAAGCATTGGACTAATGAAAATCATGGGTATACATGGTATTAGTAAGTTATGATGAGTGATGAGTTATGTGAAAACATGAAAGTTTCTTAAAATCACAAGGAGTTAAAACCAGATTTTGGTGAAAACGAATATAAAATTCAATTGACCAAATCTCCTATTATATTTTGAATTTTGAGTGTGGTTAAGTCCTAGAGTTAGATCTATGAGTTACCTAACTAATCCAAGTGGAATCAATGAAAAGGTGTTGTAGATTTTTCGTGGACTGATTTTAGCAAAGGAGTCAAAACTTCAAAATGTCCAAAAAAGTCGCTGCCACGTTTTTGTAAGGGCTGTTTCGGCCACTAAATTTATGTGAAAAATTCTGGCCTTTTGGGACATGAAAATATATGTTATAAAGTACCTCCTGTCCAAAAATGAGCTCATTTCGACTTAAAATGAACAAGTTATGACCATTTTAATATTTAGGTTTTTTTGATGAAAAATGCTATAACTGGAGTTCTATAACTGGATGACCATGAAATTTAAATCGAGGCTCACATTAACATGTGTAAGGTCCCGCCAAGATTTGGGAATTTCTGGAGTTAAACTTGAGGTAGCAAATTTCTTAAGGAATTAATTAGAAATTGATTTTTGAAAAATAGTAAATGAATTTTAAAAATTCGAGAAAAATATATTTTCATTATGGGACTATATTATGCTAAATCCCTTTAAAAGAAATATTTTTGGGACTGATTTGGTATTTTTCATGAAAATAGTTTAGTTACTTAACATATGAGTTAAATATGTTATGTGAAATAACAAAGTTGAAAATAGGATTTTATGGCTAGAGAATCCTATATGTAGTTTATGCATATTTTTTTTTTTTTGATGAGGATTTGATCATTGGTGATGATATCTTATGAGTATGACATTTTGAATGATTAAATGCATTATATGGTAAAGCGTAAACAATTGAAATAAATTGTTTATAAGTTTAAGAAGTGATTAAAATATTGTTATAATATTAATGATATTAGATTATGAGATTATTAAGTGATTGATAACATGGGGATATTCTTGAATCCTGGATAAATTATATTATAAATGTTTAATATTTATCCTTTATCTCATTTGATTGATTCTTTATATCATTATCCTCATGTTTATATTATGTTGAAAGTCATCTTTAGCCGTAGTGCATGGATAATTTGTGGTCGTGATACTAATGAATACACGATTATCTTTGGCCGTAGTGCATGGATAATTTATGGTCGTGATACTAATGAATACACGATTATCTTTGGCCGTAGTGCATGGATAATTTGTGGTTGTGATACTAATGAATACACGATTATCTTTGGTCGTAGTGCATGGATAATTTGTGGTCGCGTGATACTAATGAATACACGATTATCTTTGGTCAGTAAGTGCATGGATAATTCGTGGTCGTGATACTAATGAATATCCTCGGCTCAGTAGTGCGGGGATGATTCGATGATATATATTAATTATCGAATGAGTCTCAAAGAATGAAATATTAATTCATGGATGTGGTAAAAGTCATCTTTGGTCAGAAGTGCATTGATAGACTTGGTATGATTATGACCAAGGATTATTCTAAGATAATCATGATCAGAATTGAAAAACACGAATATCCTTGGCTAGTGGTGCATAGATAATTCGTGATCGTGATACTATTAAGTCGCTGCCTCAAAGATTATTGGTTTTACAGCTTGTATATCTTTGGCTCAGTAGTGCAAAAGATGAATTGTTAATGAATATCTTTGGTAGGATTAGAAGATGAATTTAATATTTTAATGATAAATGTATTCAAGGTATCCTCACCTCTTTATCATATCAGTACGCATTCTAATTTCGAGGGCTTAAATTTCATAAGAAGGGAGGTTGTAAGACCCCAACTTTTATAAATAAAGATGAATTTTCTATAAATATTATTTTTAAATATTATGGAATAAATTTGATATAATGTTATAGTTGTGGGTAATATTTATAAATTTTGCAAAGTAAGCAAGTTGTTATAAAATATTCGTTTGGTGGGAATATTCTTTTGTTTGGGAATATTCAGACGACGACTCAATCGATGGTGGACCTATTATTAACGGAAGTATTGTCGTAGTTAGAAAACGACAAAATTATCTTTCTATAAAAAAAATAACGGCAGAGGTGTTACCGTTAAAACTGTTGAACTACCCTAAGTAGTAAAAAAGTACAAGAATACGCGTGGTCAGATAAGAAGACACCAGATTGATTATCGATGCTTACGTGAGAAGTCACTTAGCTATACTTAATTATCACACAAGAATCACGATCATATATCTCTTATATTATTGATTCAATTATTGTCACAAAGATCATCATCAGATAATATGTTATATTATTAATTGAGAAGACAAGTTATAAATGATTAATAATTGTTGAAAGATTAAATATGTGTTGATTAAAATAAAATGATTTGTGGTAATATTTATTCAATCCTCGATATATATAAAGAGTCTCATTATGAGACGTTTGTGGTAAGTTTGATTATTTTATGGGGGCCGTATATGTCATCATCTAAGAGTCTCTCTTCATTAATAGTAAATAGTATTTACCTTTATGAATAGTAATTACCTTTGTGAATAGTAATTACCTTCGTCAATAAGTATTTACCTTTGTGAATAGTAATTACCTTTGTGAATAGTAATTACCTTTCGCAATAGTATTTACCTTCGTCAATAGTAATTACCTTTGTGAATAGTAATTAAGAATTACCGTCAATAGTAATTACCTTCGTTAATAGTAATTACCTTCGCCAATAGTAATTACCCTTCGCATAAATAGTAGTTGTCTCTTCAATATTATCAAGAGTCATTTTGACCCTTCGTTAAGACCAAGAGCCACCCTCGCTTTTTTTTCTATAAATAGAAAGCTCATTCCTTCATTATTTTCATTTAATTCATTAAAACTCTAGAGAGAAACTATAGAGAGAAAAGAAGAAAAGTATTCGCTACTTCACTTTTCCAATATTCAGTTCTTCTAAGGTAAGGGATATTATTTGTTGTATCCGTAAGGGTGTTATTCTTTCTTATTCATGAAGAGAACTTCGTTATTCCATTCTTTATTATTCTCATTTGAATAACTCGTGATACGTGGCATACCCTATACTTGGTGAAATCCTTATGTTATTCCATTCTTATTTATTCATTGGAATAACTCAGATATACATGGTTTACCCTATACTTGGTGACATTCTTCATTATTCTGTCTTTATTATTATTCATTGGAACATCCCGCTCGTGTGTTTTACACCGGACCGGTTCCGCTCTTTTTTATTATTCATTGGAACATCTTGTTCGTGTGTTTTACACGGGACCGGGTTCCGCCTTTTTATCATCTCCGTTGAATATCCTATCTCGTGTTTTACAATCGAATCCGGGTTCCATCTTTATTATTCTCATTGGAACATCCCGCTTCGGTGTGAATTTTACCCGACCGGTTCCGTTATTATTATTCATTGAATAACTCGCCTATCACAAGCACCGCATGCATGGTGATTTCCTTTGTTATTCCATTTTTATTATTATACCCAGTTGGTTAAAACTTTGACTTCTATACTCCATGAAATTAGTAGAATATTCTTGATATTTGCGTTTCATCCAAAGATCTTTTCATGGAAATATTCTTCCGATCATTCTTGAATTTTACTCTACAAAGCAAAAGATCATGTTGACAATTTGGACGTTATTAGTTCTGAATAAATTAGTTCGTGAACTTGTTTTATTGAATTATTATGTCATTGTCATCATCCTCATGTTATATTATGTTATCTTTTCGCTTACGTGCATAGATGAATTTAGTATGATTATGACCAGGATCATTCTAAGATAATCATGGCTTGTTATAAATGATGTGATAAAAGTCCTCAAAGTTCGTAATGCGTTGATGGATAGTTTTTGGTATGATTATGACTGGGGTGATTCTAAGATAGTCATGACCATTGATAATTTGATGAAAATCCTTGACCGTGGTACGTGGATGATTAGATATTGTGGTTTATTCATTAAACCGAGTCTTAGTGATAAAAATTTATGAAAACCTTTTAAAACCTAAAAGATAGTAGACTTTATTTTCTACTGACTCTTTTAATGGATCGTATATTCGCGCAGATTAAACCGGTTGTCTATTGTATTTTATTAGTTTAACATTGTTGAAGACTATTGATAATTTATTCGCATTATCTTAGTTATAATATTTCATCGGGCTAGTTGAGCTCACCCTTTCTTTCACCGCTCTCTTCGTGAAATGAGAATATAAATGGGACGAGTCTGGGAACGGAGTAATGGTCCAGAGGATAAGATTAGTAGTCCTCACTATTTCGTGAAATAGTGTGATAATAATTGTAATGAGGACTCCTTTTGAGTTTGTATAATATCTAGTAGACAATATTTGTATTCAAACTCACGCTTTATGTCGATTGTATATTTACAGCTTATATTAGTAAGTTGTATTTAAATTTGCACCTATGTAAGTGGCGACCCAAGATGGGTGACGATACCTAATTTTGGGGGCATCACAAGATGCCACTTTTACAAAGTTATTCCAATGAGAATAATAAAGAATGGAAAAAGAAGTTCTTCATGAATAAGAAAGAATAACACCCCTTTACTTGCACAACAAATAATATTCCCTACCTTAGAAGAATGAATATTGGAAAAGTGAAGAAGAGAATACTTTTCTTCTTTCTCTATACTATAGTTCTCTGTAGAGTTTCAATGAATTCGTAAGAAATAATGAAGGAATGAGCTTTCTATTTATAGAAAAACCGAGGGTGGCTCTTGGTCTTAACGAAGGGTCAAAATGACTTCGTAATATCAAGAGACAACTACTATTCATGAAGGGGTAATTAACCCTTGGAACACAGAAGAAGCGCTTAACTCTTGGTAATATCAAGGGACAACTACTATTTCATGAAGGGTAATTACTATCGACGAAGGTAATTACTATCGACGGAAGGTAATTACTATTCACAAAGGTAATTACTATCGACGAAGGTAATATACTATTGACGAATGTAATTACTATTCACAAAGGTAATTACTATTCACAAAGGTAAATACTATCGACGAAGGTAATTACTATTCACAAAGGTAATTACTATTCACAAAGGTAAATACTATCGACGAAGAGACTCTTAGATGATTACATATGGGCCCCCATAAAATAATCAAACTTACCACAAACGCCTCATATAATGTACTTTATATACATCAAGGATTGAATAAATATTACCACAAATCATTTTATTTTTAATCAACACATATTTAATCTTTCAACAATTATTAATCATTTATAACTTGTCGCCTCAATAATATAACATATTATATGATGATATCTTTGTGACAATAATGAATCAATAATATAAGAGATATGATGCAACAATTATCAGAAAGTAATAATCGAGTATAGCTAAGTGACTTCTCACGTAAAGATCAATAATCAATACCGTGCTACTACGCAACCAACGCCAGACATCGCATTTTTTTACTACCGGTAGTTCAACAGCTTTTAACTCAGAATAACACCTCCGCCGTTATTTTTATAGAAAGATAATTTTGTCGCTTTTAACTATAACAATACTTCCGCTAGGGGTCCACCATCGATTGAGTCGTCGCATTTAATATTCCCCACAAAAAGAATATTCCCCAACCAAACGTAATATTTTATAACAACTTGCTTACTTTTGCAAAATTTATAAATATTACCCACAACTATAACATTATATCAAATTTATTCCATAATATTCAAAAAATAATATTTATAAAAATTCATCTTTATTTATAAAAGTGGGTTCTTACAAATATCCTTGATATTTGCGCTTCATCCAAAGATCTTTTCATGAAAATATTCTTCCGAGCATTTCAATTTTACTCTACAAAGAAAATATCATGTCGATAATTTGGACGTTATTAGTCCCTCGAATAATTTAATTCTTGAACTTATTTTATGAATTCTTATATCATTGTCATTATCCTCATGTTTATATTTTGTTGAAAGTCATCCGTGGGTTCAGAGGTGCATAGATGGACTCTCAGATGATTATGACGAGGATTATTCTTAAGATAATCATGACCGTAATATTACAAATGATGTGAAAAAAGTCCTCATTGGCCCGAAGTGCATTGATGGACAATTTTGGTATGATTATGGCTATAGATTCTCTTGACCAAGGGAGTAAAAATGAATTATTTTATGGAATGATCAGACTAGTTGATGAAAACACGATTATCTTTCGCTCAGAGTGCATAGATAATTCGTGGTCGTGATACTAAATAATATCCTTAGCTTTTGTGAAAAGGTGGATAATTTGATGATGTGGATTATTTATTGTTCGAGTCTCGTGATAAAAGTGATGAAAAACTTTTTAAATCATAAAAAATAGTTGATTTTATTCTCTACTTGACTCTTTTAATGGATTGTTTGTTCCGCTGCAGTTAAAATTGATGTCTATTGTATTTTATCAGTTTAACATTGTTGAAGACTAATGATAATTTATTCTGCATTATCTTAGTCATAATATTTCTTACTGGGCTAGTTGAGCTCACCCTTTCCTTCACTGTTCTCTTTAGGAAATGAGAATATAGCTGGGACGAGTTAGGGAACGGATTGACAGTCCAGATGATAGCATTAGTAGTCCTCACTATTCTGTTAAATAATGTGACAATAAATATAATAAGGACTCCTTTGAGAGTGGATATTGTCTAGATGACAATATTCTTATTAAAATTCTCAATTTATGTTTTGTCGTAGTGTTTACACGACAGCTGTATTATTAAGTTGTATTTAAATTTTGTACCATGTATTTGACGACTCAAGATGGGTGATGTATACCTATTTTGGGGCGTCATATATATATATATATATATATATATATATATATATGGAATATGGAGAGATACTAATGGTAGTGTAAATTTTAAAATTACACTGGCCTACATGTCGTAGAAGTGATTTTATTCTACGATCGTAGAGTAGTCACTCCACGATTTGTGAATTCACTCTACGATCGTGGACTACTCTACGATCGTAGAGTGAATTCACAAATCGTGGAGTGACTACTTTACAATCGTAGAATGAAATCACTTACAATCGTAGATCACAGAACTTTAAAAAGTTACACTACTGTACCTTTATTTTTTTATATATATATATATATATATATATATATATATAGTTACCAAAATTTAAAAAAATTATAAAATTATGAATAACATAATACAAAGTTTGTTGGAAGTAGAAAGGAAGGAGAAATGAAAATAAAAATAAAGTAAACACATGAAAGAAAAGATAATAAAAATATTAAACCCATCTCCGTTTGTGTAAAAATACACATATTTTATATATAAAAAGTAAAAAACAAAACAAAATAAAATTAATACTAGAAAGAGAGAAAAATAGATCAAAACAAAAATATATAAACACCCATGCTAAACAAGTTTCAATATCATAAATTATTTTCGATAATTGATATCATAAAATTTTAAATTGATATGATTCATATATATACATTTTGAGAACAATGATATGTAATTAGTAATGTTTTTCAAATAATTCATAAAATTACAATATCTTAGCTAAAATTATAGGAATGTATATTGGTTTTGAATCTTATACTTTTGCAAATTGATTTTTTTTAAAAGAGTTAAAACCGAGACTGTTTTTGTGAAACATATGAAGCATAATTTTCTTAATAATAATTTTTTAGTCTTTAAAATTTATTATTAAAAAATCATTAAATTTATATATCTAAGTGTGTCTAACAAGTCTTAATATTTAAGAGAAAAAAGTAAAAATATGAACTTTTACATAATTTAAATGAGATTTTAAACTAAATGCAACTTTCTAAGAAAAAAAAGGAGGGAGTACTTCTTTATGACAAAAATTTGAGAACTTTAGTTAATTACAGTTGTGCTAAATTATATGGTCTTTTTTTTTGTTTCGTGAACAAGATATTTAGAAACCACAGTAACTCAGTCTTAATTAATTATTAGACTAAGACCTCATCGACTATATATTTCAGTTAACATTTTATTATTTTATTAATTAAAAATATATTAAGTGCAAGACATACATGAGTTTATAAATCAACAACACAAAAATGATGGATTTATATCTCCAACAGTTGGATAGATTATTCTGTGTACTCATTTTCCTTCTTCTTCTTCAGTCATCTCTCTTATTTAAATATATTAAAAATTATAATCACAATTATAGTTCACCAACTCTTGTTCCTCGATATAGTCTTTAAAATTCGATGGACTATATTTAGTCCATCTGCTGGAGCAAAATCTGTGTTTATAAACTAAATATAGTCTAAAATTTGTGCAGGCCGATACTGCTAAATTTGCTTATTCCTCAGTTCCCACAGCCTCCTATGCTAGTAGATATTGGTACAGAAATTCCACAACGAGTTGTGTTAACAATCTGATACCTTATTGACTTTATTCAGATGCATAAAACAAAACACTAGCTAAAAGTAACACAAAGAAAAAATATTTAGAATAAAATCATATTCAATAATTAAATATAATCCTTGTAACCACCAGGTTCTTTCAAGATGACTCACAATCATTACAATCTCAACATCGACTTTCTGAGAAAAGAGGGAAAAACTCATCCAAGAAACTTCCCCAACAACAAATCCCACCCCACCCCCCTTCCCCCATCCCTCACCCCTCCTTTTTGTTTTGTTTAAAGGAATAAAGAAATAAGAATTTTTACAAAAGAAGAAAAGACTAATACAACAAATAACCCTTAGAAAAAATAAAAATAAAAATTCCACAACCCATAACCTGTATCTTGTTTCTTTTGCTTCACCTTTTTAAAAATAATTAACTGACTGTGACATCATTCACATTATTGTGATCTGCAATAGAGGTGGTGTTCAACCTTGGCGGACCTGAGTGCCGCCTCGGCCTGGCTGGTGAAGCTGGGAAAGAAAGCCGCTTCTTTGCATTCCCTGCCGATCCCTTCTCTGGCGTCACATTCTCCATTCCCAATGAGCTTTGCAGACGTGATTTTGCCTTGGCAGACTGAGTGGACACCATGTAACTGGGAACTGCTGGAGAGCTTGCCAAGCTCTCATCATCTCTCACAGATGATCCAGCAATGCTGTGCCTCCTATTCAGCTCCGACTGCACACTGAACATGCTCTTTGAGTCATAATCTGGGCTCAACACACTTCCTCTTGGGCTTGGTGGCTTAAATTTTCTGGCAACTTTCGTAGAAGCTGCCTTGGATAGCGGACTTGAGGGGGACTGGATACTAGAAGGATGACTTGGCCTTTGGTTGCCTGGCGAGGTAAGCTTATCAGAATTGAGTTGGTGACGAGCGTAGGACTTGGCAATTTCACCTCCAGCAAAGTTGTGACTTGCACTCTTAACAGAAGAATAATCATTATTAAATTCTTTCTCAGTCCGAGGCTCCCATGGCCGGGCTGCCATCCAGCGTTCTAACCAGCTCCAACCCCATTGAGGATTAGTAGGGTCCATGAAAAGTAGGTTGGTAGATCTTGCAGACTTCTTCCATGTTTGCTGTTCAATTAAAATTTGTGGAAAAAAGGAGAGAAGCAATTTAGATGCTGAAAACCTCTGAAGCTACATACTAGTAATCTTCGAGCATACTCTTGTAAGATATGATGCGTAGAATCAGTAATTGGGTTGACTTTGACAGAAGCAGAACCTAAATCATGTCAACTTCTCCCACCCAATTGACCAGCATATTTTGGATTAAACTGTTTCTTTCAGAGTGAAGTATATTAAAAAGTCTTATTTACTCGTCTTGCATAACAAAGCAATCTTAAAAATGATAAAGCAGTTTAATTATTTAACTTATTTGTAATTAAAAGCCTAGAGTTAACTCGCGGACCTATAGCCGTAAGTTATTCTAAACGGAAAACTTGACTTCATACTGGTGATCCACTTTTATTCAGTACTTAACAGCACAAAAAGGAATAGTAGGCCATAAGCTCATAACCACTGCATCACTGATCTCTTGGCATCTTCCAGATGTACGTAGCCCTTCCAAAGAATTCACTTATTACTCCCTCCCTCATCATCTCTCTCTGCATATTACATATATATATATATATATATATATATATATATATACACTTACTGTAGGAAACTAGCTAACTGCTGCATGTTACACCAGGACCATGATACTGTTTGGCTAGTATGTTAGGAATGCTAAACGAAGTGACACCAGCATTAATTAAGCTCAGGAAATGTGGTCCAAACAGATTAACCATATAAGTGAGTCTAAATTGAAACTGACGAGTCAATTTGAATGATGCAAGTTTATTTTTTGTTTGAGCATATGTAAATGAAAAATTGAAAATAGAAGTGAAAGTAAAAGTTTCAGAAAAGAAATCCACCAATAACTGACAGAGAGACAGAGACAGAGAGAGAGAGCTAACTAACTTCATTTTTAAACAAGGCAAATGATAAGATTTGGAAACAAGTACTGCAGTAAAATAAAACTTATGAACAGTTGCATTTTGCTAAGTTGGATTGCCTCCATATCTTTCACATATAAGATAAACATGCGATCAGCAATGCAGAAACAGGAAATTCCAAGGGTATATACATGAACTTCAACACAATTGCAGAATAGTGTCTATACAAAGGAGCCAGTATCTTCTAATGCAAGTCATTATATAAGACATTAAATAAATTGCATCACATATTAAGTATGTATTAATTTCTCTTGAAAGGGGCTGGGATGTTGGAAAGGGGAGAGATTAATAGCTTACTTGATGAGAGAATGAATAAGCCATAGCTCTTTCTCTTCTCATGGTTGCCTCATACTTGCTCAGTAGCTTTGCTTCAATTTCTTCTTTTGATTGAGCACTGTCATTCCATTCCTCTCCCATCTGTATAACATTTAAATCCATCATGTTCAGTTGAAAGCAACAATATAGTAAAGGACCAGTAGTGGACGATTTTTCAAGAATTAACCGATGTGAATAAGAGCTATCATCCCGGAAATGAATATTTTCTGTATGGAAAATTATCTAATTGACACTGATTCAAGCATTATTCTACACAAAACCTGATCTTTTAGCTTGAAGTCTTATCAATCATTATGTTGAACGAAAATTGTTCAACATAAATGAAAAACTATGCTCATAACATTTTACAAAAGACATGTCGAAGTAGATGAGCCTGAGCTAAACCTGGCCCACCTATAAGCAATTATGTTTTTCTGGTACAAAAAGTGTGCCATGAAGGCATGAAAATATAGCAGAATCACAAGTCAGTGGCATTTCTAGAATACAAATGAATATCAAGTATCAGAAAGCGAAAAAGATGCTTAATCTCACTCCAGGAGGGCATAACATATTTTAAAAAGAGATTAATTTAGAAAATCAACCTGCAAGCTCTCGATTTCTTTTGCACGTTTCTGTAGGAGCTGTTTCTGGAGTGCTTGATTCTCCTCTGACATCCTGATCCTCCTAGAATTGATCTGAGACTGCACACGAGTTATACCTTGCATGCATCGTAGAGTGTTTGTGGTTTGGCGTTGGACGGTAGACCCTTCAACCAGTGACTTTAATCTGACAAGCCCTCTCAAAGCTCGCAATGCCCTCCTTGCCTAAAATAAACACCAAGAAAACTCACTTGTCGAGGTTATCATTTCCACCATTAGTCGTACAATCTGACAAAAAATTAAACTTAAAACTTAAAACATGAACAGCATATAAGTTTCCTAAACGACAATAATGACGATTGACTTTTGTCACCCTCAGGTTGCTAAGAGTTTCGGTTGGCATAAACTCTTTCAGTTTCCCAAATTAGATTCAAAGCCTTTTCTCACAAGAAGTAAAAGAAGCATAATATCTTCTGTTCCTATTTACCATATATAACTCTAAATGAACAGTATTTAATGAAGCTGGATTAGTAAGGATTTGTATTCCCTGGGAGTCGACAGCAGGGGGGTGGGGACAGAAAGAAAAAATTACCAAATTTTGCTTTCCTTATTTAAGAACATTTAGATAAACTATTCTAACTGACATGATTTAATATATTTTACACTATATTCACTGTCTTTCCACATATTGTTGACTTGTCTTTGGATCAGAGTACTAAGTGAAATAAAATAAGATAGAGACATTCTGAATTTAATGAAAATCTAGCATCCTATTTCTAAGTAGATAAATAACAGATGGTTAAACATTAGGTAATCTTTAATAATAATTCTTCCAAACAGGTATTACTAATTAAAATGTGACTTCTAAAGAATAAGAGTTACTATACATGAGCTTGATTGAGAGATGAAAAGAGCTTCTACATGGTTTCTATTCCAAAAAAAAGGAGAGAGAACAAAAATATTGGCAAACAGAATTATGATAAATCTTCGCTACTTAAAAACATAGAGGATAAAACTTGATCGCTTAGCATCAAGAAATAGAATCTTTTAAACAAACAAAATACTAAAGATGAAGTGAATTCACACAAGTAAATGGAATATACCAGGTATCCTCGGAATGCCGTTTGAATCTTGATTGCTGCCGCTTCATCCTTCAACTTTCCCAGGAACCGAGTCACTGAAATTGGTAGAACAACCTCTGCAACGACCTCAGGTGCGGCAACAGCAGCCTCAGCAGCTGTAGAAGTGGCAACTGCAACAGAATAAGCATGTTTTGTCTGCTCATCCTCAACTTCAGCTTCAGTCACTTTCACCTCTGCTGGTGGGGGAAGAGGATGAGGTATACCGACAGTTTCTGAAGTTGAGGACTCATGATTTAAAGATATTTCCTTTCCAAACCCTTTCTTCTTTGATTTATTTGCTTTCTGAAATTGTAAATAGAAATATTGAAATCAATTTAGATAAAAAATAATTATACCAACAAAAAAAATTGAAGATGCAATTTACAGAAACCTGGTTCTTCTTTTCCTTGGACTCTGGACTAAAAGCTTTCTTTACTGACGAAAACCAATTCCCTTTCCTCCCCATTATTGTATCATTCCTCAATTTGTCCTATAAGAGACCAGATAAACAATATCAATAATAAAATATTTAGCTTTCTCTATGGCATACCTCTAAGGCACTAACACATGAAAAATTTATACATGGCATAGTTCCAAGATATATCAACCAACGTTACTGATCAATAAAAGCATCAGATAATTTTTTTTGAACAATGTCCTTTTTTTGGTAGAACACTTAATAGTCATACACAGAAGTATATCACAGAGAAGCAGACATTTGCACATTATGTACTCGAAGTTCTGGTATTCACCTCAATTGTGCTTCTTAATCAAATTCTGAAAGAAAAAGTGGGGAGGGTATTAAATCAGTCTAAGCTTATGAAGAATTTGAAAAGCATTATGTCTAAATTTTCGTGTCCCACAAATTCTAATCAACCAAACAAAGTCTAAATGATAAATTAGTCCAAGAATTAAGAACCAGATCTTAAATAGGCACGCAATGTCTAATGTAAAACGAAATGGCGAAATACCCAGATGATAAAACAGCAAGAACTTGAAGAAAAATACAGAAGCACTTTGGAAGAAAAGTTTTAAACACATGAGCCAATTTTGCATTTAGTACTTAAAAGATAAAATATAGGTGGAAAATACCTGTAAATGAAGTAGCCAGATCTCTCAGAAGTTCTTTCTTTGCAGCTGCTTTGTTTGTATATCTATCTATTCACACATAATATGGAGAAGAAGATGAGGAGTTGGACCCCTCTCACTCCTTTCTGACCTTTTACTCTTTAGTTTATAGAGAGAGAAAATAAAGGGGAAAAAAAGAGACAGACCTTGACGAAGGCTATAAAATGAACGGACTCGATTCTTATTCGCACGATTAAAAATTTAATACGAGTTTGACTTGAAATATAAATAATAAATTAAATATAAATAAATTAAAAAATTTGATAAATTATTCAAATTCTCTTAAATTATAATTTTTTATTAATATACGAAATATATTAATTAAAAAAATTTAAATTACTCGAATTTGATTCAAATAAATCTTTCGAATTTCATAAATTTAAATGAATTTCAATTAAACTTTATTTTATACTTATAAATTTTATAAATCAAATCTAAATAACTCAATACTCAAATTGACTCGATTAATTTACGCCAATACCCAATATAGTTCAACGATCAGAATATGTATAATAACAGCTGGTTTTTGCATGCGGGGGACCTCACCTGCAGACCTGCTTAATTACCTACTATTTTAATTCGAATAGATGCTTCAATTCTTTCTTTCTTCAGCCCTCCTTATTCTTCTTGTTTTATTTAATTAATTATTACCTCGTATTATTTTGACACAATATTATTAAAAAAATTGATATTTTTACATTATTTTTGATATTTTTATACGTATAACTCACATATTAATCAATAAAATTTAAACACAAGCTAATATGTGCATAAAAATATTAAAAAATAATGTGAAAATATCAATTTCTTATCTTTAAATTTATCATCATAATTTCAGACTTATATCATCACTAATTAACTAAAATTTATTATTATACGAAATAAACATGTAAGTAATATATATCCTTAATATTTATAAATTTTACAAATATGTAAAAAGTCTTAATATTTATTTACTTTATTATCTGGAAAAGTGATAATTTCTCTCAAATTTTCAATAAGCAAGGAGAGAAAATAAAATAAGAATATGTCTATTTGAGTGTGTTTTAAATGTATAGATAGATATCACCATAAAATAATTACCTGGGCCAAACGTGTAACAAGAGTTAAAAGTTAGAACTAATCATGTTGCTTTTTTTTCTTTTTTATTCTTATAACTTTAAATATATTATTTTTTTTGTTTTTAAATTCTCTAAATTTTATAAAATTTTAATTTTACTTCACATAATTTACGCAACTATAACCAATTTATTAAACCTCTGTACTTAACCCATAACAACCGGTAGATGGGCAGTACCCATCAGTATGAATAATTTAACTAAAATTATTGGGACATACTAATATAATCCAATTCAACAGGGATTCATATCTTTCAATAATTTGCCGCAAGCTGTTCCTGGGCAGGTACGCGGTTGTCTCATTAATAGTTAGGCCCAAATAGGGCCCACTGATATGATCGGATGAATGACTTTGCCCAAACAATAAGTCTTAGGTGACGGGTTTGCACCGACCCGCCGGAATTTATTTTTTTTGTTTTTTGTTTTTGACATCCAAATAATTAATGTGATTTATTAGAACTGAAAATTTTACAATGATGTAATTTAGACGTCATTTAGATACATGTAAAAAACATGGTTGTACAGTCTGTACAACCTTGTAAATACAACCCTGTTTTTTACATGTATCCAAACGATACTTAAATCACTACATTTTATAAAAATTTCAATTCTAATAAATTATATTAATTATTTTTGAGTCAAAAAAAAAAAATTAAAATTCTGGCTGGTCGCCACCCACCGGGCAGCGTAGGACTCTTGCACAAATCCTTAAAAATATTATTCAAATTTAGTTTAAAAATTATCATAGATTTTAGGATAATTTCACATTATACAACATAAGCATTTTTTCCCATAAATATAATTGATGTTATATCGGGTTTGTTATTTATGGTTGTATTCTGGAAGGGGGATTATAGTCTAATTATATAACTATTTTTTATTTTTTTCTACATAATTTGTCTTGATCATTGTACTGATTGGAATTATTTTCTCTGACTACGTTTGTTTCAGAAAGATTATACTTGAAATAAATATTAATACCGAATGACTTATTTATTTTTAAATTTAGACTTGACACTATTAATTTAGGGATTATAAAATAATTTAATTATCTTTGGATTATAATTATAATTATAATTTTAAAATTAATATTTTAAGGATTATAATTTTGTAAACAAACATAATCTTGAACTCCAATAAAAAGAAGGTTATTTAAATTTGAAGTACAATTAATTAATAATTGTTTGGACAAGGAAGCCCACACAAATCACAATCCTTCATACCCAATCATTAGAATATATTTATATCTTGATTAGAAGGCTAATGAACACAACCATATGAATTTAACAAATGAATAATGAATTTTAGTTTTAAAAGGTAGTACCTCAAATCATGTATTATCATAATATTAATTGAATAGATATCATGTGATTAATTATTTCATAAATTATTATTAAAATATTTAATATTATGTCATTTGAAATTTATTTGATACTAAAAATTTGAGACCATTACTATTATTATTAACAAATAGATTCTGACAGCAAAGCCTCTGGTGTTGGACATGAAATATTATTAGTTGGTACAAACCAACCTTATTTAAATACGAGTTTATTGTATAATTTTTAATTAATACATAATAAAAATCTTTGTTTGGTTAGCCTCACAAATGGCAACGGTGAGGAAACAAGAAACATTTCAAATTTCCAAATTACAACACCTGATATATATATATATATATATATATATATATATATATATATATATTTACCAAACATTATTAGCGTAGGACATAATTATAATTTTTAAAGATCTCATTACTTTCATTGATATAAATTAAAATTGATATTTTTACAAATAAAAAATATAATATCCCCATAAGATAAGATTTTTTAACATGAATGTGAGACTTATTTATTATTCATCGGACAAAGATATAAAAATATAAAATAATAAAAACAATTAAAAGTCCAAACATACCACATTTTATTTGGCGAATAAAGTATGTATTTATATTTATTACATAAAACTCAATATGTTATCAACATCAACGACAGGAAACTCTAAATTTGAAAATTCATTTAAAACCCTAGACATTACTTTGAAATAATTAATTTTTTTCATTCATTTCAGACATGCATGCAGATTGCAGGGGAGAATGTTGAATTAAATGGAAAGTATTGCATGAAAAAATTCAACAGGGATAAAGAATTTGGCAAATTTGAAGCAGAAATGAAGAATTTTTCTGATTCCTACTCTTAAATAATTTCATAGAAAGAGAGAGATCATCTTCAAGATTTGGTATCTCCACATCATTTTGCCATGTTCTTGATCCTTGCCTAATGCATGTGGATACTGATTACTGACCGACAGATTGAGGGAAGATTATTAATGGAGTGATTATCATGAAGTTAATTTTGGTCAATAGACCAATATAGTATCAACACGTAGGCCGGAAGGTGATTTATCTGCGTGTCACGTGTCAGCATTGTATTGCTCAATTGACCAACTTATCATGAAGTTAACTTCATGTTAACCGAATCCGATTATTAGTATAAATTAGCTGTTGTTTTTGTTGGTATATGAAGATTCCAAAGCAAGACTTTGGAGCATCCCTCTGATGGAATCCCCTTCAGTTTGGTCTCCTCTTCAAGAACCTCTTTCTCCACAAATTTTACAGAATTCTGTTAAAGGAAAAAATAAACAAGAAAAAAATATTTTCACTTAATTATTGCTTAGCAGTAAGACAATTGTAAAACACTTGTCATTTTTTGATTGTAGGTCAAATGAGAATTATTTGTAATTCAAAAAATATACTGATATTTATGTACCATGAACTATGATTTTCTTATAATTTTTAATCTTTTTTTTTTAATTTGGAATAAGCATGAACATATGAAGCGTTGGGCACAACAAATGTCATATAATACCATTAAAAATAATGACTTTATGGTTTAAAAAGTACTGAGAGGTTGGCCAAACCTGTACTGAACCTAATAATCAACTAAAAAGCAAATCTAATCACACAATTTTTTTTACCTCCCAAAAAATATATAATATTTATTTTAACTAAAATTTTTACCGAATACAGTGATTTAGGTGTAATTTGAATGCATGTCTTGTTTTTTACCTATATTAAAATATTAAAATTACAATGTAAAAATTCCCGTTTCAATAAATATTATACCATAAAAAGGCAAAAAAAATAAATTCGGCCAGTAGCAATACCGATAGCTAGAGCCGGTCCGCGTAGAAGGACTGATTTTCAATTGGGATTCCAGCTGTTAACATGATTATATAGCTTTTCCTACTTATACACCATTTCATGAGCCAAAATTATGAATTTTATGAGGCTGGATAAGCTAGTATTAGAGATATGTTACACTATTGTTTGCTACGAGAATCTTGTTAAAACCTTATTTTGTAAAATTGAAAAAATGCCTAAATTCTACGAGAACACTTTGTCCTTAATATGACGTTGGTCCCTAATTTACTGCAACGAGTTTAATAATGAATTCTCCTTTTACGATAAGATAGACAACAAAAAATCAAGAATAAACTGTTTTTTTAATTGTTGTCTAAAAAACTGTCAATGTCCAAATACTTAAGAAGTGGTCAGCATGAAATTCATTTAAGACCCAACCCAGCACCATGCCCCAGGGCGTGGATGCTGATGCAATTTAGGGTAAGGCATTTCATATGAGCTTGCAGGTCTACATCTCACCCTAGAGTCTCATTTAAACTACCGTGTCAACTGCTGGAACTATTTATTATTTCTCTCTAAACTAACCTTGTTGTTTAAAAAGTATTACTGACACCTTCAAGTTCTAGATATCAAGCTAACTAGAACTTTCAAAGATAATGATTTAATAAAATCATGAACATAGGAAAAACCAACAAATCTTATCTTAGTAGGGTAAAATATGAGTTGCTCACATATCTATTAGTATCATGATATTATTAACGGGCTGCATTGGAAACTTTGAAACAGTCATTATGATGCTAACTTACCTCGTCAAATACCAGAGTTTGATAGCACAAAAAGTTTTAGTTTTGAAATAAGTAACTTCTTTTCTAAAAGATTAGTTGGGGTGAATTTTTTTTATTTAATTTTGGATACTAATAAACCGATAACATCATATGGTCTATACCACCGGGCTACCGATTGGCGTACCTGGGAAGTGTCTTGGACTGATGAAGGACGACCCCATCTCTCTGGATCCCATAGGATCGAGCTGTTGAATGCAAAGCTCGAAATGTGAATGGGGGATTTGGCATCTGTTGAATTGTTCCTTTTTTTCAAATGCCATCCTATAACCTCAGAAGAATCACATACAGGTCCTTCCATTATTACCCTATTTCTGTTTGCTGATAGAAATGCCATCGGCCATGTTCCGAACACCCTGCATGCCAAAAAATATCAAGTTGAAACTACATTTGTGTTGACGATTATAATATTTGCTAGTTTGTCAATAAATTAAATTGTTGAAGAAAGAGAGAGAATATATACATACTCAGTTGCTCTGATCTCATCGAAGAAGCTGAGATCATAAACATTGGCAAGTCCAGCAAAATGAACGATTCCACTCAGCCGATGGTGTTCAATGTGATTTAGCGCCACATTTCTCTGGTGATCCATTTCAGCTTCTGGATCACTAAAATTTTCCTTGAAAACTAAATGCCTATACATAACCCCTGTTTTCCTTAATATTTCCGATACTTCAGAAGAGTCAGACTGTTGTTCCACAACCACCCACAACAATGGCCGCGGCACCAACTTTAATGTGTTTGCTAATCTACTTAAAAGCACTCTTCGAAACTGATCCTTGGCGCTTGTTGGAGTGACGATAACTACTAGTCTTTTGGGATTCAAATCGTCATAATCTCTTTCTTTTTCTTCTTTCTCTGGGGTTTCTGTGTATGCATCAGATTCATTAGACGGCTTTGGCAGTACCGGAGATTCATCCAACTCACTTTGGTTGAAATTCTGAAGTGAGAATTCTACAGGTTTGGGTGAGAATTCTGATGGAGTTGAGGCCACAACTTGACTAGTTAATATTGAAGACTTACCGGTTGGGGCAATGCCGGTGAAGAATCCCATAACAAAGCATAACAAGAAATGAACAACAGCTTTTTGCCATAACTGAACTTTCTTTTTTGACCTTTCCACGGATCCCATCGATCACTATAGAAATTAAGGAAAACAATCACCGGAATCTGAATGTTTCTAATTAACCAGCTTAGAAGAGTACTAGAGAATATGAGATGGGTGTTCACATAAATTATTCTCAACACAAGTAGTAATGTTTTTGTTAGAAAGAAATGGCGGGAGCCAACTGATCTATATATGATATGATTGATATAAGTAAGTCAATGTTAGTTCTCTTGTAGAGAGAGAGAGAGGGGTAGAGATTGCTTGAAGAAGTCATCACTTCAAGGTAAAGAAAGCTGATAAATAATGATACTGGCTTGGACTGGGGTTGCTATCAGTGCACCAAATAGTTGTTGAGATGGATATTCAACACCAACAGTTAACCCAACCAAAAATAGAATGAATAAAATGTAATGTCAACAATGAAAAGAATAAGAAAATGATGAAATATGGTTCATAGCACACACTATGATCTAAAGTTGTATATATATTCCCCCAACTAACTTCGGTCATGAATTAACTCGAAAGCAAAATGCTCAATAATTTTAAATACCTATAAAAAAAATCTTGTGCAAGCCCTACCAGGTGAAGTCATGAACTGGTCTGATGTTACACCGAACTCGAGAGTAACGAACATGAATGTGAAGTCTGAGGAAAGCTCCAACTTTCTTGACGATAATAGAAGGTGTTATAAGGAATATTTGTTTTTAGGTAATTTAGTTCTGCAGACCCTTTTATATAAAATTAATAAATCCGTACCATTAAAATATTAAAACTTTAATATATAGAGTAAGGGGTTCACACTTTCACTTCATAAAATTACATCGAAAAATGTTGGGCACCTTATTTTTCATGTTCATATCATCAATATGATTATATTTAAAAGAGAATATTAAAAGATATCATTTGAGTACTTCGTGATTAACCCCATGGGGTTGGCTTAGTGGTGAATGATGTTTGCTCCCTTTCTTGACTTTTTAAAGTCAAAGAGAATTTTCTAACCGCACTGGGGTGAGTGCAAGGCTTTCCAAGCATTTAAAAATTTAAATACCGGTTGAAGTTGTAAACCCACTCATACTCTTACCGAAGGTACTACAATGGATGAATATAATATTTGCAGAATTCCCACACCCCCCACAAAAAAAAAAAAGAAAAAAAGGAAGAAGAATTTTAATTAATCATGCATTTAGTTGAGAAGTTAAAAGTGTTTTTTCTTCTTTTCTTCAAGGAGATCTGTCTATAGGAACACATGCTCTATGCTACTAAGTACTACCTAAGCATTTAGTGAACAAACTGCAACTCAACCTGAACTGTTGACTTGGTGTGTGGGGACTGGGGTGGGTGGGTTGGAGGGGGAGGGGGCGGGGGGCGGAGGAGATATTCCTGTCTACAAGAGGGTCTCAGAGCAGCCAAAGCTTCCTATTCCCTAACACCACAATCTAAACAACTACCATAGCGAACCACCAATCTGACACTAAAATATTTTCCTAAACTAACTAATGCCAGATTAAAATCCCATTATTAGATGAAAGTATATATGAGAAAGCTGTTGAAAGAAATGAAGATTTCCTTTCAAGGATATGATCATCAGAAACATTCACACTTCAAAACAACGAAATAATCAGATGAAACATATCAAAGTACGTTAAACCACTATAAAATCGTAGCTTTAGTCACTGCCTGTCAAGCACCCTGGTCTATATGCCCAAATGCTCGACACCACCATCCTCGATCCCCACAAGTGAGGCTAGAGAGCAGCAACAAAAGCCAAACAAACCAACAAGAAAAGAATTATAGTAGCATAGAGAAACAGTACGTGTGTCCACAATATATTTCTCTCATTAAGCAGATTGATCTGGCTCCAGATTTGGTCATCTTGGCACCAGATGGATCTTTCTTCTCCACACTCCTGGTAACACCAACAGCAACAGTTTGGCGCATGTCCCTCACAGCAAAGCGACCTACAGGAGGTGGATACTCAGAGAAGGACATAAATATTTTAATGATTTTTTTCTTCAATAAACTTCAAATATTATTATTAGTAAAAAAGTACGTTCAATAGAATTCGCTTTTTTCTCAAAAAAAAAATGACTGATGAACACTGGAGAAGCTAGACGCAATGCATACAATGGCAAGTAAACATACCTCACAATTCATCTGTTCACAGGACAATCTTCAAAACATATTACCAAATCAATATGAGATTAGTAACGTTATTATACCTAGCTTGTTGCAACAGCAGATCATTTACTTGACACCAAGGGTGAAGGCAAGCAAAGCGTGCTCACCTTTCAATAACACACGTACGTACGCTTATCAATACCTCCGGCTCCGAGCTTGTACATCAAATGACCAGTACTGGTGGTGGACTTTCCAGAGCCAACATGATGGCCAATGACCATGCATGCAGTGAACCTTTTCCTTACCCATTATAAAACTCGAGCAAGATGCTGAATTACATACAGATAGAAGTAAGCTTGTTACTAATTACAGAATTAAGTAAACTTGTTATTTTTTAGAGTATTTACAAAAGTAGAGAACTGCTTATATATATATTCCCATCCATCGATGACAACTGGTTGACATGGGTAGTAGTGTTGTAACTAACAGCTCGATCTCGCCAAAGGTTCCATCCTTGATTCTTCTCCAATGGTTAAGTCAACATCGACAAGAGCATGAATCAAACACGGAACATGCTAGTTTCAGATGCATAAATTAAATACATCTATCTATCTATAAATGAGTTGAAAAATAATGCATGTGTTATAAAACTTTAACAAAGTATACAAATATACTCTTGTAATTGCAGCATAAATTTAGAGAGAATAAGCAAGAAAGAAAGATAGAAAAACTTTCAGAGGAATTCTTAATTTTATTTCCTTCAGATCATCTTCTTTATATAGAGGAGGTTTAGGGGTGAACAAGGAAAGCAGAAAGAAAAAGGGATCACGAGGAGGAGAAGTGAAGGAGAAGGAAGAGTACTAGCTCACGGGTAGGGAATCTTGTGTATAACACTTCTCGATTCCTTACGATAAGATTATGCCTCATTAAAAATCTGTGTAAAACCCATGGGAAAAACTTAACGAAGGAAAAAAAGAGTACATATCTATTACATAAATATCTTAATCGACGCTTTCGTTAAAACCCTGTCGGAAAAAATCCATTGGGATAAAAACCGTGACTAAGGAAAAAAGAGATGTTGTTCTCCTCAAAAGGAATTTATTACTTCTTGATGAAATGTCATCATAAGCCTTTCAACGACACATTCCGATCTTTTTTCCACTACAAAAAATAGCTCATCGGGCATGAGCGGCAGATCATTAGCGACAAGCAGATATCCGTGCCGCCAATAACCTTATTCTCGATGGCATAGTCGCCGCTTAATGAGTCCCGTCGAGAATGACCCTTCCTGCCTAGATTTGGTGAGATTTTTTGGCGCGGTGGGAAAAGGATATAAGCGACGATGCATGTGTCGCTTGATTAATCTGCCGTCGAGAATGGGTTTTATTTACTTTCAGAATTTAGATTTTTTTTCATTTCATTGCTCATTTCTCCTTCTCCTTCCTCACGCCTGTCGGCCGACCGCTTCTTTCCGCTGCCCATCGGTGCTCTTTTTGTCTTGTCGCCGCCTCTCTTCCCGCCGCCATCTCGATCGAGCAAGGTAATGTCTTCCCAATTTCAATTTTCCCCAAATATAACCTAATAATCCCTTCCTCTACAATTTCACTCTATTTTTCCCAAATATCAATCAGATTACGTTGTATTACTATTTCAAATGTTTGCTAGTTTACATGAAAATTTTTAAGTCGGAATATTGCGATTGTATTTGCGAGTCTGACAAGACCTTATTGCAATTTCAAATGTTTGCAAGTTTAATTTGCATGAAAATTATATTGCGGTGTATGATATATATTATTAGGTGTATAAATTGCTCAAACTCCATCAGATTTCGGCGCTTTTTCTTTCGGTTTTATGATATGCTATTTGTTTGATTTTCACTTTGAGTCCATTGTTTAATTTTCTTAATTCCATTACAACTGCTTTCATGATTGCTTATGTTATGTTAGGATAAACAACATAATGGGGGAAGTGGAATTTTTATATGCAAACTTGAGGCCACATAGAGAAATAAGATAAGATTATTTTAAGTAACTAACCCAACCTACTTTATCATTACTTATTTAAGATTTATTAAAAGTATTTTTTCAATATTTATTCTTAAATATAGTTAGTGTTTAAGTTAGTGGTGGTAACATGGTATTGAAATTATATTATTATATTAAAGGATATTATGTCATTTTGTTAAACGCATGATGCTATTTCAGTTTAAACGATCATGATGTTAAACGATGATGCTATTTCAGTCTTACGATATGCTATTTGTTTAATATTACTAATCATAGATGTGCAATCTTTGTAATATTTTTTCTTTCCATTTTAGGTTTGTGTGGCTATTTTGTTCTTGTTTTTGTTAATGTGACTTATGAGAATCATTCGAGTTAGTGACTGAATTGTGGTTATTATTATTTTTAATAAATTGGTCAATATCCTAATTTTACCAACAAAAAAGAGTTTCATATGCCTCTTTTTCATAATTTTTATCAGTATTAATAGTCTTTACAAAGTGACATTATTGTTCTCAAGTTTGTCATGCCATTATCATTAGCATTCCACCACTCCTAAATTGACAATTTATTAATTTTAAAAAATAAATAAATATACATTTTTAAAAAAGATTACTATCTTAGAAATTATATTGCAGCGTATAAATTGTTGTTGTGGAGTGAGGTGGGGTGGGGTGTGGGTGAGTTTTAAAAAAGTTTAATAATTGTAATTTGTAATTGTATTTCTATGACACGCAAACACACATATAGCACCGCGTAGGTATTAGACATGTGTTAGAACTTACGGGACTCGATTCTGACATACGAAATCCGAGTTATCGTCCAGTTTGCAAAACTCACAACACTTGTGCAAAAAGCCAGAAAAATGACCTAAACCCGATCGGTCGTCCAATGCCACACAAAACACACACATAGCACCGCTGTAGGTATTAGACACGTGTTAGAACTTATGGGACTCGATTCATCACACGAAACCGAAGTTATCGCCCGATTTGCAAAACTCGCCAACACTTAGGCAAAAAGTCGAAAAACAACCCTAAACCAAGACGGTCGTCCGAATGCCACGCAAACACACACATAGCACCGCGTAGGTATTTGACACGTGTTAGAACTTACGGGACTCAATTTCGACATATGGAATCCGAGTTATCGTTCAGCTTGTAAAACTCGCAAACACTTAGGCAAAAAGTCGAAAAATGTTTCAAAACCCCAGATCGGACGTCCGAATGCCACGCTTAAACACACACATAGCACGCGTGAGGCATTAAACACGTGTTAGAACTTACGGGACTCGATTCGACATACGAAACCGAAAGTTATCGCCCGGTTTGGCAAAACTCGCCAACACTTAGGCAAAAAGCCAAAAAATGTTTTAAACCTAAACGATCGTCGGCCGTCCAATGCCACACAAACACACACATAGCATCAGTAGGTATTAGACACGTGTTAGAACTTACGGAACTCAATTCGACATACAAAATCCGAAGCCACCGGTTTGCAAAACTCGCCAACACTTAGGCAAAAAGCCAAAAATAGCCCAAAACCCGCATCGGACGTCCGAATGCCACCCAAACACACACATAGCACCGCGTAGGCATTAAACATGTGTTAGAACTTACGGGACTCGATTCCGACATACGAAATCCGAGTTATCGTCCAATTTGCAAAACTTGTCAACACTTAGGCAAAAAGCCGAAAAATAGTCTAAAACCCGCATCGGCCGTCCGAATGCCACACAAACACACACATAGCATCGCATAGGTATTAGACACGTGTTAGAACTTACGGGACTCGATTCAGACATACGGAATCCGAGTTATCGTCTAGTTTGCAAAACTCGCCAACACTTAAGCAAAAAGGCGAAAAACAGCCCAAAACCTGTATCGACCGTCCGAATGCCACGCAAACACACACATAGCACCTCGTAGGTATTAGACACGTGTTAGAACTTACGGGACTCAATTCCGACATACAGAATCCGAGTTATCGTCCAGTTTGTAAAACTCGCCAACACTTAGGCAAAAAGTCGAAAATAGCCCTAAACCAGCATCGGATGTCCGAATGCCACGCAAACACACACATAGCACCGCGTAGGTATTAGACACGTGTTAGAACTTATGGGACTCGATTCCGACATACGAAATTCGAGTTATCGTCCAGTTTGCAAAACTAGCCAACACTTAGGCAAAAAGCCGAAAAATAGCCCAAAACCCGCATCGGACGTCCGAATGCCACGCAAACACACACATAACACCGCGTAGGTATTAAACACGTGTTAGAACTTACGGGACTCGATTCCGACATACGGAATCCGAGTTATCGTCCAGTTTGCAAAACTCGCCAACACTTAGGCAAAAAGCCAAAAAACAACCCAAAACCCGCATCGGCCGTCCGAATGCCACGTAAACACACACATAGCACCGCGTAGGTATTAAACACGTGTTAGAACTTACGGGACTCGATTCCGACATACGGAATCCGAGTTATCGTCCAGTTTGCAAAATTCGCCAACACTTAGGCAAAAAGCCGAAAAACAACCCTAAACCCACATCGGCCGTCCGAATGCCACACAAACACACACATAGAACCACGTAGGTATTAGACACGTGTTAGAACTTATGGGACTCAATTCCGACATACAGAATCCGAAACACTTGACGAACACAAACAAAACTAATTTAAATATGCTCTATTTTCGAATTCGTTATTAATATTTTATTATTAATTGTAGGGTCTTGTTGATGAGACTTCGGTGGGTGGAGGCTGTGGCACAGGCGATGCCCGTGGTGGAGATGGTGATGACCGCCGTGCTGATGCTGTTGAGACTATTGAGGGTGGGACCGGCAGTCAGACCGGCGGTGGGTCCGTAGGTGGGACCAGCGGTGGGATCGGCGATGGGACTGGTGGCGATGGTGATACCGACATTCTTGATCTTGGGTTGTAGTACCCATTATGTTTATATTTTGACCTTCATATATGTATATTTATATGACTTTTGAGTCAGTATGCATGACTAGAGTTTAGATTACATTTTGTATTTTCATTGACGACTTTTTATCTATAAGTCATTACGTTGTTTACATATTTGATGGTTGATATAGCAAAAGCTATTATTGTTATTGATATGCGTTCGTGAAGAATTCTTTATAATTTTTCTTTAGTTTATAACAGGTATAATTATGTATATGTAAATGAACAGGGGTATTTTGCAATTTTAATTTTTTTATTATTAAAAACTCATTGGCGATGGAGATAAAGGGTCATTAATTTTAATGATGCGTCAAGAATGATGCGCTTTTTTATTTTTTGGAAAAAATATTATCGACGGTGTATTAAATGCATGCCAACACCGCTTAAGAATGTGTCATAAAGTATTTACCGGTTTGTCGGCGATGACCCTCGCGACAAGAATGACACTCTCTTTACTCATGATGATTGAGGAGGTAGGGCGACGACCCATACGGCGACGGGAGGCGACAGATAAAGGTCGCCTCCAATGACATCATTGGCGACGGCTAGAGAGGGTCATCAAGCATTTGCAATCTTCGCCGTCAAGAATGAGTCTATTTTTGTAGTGTTCCAAAGTTTTGCAAACATTGCATTTGGATGCGACTTTGTGAATAAGTCGGCTAGATTATCACATGATCGAATTTGATGCACATCTATATCACCCTTCTTTTGTAGCTCATGTGTGAAGAAGAATTTAGGTGAAATGTGCTTTGTTCTATCTCCCTTGATGTACCCTCCTCTAAGTTGAGCAATGCATGCAGTGTAATCCTCATACAGAATTGTAGGAATGTATTTGATTGATGGTAATCCACATGAATTTTGAATATGCTGAATAATTGATCTCAACCAAACACACTCTCTGCTTGCTTCATGTATAACGAGAATCTCTGAGTGATTTGAGGATGTAGTTTTCATGGTTTGCTTTGTGGATTTCCAGGATATAGCCGTGTCACAATATGTAAATACATAACCTGTTTGTGATATTCCATTATGTGGATCTGACAAATATCTTTCATCGGCATATCTAACCAATTGCGACGTTGAATTTCTTGGATAAAATAACCCAAGATCTATACTTCCACGGAGGTATCTCAAAATGTGTTTGATCCCATCCCAATGTCTCTTAGTCGTAGAAGAACTATATCTTGCTAACAAGTTGATAGCAAAAGTAATATCAGGTCATGTACAGTTTGCAAGATACATAAGAGCACCTATTGCACTTAGGTATGGATCTTCAGGTCCAAGAACTTCTTCCCCACTTTCTAGAGGCCGAAATGGATCTTTATCAACTTCTAAAGATCGAACAACCATCGGGATAGTCAAAGGATGAGCTTTATCCATATGAAAACGACTGCGAATCTTTTCAGCATATGTGGATTGATGAACAAAAATTTTAGATGCTAAATGTTCCACTTATATTCCCAAACAGAATTTTATCTTTCCAAGATCTTTCATTTCAAATTCATCCTTTAAATAAGTAGCAGTTCTTGTGAGTTCTTCAAGAGTACCTACAAGATTCAAATCATCCACATATACAACAATGATTGAAAATCCACTTTGTGATTTCTTAATAAAAACACATGGACATACTTGATCATTTATATATCCATCTTTTATTAAATAATCACTAAGTCGATTATACCACATACGACCAGACTGTTTCAACCCATACAATGAGCGTTGTAACTTGATTGAATATATGTGACGTGGCCTTTGTGATTCAGCCATTTTCAATCCTTCAAGGATTCTCATATAAATTTTACTGTCAAGTGAGCCATATAGGTATGCTGTTACAACATCCATAAGACGTGTTTCCAAACCTTCCATGGTTGTCATACCTATCAAAAAGAGAAAAGTGACTCCATCCATTACTGGAGAGTATGTATCTTGATAATCAATACCAGGTTTTTGTGAAAACCCTTGAGCTACAAGTCGGGCTTTGTATCTCACAATTTCATTTTCTCATTTTGCTTTCGTACAAATACCCATTTGTTTGCAACCGAGATTACACCCAGTGGTGTTTGGACTACTGGTCCAAATACTTCTCTTTTCAACAGAGATTGTAGCTAAGTTTGAATAACATCTTTCTATTTTGGCCAATCTTTTCTTTTCCGACATTCTTCCACGTTTTGTGATTCAGGATCCATGTCAGGAATCAAAGTAATATCTGATTCTATAGAGAAAGCAAATATATCATCAATCATGACTTTGCTTCGATCCCATATTTTTTCATCATGTACATAATTTATTGAGATCTCTTGGTGTTCATCTTTTATCCCTTCACTGAGATTTTGAACCTCTCCTGGGGCTATTCCTACTCTTGGAATATGTGTTTCTTCCGAGCGGTTTTTGTACTCTTCTAGGCTATTTCCACTCTTGGAATAAGTCTTTACTCGAGCGGGTATTCCTTGAGGATTCCTTATTTGCTTTTGATTTTAGTGGTACAAGTGTCTTTTGTACTAATTCTGGTCTTCCACGCTTACGGCGTGGTTTAGATTCTTCTATTACCTTATTTGTTAATTCTCCAGGAATTGATTTTTCAATAGGTATTTCTATCCTTTTTGGAGTATTCATTGTGCAGTGTATGTGACTTTATCACCTTTTCAAAGATCATTAAATGCATCGGCATTTGATTTGCAATATTTTGTAAATGAATAATTCTTTGAACTTCAATTTCACATTGTCCTGTACGAGGATCAAGTGAATTTAAATCTGATGCATTCCATGATATTTCAGAGGTTTTTTTATTTAAAACTTTCCTTCCTCCTAATGGAGGAAATACAGTTTCATCAAAATGACAATCTACATAACGTGCAGTAAAAACATCTCCAGTTAAAGGCTCAAGATATCTGATAATAGAAGGAGAATCAAAACTAACATAAATACCTATTCTTCGTTGGGCACCCATCTTAGTTCTTTGTGGAGGTGCAATTGGAACATATACTGCACTTCCAAAAACTCGAAAGTGTGATATGTTGGGTATATGTCCAAGAACTAATTGTAGAGGAGAAAATTTATGAAGAGTCGTTGGTCTTACTCGAATGATGGCTGCAGCATGAAGAATTGCATGACCCCAAACTGAGGTATGTAAGTTAGCCCTTAACATTAATGGTCGTGCAATTAGTTGAAGTCTTTTTATTAAAGATTCAGCTAAACTATTTTGTGTATGAATATGAAGAACATAATGCTCAATAGAGATTCCAATAGTCATACAAAAATCATTAAAAGTCATTGATGAAAATTCAGCTGCGTTATCAAGTCGAAATGACTTGATTGGATGATCCGAGAACTGAGTCCGTAACTTGATTATTTGAGCAAGAAGTTTTGAGAAGGCAAAATTTCGAGAAGAGAGAAGACAAACATGAGAGCAGCTAGTTGAAGCATCTATTAAAATCATGAAATATCAAAATGGGCCAGACAATGGGTGAATAGGTCCACAAATGTCTCCTTGAATTCTTTCTAGGAATTTTGGAGATTCTGCAAGACCCCAACTTTTATGAATAAAAATGAATTTTCTATAAATATCATTTTTAAATATTATGGAATAAATTTGATATAATGTTATAGTTGTGGGTAATATTTATAAATTTTGCAAAGTACGCAAGTTGTTATATAATATTCGATTGGTCAGGAAATATTCGTACGACGGCACAATCATTGATGGACCCCACAACAGAATTATCGTTGGATTGAGAAAATGACAAAAATATTTTTATGAAAATAACGGCGGAAGTTTTACCAGATTAATCTTGTTGAACTACTTCGGTAGTAAAAGTACAAATAATACGCGTAGTTGCATAAGTAATATTACGATATTGATTATTAATGCTTATGTGAGAAGTCACTCGGTTTGATTCAATTATTATTATATTTTATATGTTATTAAATCAATAATTGAGATGACGAAATTGTTAATATTATTATTTGCATTATTAACGATGTCTAGAAGTTATGCCAATGAGAGGTTTGGTCACACTAATTGGGCGCTTGCCAGGAGAAATCCTTATTGAAAAGCCCCTCTTTCTCGGAACGAATTTGGTCGATTAATAGTGTGAATAATAATAATGATGACGACGTTTTGTTTTATTCGTATTATTAACGTAATAAAACGAAAAACTTTTTATATAAAATAGAATACTTTTATAAAGTTATTCGTTTTATTAAAGGCTAATAGTAAAATCTTTTATATAAAATGTAATACTTTTATAAAATTATCTATTTTATTAGACAATAATTATAATATATTATATTTTGTTATGCATAGTATTTGCATAAGGTTTCGTATAGTATTTGTATAGTAAAATCTTTTTAAAAGTTATTCATTTTATTAGATTATAAATAGAATATATTATATTTTATTTAAAAGATTTTACTTTAAATATGGATTGTCAGATTAAAGTAAATCAATTTGAACCGTTAATGGATTAGTTATTATTCATTCCATTCTTATAATAAATAAGCTCATTCCTTCATTATTTCTTATGAATTCATTCGAAAATCTGTAGAGAGAAACTATAGTAGAGAAAGAAGAAAAGTATTCTACTACTTCACTACTCGATATCAAGTTTTTTTTACTTGAAAGTGTAAGACCCCAACTTATTATTAATGAAATTTAATTTTCTATTTATTATTTTGAAATAGTAAGGGTTGATTTGATTAATGTGGATAGTTAGGGGTAAAATACATAAATATTTCAAAATAAGCAAGTGGTTATAAAATATTCATTGTTGTAGAGAATATTCGTTTGGTCGTGGAATATTCAAATCTTGTCGGGAATATTAAATACAACAAGAAATGACCAATGTGTGGGCCCCATAACTGAAAGCGATCGGATGAAGAAAACGACAAATATAAGTTGTTTAAAAATAACGGTAGAAGTTATTATCAGATTATCTTGTTAAAATACTCGGTGGTTAAAACACAAGTAGCATTACCAGATTGCACCAATTATTGATTCTTACGTGAAGGCACTACTTAATAATAGTTACAAAGTAATTATCGCTCAAAGATTTTATTGATTCAATAATTCTTTGCATTGATATTTTATATTATTGTTGTTTCAATAAATTGTCATTACATAGTATTTTCCATTATCAGATAATAATTCATATTATCCGAATAATATTATTGGATAATATTATTGGCAATGTCTAGAAAGTTACATCAAGGAGAGGTTTGGTCACCTAATTGCGGCGCCAAGAATTTAGAAATCTTTATTGGAAAGCCCCCTTCCTCGGGAAGCGCCTTGGTTGTCAATATTGTGATTACGTAATATTATTTGTGAATAATTAATTATTGATTCATATGATAAGAAAAATATTGATTTTATGTGGATATAGATGGAGAAAATTTTAATGTGACAATTGTTGAAAATTGAAATTTTATCTTTTTTCGATAAAATAATTCATTTAAATATATTATTATATTTTAATAATATAATAATGGTGATATTTTACAACGAATGTGGGATATATGAGTATACGAGGAGGAAGAGTATTTTTGTTGCAATAAATGTTTAAAACATGTTAAACATGTGTCGGTGAACCCCATTTATCGATTGAAATTTGATTATAAATTTGTAAAATCGCTTGGATTTGTGGATTTTTGGTCAATTTTTGTTTGGAATTTGGAAAAATTTCTTTCGCAAAGTTGTAGAGAATTGAATTTCCTATAAAAATTGTAAGATTCGAATTTTCCGCAAAAGGCTATTTATTATGAATTATTAAAGTTCCGAAGCTCCGAAATAATTGATTTTTGGAAGTTTAAAATATTTTAAATTGAAAAAACATTTTTATTACTTTTTCTAGAAGGTGAGCATGTGGGAAATGCTAGGAGCTGAATTCTAAGAGGCGTAGGAAATTTTATTATAAATAATAATATTATATTAAATTTTCTGCTTTGGTGTTCTAAGCATTTTCCTATAAATAGAAAGTCTTAGGTTAGAATTGAAAATCACACCGTAAATTGAAGTTTTCTCTCTATATTATCGAGTGTATTCTTGTGAGTATTTTGAGTATACTTTGAGTATTGCTATACTGATTCAAGTTCAAGTTATAGTCGATATCCAAATTGTTTCAACTAAATCTTGTCTTTGTGAGGTAAGGGATATTATTTTTTCAGAATGATATTATTTCTTCAATATCATTATGTTGAAATATTGATCTGAAGTTTTTATCAAATTTTGAACTTTTGGTGTCTGAGATTCTTATTCACGATACGACCTTTATTCACGTATATCGACCTTATTCACGAATCACGGCACTATTTATCGAAAAATAAAAAAATTTCTTTTCGTCAAAATATCTATTCGGATACTAGTTTTGATTGTATCCATGTTTTGATCATTCTTGAATTTTAAACCCTTTGTGATTATTTTTGAGGTATTTTTGGGCGTGGATAAAACAAAGTACGAATCCTTAATCCTTAATCCTTGTCATTTTGTTTCAATTGGATTCGTTTCATTAAAATATTTTTCATCATCTTGATCTTAAATGATGATATTATGGAATATCTTTGGCACGTAGTGCAAAGATGAATGATTTCTGAAGAATATCTTTGGCCCGTAGTGGCAAAAAGATGAATAGGTGTTGAGATGAACATATTGATCGATTAATATCTTTGGCCCGTAGTGCAAAGATGAGCAGTGTTTAGATGAACATGATTAATGATGAATATCTTTCTTTCAGTAGTGCAAAGATGAATATTTGATTCCAGATATATATTGATTGATGTTACGAGGGATAAAAGATAGCGATGAACTTTTAAATTCATACATAGAAGATAGTAGTTTGCATTCTCTACTTAACTCTTCTAATGAATTATTATTTCATTGTGAATATTGATTTAAAATTTGTTGTCTATTGTATTCTATTAGATTTTTCCTGTTGAAGACTAACGATAATTTGTTGTATATTATCTTAGTCATAATATTCTTCTTCGGGCTAGTTGAGCTCACCCGTTTCCTTTTGTTCCATTTTTCTTCTCGGGAGGTGAGAATATAGTGAGTACGAGTCGGGGTATGGAATGAAAGTTCTAGAGAGAGTTGTTTAGTAGTCCTCACCATTTTTGTAAAATAATGTATCAATAAATGTGATGAGGATTTATTTGAGTTTAGATATTATACATAAGATAATATTTGTATTCAAACTCACGCTTTTCTTGTTGTAATAATAAAGTTGTAGTTGTTTACATGCCATGTATTGACAACTCGGAATGGGTGATGTATACCTATTTTGGGGGCGCCACGGTTGGTATCGAGCTTAGGGATATGATCTCTGGCGGAGATCGGGGAATAGAATTAGGAGGGAGAGACGAGTAAATCCTTCGCTAGTGTGTCCTACTAAGCTTATTTGTTAGTTGGTCAGTATATAAGGATATTATGTGATATATTGATTTCCTTAATTAACCCTTGTTTTATAGCGGTGATTTGAGAATGTCTATTTGAGAATATTAATAGAAATGAGAGGCGTGGTGGCGCTTTGTACTCACACCAACGAGGAGAGCGTACTAACAGTGGCAATGTTCCTCTGTGAACAACACCACCGAAAGAGATGATGAAGCGAGGATGTTTAAAAGCTTTTTGCGATTCATGCAAAATCGACGAGGAGACTCGTGTTCAAAATACTGGGAGGAAATGATAGCAATTCACGGGTTGTCACAACCAAGCGATTCAAAAGTTTGGACCACGAGAATTTAAGGGAAAGCCAGATCCGATCATGGCGGAAACATGGGTCAAGCAAATTACCAAGATATTCGATGTCTTGGGATGCACGGAGAACAGAAGGTTCCATTCGCCACCTTATGTTAAAGTGGCGAGGAAGACTCACGGTGGAGTCTCGTGAAGCATACCCATCCACCAAGACTCAAGATGTCTTGGGAGACATTTCAGAAACTATTTAATGACAAATACTTTCACGAAAGTGTTCAATCGTATGAAGGAAGTGGAGTTCATCAGATTAGAACAAAACAACATGACCGGTATCTCGAAGACGAGGCAAAGTTTGCAGAGTTATCCAGTTTGCACCTCATTTGGTGGAGAATGAGGAATGTATGACGCGGATGTTTCTTAGAGGTTTGAAACCCCAAGATACGTCAAGATCTCATTTCTCATAAATTTTCTCTATTTAGGATGTTGTAAATAGGGCTCAATTATTAGAAGCGAGATAACGAGTACGGTGTTGAGGACCACAACCAGGATCATCTAGGAGATGGCGGTCAACAAAACAACGATAATCACGGAGAAAGAAAAAGACGGACAAAAATGGTAACCACTACGGTGGTAATCATGGCCATTAAAATAGAAGAAGCGAGTCGGGAGGAGATTTTAAAAAGGAGATTTAACAACGACCATGTGAAGGCAGTCTGCAGAAGAATCTGGTTCTAAGGGAGGAGAAACGACCACCGATCATATGCTACAAATGCGGAAAAGAGGGACATATCGGTCAAACCGCCACAACTGACGATTCAAGGTATGCTATAATTGTGGAAAGGAAGGACATATCGCTTCGAGATTATGCAGTAGCAAAACCTAGTTCAATGGGACGGTGACTCAAAAAAGATCGTCCCGAAAAGTCAAAGTCAACGATTAAGGAAGAAGCGTTTGTTGTGATTTGAAGTCAATATCACGAGAACCCAAATGAGGTGATCACGGGTAAGCTATTTATAAATTCTTGCGAAGTTTATACCTTACTTGATCACCGGTGCTACCCATTCATTTATCTCTCCTGCATGTGCTCAACGTTTAAACTTGACTCAGGAGAAATTAGACTTTGACCTATCTGTGGAAACTCCATTAGGAGAAACTTTCATCACATCCTTTGTTTATAAATCTTGTTTGATTCAAGTTGGCACCATCACCTTACCGTTGACCTTATCTCTTTAAAAATACTTGCTTTTGATGTGATTTTAGGGATTGATTGGTTAACTACTCATCATGCCAAAATTGATTGTTTTCGTAAGGTTGTTAGTTTTCATATTCTAACCAACTTTGTTGTACAAATTCAAGCAACTAAACCATTAAAATCAATCACATCATATCTAATCATAAAGCTATTCGTTTATTGAAAAGCGGATGTCAAGCTTTCTTAGCCCATGTTATGGATTTGAATAAAGACACGTCAAATTTGAATAATATATTCTGTTGTTATTAACTTTCCCGACGTATTTCTCGAAGAACTTCCTTGCCTACCCCGAGCGTGAAGTTGAATTCTTTATTGATCTTGAACACAGTACAAAGCCCATTTCTAAAACCCCATATCGAATGGCTCTATTGAACTTCAGGAGTTAAAGGTCCAACTACTGAGAATTGTTGGACATCGGTTTCATTCGATCTAGTACATCTCCTTGGGGTGCTCTGTTTTATTCGTAAAGAAGAAGAAAGACGGGAGTATGCGACTTTATATTGACTATCGGAATTGAACCATGTCACCATCAAGAATAGGTATCCTCTACCTCGTATTGATGACTTGTTTGACCCGATTGCAAGGGCACAATTCTTTTCAAAAATTGATCTTCGCTCGGATATCATCGGTGAAGATTAGGCGAGGATATTCCAAAGAGCGCCTTTAGAACTTCGGTATGGGCATTATAAATTCTTAGTCATGTCTTTCGGATTGACTAATGCTCTCATGGCTTTCATGGATATGATGAACCGAGTATTCAAGGAATATTTGGATCGGTTTGTTGTTGTCTTTATTGAAGACATCCTCATATATTCAAAAGTCGTGAAGATCATGAGCACCATTTAGGCCCCGGTACTCAAAGGATTCGTGAAAACAAACTATATGCCAAATTGAAGAAATGCGAGTTACGGCGAGGAAGTAGCATTTCTTGGAGCACATCAGTGTCAAAACATGGAGTATCCAGTGGACCCGTGAAGATTGAAGCAATCAAAGTTGGGAAGCAATCAAGTCGATGGTAGAAATACGTAGCTTTCGGGTCTGTTGGTTATTATCGGAGATTTGTGGAAGGGTTCTCGAATGGCTACTCCATTAACTCAGCTAACTCGGAAGGATACACAATTCGTTTGGAGCGAAGAATGCGAGAAGAGTTTCCAAGAGCTTAAGAGGAGACTTATTTGGACTGTTCTAACAATACCATCTGGTTTGGATGGATTTGTTATCTCTGATGATGCTTCAGCAAAGGGTTAGGATGTGTTCTCATACAACGTGGGAAAGTCATAGCCTATGCCTCGCGATAACTTAAAGAGTATGAGAGGAATTATCCTACTCATGATCTAGAGTTAGCGGTGATCGTTTTCTTGCTTAAAAATATGGAGGCACTATCTATACGGGGAGAAAGTGGAGATATATTCGGACCATAAAAGCCTTAAATATTTCTTCACTCAAAAAGAACTCAACATACGGCAAACGACGTTGGCTCGAGCTATTGAAAGACTACGACCACACTATTGATACCATCACGAAAAGCGAACGTGGTAGTGGTACGCGTTGAGTAGAAGAGATATACGGGAATGAGTGCGATGATGTCAAGTATACGCGTAGAGCCAACTTTAATAGAAAAAGTTAAGGTTGCTTTCGAGCCATTTGGGCTTGGGTCGATGCGTCTGAAGAAGAAAGTACAAGAAGGAGCTATTCCTAAGCGAGAATTGATGAAGAAGGAATACTTGAGTCCACTCTAGACTTTGTGTCCCTAACGACTCGATTTGAAGTACAAGATTATGATGGAGGCACACAATACACCATTTGCAATCCATCTCTGGAAGTACCAAAATGTATCGTGATCTTGACATACATTTTGGTGGAACAATATGAAGAGAGAGATTGCAAAGTTTATCTCGATGTGTTTAACTTATCAACGTGTAAAAGCGGAACATCTAGTACCTAAAGGTCCGTTGCAACCACTTGAGATTCCGAAATGGAAGTGGGAACATATTACCATGGATTTCGTTCACGGGTCTTCCTACGGTTTCTCAAGGCATCAATCTTATTTGGGTTATTGTTGATAGATTAACCAAGTCCGCTCATTTCTTGCCGATATGGGAGACTTATTCCCTTGAACGTCTTGTTAGTATATGACGTGAATGAGATTGTGAGGTTGCATGGCATGCACTGTATCCATAGTTTTGGATCGTGACCCAAGATTCACTTCAAGATTTTGGGTTAGCTTGCAAAAAGCTATGGGCACGGAGTTCACGATTGATTAAGCATACCATCCTCAAGCAGACGGACAATCGAAAGGACTATTCAAACTCTTGAAGATTTATTAAGACTCGTGTCCTAGACTTTTAAGGCGGTTGGGATAAGTATTTACCATTGGTGGAATTCTCCTACAACAACTTGATTATCGAGCAAGTATAGGTGTGGCTCCATTTGAAGCATTATATGGGACGAAAGTGTCGCTTTCTCAAGTATGTTGGGGACGAGGTGGGTGAAGCAACATTGTTGGGACCCGAGTTGATACGTATATGACTACGAGAAAAGATCCAAATGATTCGACAACGTATACAAACGGCACAAGATCGACAAAAGAGTTATGCGGATCTTCATCGAAAGGATGTGGAATTTAGTATAGGGGATCATGTATTGTTGCGAGTTGCTCCATGGAAGGGAGTTACAAGATTTGGGAAGAGAGGAAAGCTCAATCCACGATTTATTGGTCCATTTCAAATTCTTGACCGAGTAAGAAATGTAGCCTATAGACTCGCGTTACCTTCGAGTATGTCTCGTGTTCATAATGTGTTTCACATATCTGTACTTCGTAAATATGTGAAAGACCCGAACCACGTTATAGAGTTAGAACCAGGACGAGATAGCCAGAAGACTTAACGTATGAGGAGAGTACTGTCAAGATCTTGGATAGGAAGGAGCATGTCTATCTGCAAAAAGGTCATACCACAAGTTAAAGTTTTGTGGAGGAATCATGCTATAGAGAAATGACACGGGAATTGGAAAGCGGAAATGAAAGCGAGGTATCCTCACCTTTTCAAAAAACACCGTATACGTCGCGTCAATTTCGAGGGACGAAATTTCATAAGGAGGGAGGTTGTAAGACCCCAACTTATTATTAATGAAATTTAATTTTCTCTATTTATTATTTTGAAATAGTAAGGGTTGATTTGATTAATGTGGATAGTTAGGGTAAAATACGCAAATATTTCAAAATAAGCAAGTGGTTATAAAATATTCATTGTTATCGGGAATATTCATTTGGTCGTGGAATATTCGTGATCTTTGTGGGGAATATTAAATGCGGCAGTATGCGAGCCCCATAACCCCATGGAAAGCGATTGGATGAAGAAAGCGACAAATATAAGTTGTTTAAAAATAATGGTAGAAGTTATTGCAGATTATCTTTGTTAAAATACTCGGTGGTTAAAAACACGAAGCTTTGCGGTATTGCACCAATTATTGATTCTTACGTAAGAAGGCACTACTTAATAATGGTTACGATAATTCTTATTCGTTATTTTATTGATTCAATAATTCTTTGCATTGATATTTTATATTACCGTTGTTTTGATAAATTGTCATTTACGGTATTTTCCATTATCGAGACAATAATTCATATTATCGAATAATATTATTGGATAACATTATTGGCAATGTCTAGAAAGTTACATCAAGGAGAGGTTTGGTCACCTAATTGCTGGCGCCAAGAAGGAGAAATCTTTATTGGAAAGCCCTCTTTCCACAAGAAGCGCACGGTTTGTCAATATTGTGATTCGTAATATTATTTGTGAATAATTAATTATTGATTCATATGATAAGAAAAATATTGATTTTATGTGGATATAGATGGAGAAAATTTTTAATGTGACAATTGTTGAAAATTGAAATTTTATTTTTTCGATAAAATAATTCATTTAAATATATTATTATATTTTAATAATATAATAATGGTGATATTTTACAACGAATGTGGGATATATGAGTATCTGAGGAGGAAGAGTATTTTGTTGCAATAAATGTTTAAAACATGTTAAACATGTCGGTGGACCCCATTTATTGGTGAAATTTGATTATACTTTTTGTAAAATCGCTTTGTTTGTGGATTTTGGTCAATTTTGTTTGGAATTTGGAAAAACTTTCTTCTGCAAAGTTGTAGAGAATTGAATTTCCTATATAAAGTCGCTAGATTCAATTTTTCGGCAAAAGGGCTATTTATTATGAATTATTGAAGTTAGAAGCTCAAAATAATTGATTTTGGAAGTTTAAAATATTTTAAATTGGAAAAACATTTTATTACTTTTTCTAGAAGGTGAGCATGTGGGAAATGCTAGGAGCTGAATTCTAAGAGGCGTAGGAAATTTTATTATAAATAATAATATTATATTAAATTTTTTCGCTTTTTGGTGTTCTAAGCATTTTCTATAAATAGAAAGTCTTAGGTTAGAATTGAAAATCACACCGAAATTGAAGTTTTCCCCTCTATATTATCGAAGCGTATTCTTGTGAGTATTTTGAGTATACTTTGAGTATTGCTATATCGGATTGCAAGTTCAAGTTATAGTCGATATTCGGTGTTTTAACTTAAATCTTGTCTTTGTGAGGTAAGGGATATTATTTTTTTCAGTAATGATATTATTTCTTCAATATCATTATGTTGAAATATTGATCTAAAGTTTTTATCAAATTTGGAACTTTTGGTGTCTGAGATTCTTATTCACGATCTCGGTGACTATTCACGTATACGATACTATTCACGAATACGGCCAAGACTATTCATCGAAAAATAAAAAAAATTCTTTTCGTCAAAATATCTATTCGGATACTAGCTTTGATTGTATCCATGTTTTGATCATTCTTGAATTTTACACCATCGTGATTATTTTTGAGGTATTTTGGGCGTGGATAAAACAAATACGAATCCTTAATCCTTAATCCTTGTCATTTTGTTTATTTGGATTTGTTTCTTTAAAAATATTTTTCATCATCTTGATCTTAAATGATGATATTATGGAATATCTTTGGCTTTATAGTAGTAAAAGATGAATGATTTCGAAGAATATCTTTGGCCCGTAGTAAAATGAGGAGCAGGTGTTGAGATGAACATGGCCGAAAGTGATTAATATCTTTGGCCCATAGTGCGAAGATGAGCAGGTGTTTAGATGAACATGATTAATCGATGAATATCTTTGGCCTGTAGTGCAAAGATGAATATTTGATTCAGATATATATTGATTGATGTTCTGGGGATAAAAGATGAGCGATGAACTTTTAAATTCATACATAGAAGATAGTAGTTTGCATTCTCTATTTAACTCTTCTAATGAATTATTATTTCATTGTGAATATTGATTTAAAATTTGTTGTCTATTGTATTCTATTAGATTTTTCCTGTTGAAGACTAACGATAATTTGTTGTATATTATCTTAGTCATAATATTCTTTTTTGGGCTAGTTGAGCTCACCCTTTTCCTTTTGTTCCATTTTTCTTCTCGGGAGGCGAGAATATAGCGAGCGAGCATGTAGTCGGGGTATGGAATGAAAGTTCTAGAGAGAGTTGTTTAGTAGTCCTCACCATTTTTTGTAAAATAATGTATCAAAAAATGTGATGAGGATTTATTTGAGTTTAGATATTATCAGAAGATAATATTTGTATTCAAACTCACAGCTTTTCTTGTTGTAATAATAAAGTTGTAGTTGTTTACATGCCATGTATTGACAACTCGGAATGGGTAATGTATACCTATTTTGGGGCGGCATGATAGAAGGGTATTATTTCTTTTGTATTCATGAAGAGAATTTTATTATTCCATCTTTATTATTACATTGGAATAACTCAGATATCGCGAAAGGCTACCCTATACTTGGTGAAATTCTTACGTATTTTCATTCTTTATTATTACATTGGAATATCATGTTTGTGCTTTCTGTAGACTTAATTGGTTAAAATCTTTATTATTCTCTTTGGAATATCCATGCATGCGTGCTTTACGCTTGGGACACTGGTTCCGTCATTATTATTCATTGGAACATCTGTTGGTGTGAATTTCACGACACGGGTTACATCTTTTAGTATTACATTGGAATAACATGTCATCACGAAATCTGCGCATGCATGGTGATTTTACATTGTATTCTATTCTTTATTATTACATTTGGAATATCACAGCCGGTGCGTATTACGCTGACTTTGGTTCAAATTATTTATTATTACGATGGAATAACCGCATACATCAAATACCGCATGCATGGTGATTTCTTTTGTTATTCCATTCTTTATTATACTCAATTGGTTAAATTTTTGACTTCTACACTCCATGAAATTAGTGGAATATTCTTGATATTTGCGCTCCATCCAGTATCTTTTCATGGAAATATTCTTCTGAGCATTCTTGAATTTTACTTTACAAAGAAGTATCATGTTGACAATTTGGACGTTATTAGTTCCTGAATAAATTAATTCTTGAACTTGTTTTATTGAATTCTTATATCATTGTCATCATCCTCATGTTTATATTATTTTTGAAAGTCATCTGTGGCTTGTAGTGCATAGATGGACTTGGTATGATTATGACCAGGGATTATTCAGTGTAATCATGACCGTAATGTTACAAATGATGTGGTAAAGTCCGTTGGTTGAGAAGTGCATTGATGGATGGGTTGTTGGCATGATCATGACCATTGATGAATACACAAATATCCTTGGCCCGTAGTGCATGGATAATTTGTGGTCGTGACCCTAATAAATATCCTTGGCCGTAGTGCAGGGATGATGTGGATTATTTATTAAGCTGAGTCTCAGCGATAAAAGTGATGAAAAACCTTTTTAAATCATAAAAGATAGTATATTTTATTCTCTACTTGACTTTTTTAATGGATTGCATGTTCCGTTGCAGTTAAACTTGATGTCTATTGTATTTTATCAGTTTAACACTGTTGAGAACTAATGATAATTTATTTTGCATTATCTTAGTCATAATATTTCTTACTGGGCTAGGTTAGCTCACCCTTTTTTTCACTGTTCTCTTCAGGAAATGAGAACGTAGCCGGGACTAGACGGGGAACAGAGTGATGGTCCGAGATGGTGTCTTAATAGTTCTTACTATTCTGTTAAATAGTGTGATAATAAATATAATGAGGATTAAATTGAGTGTGGATATTGTCTAGATGACAATATTTGTATTAAAACTCACAGCATGTATTTTGTCATATTTTACACGACTGTTGTATAATCAAGTTGTATTTGAATTTAGTACCATGTATTTGGCGACTCAAAATGGGTGATGTATACCTATTTTGGGGGCGTCATAGATTCTTTATAAACTTTTACTGGAGATGGTCGAACAATTAATTTTCCTCGAGAACACGCAGCACAAGGAAATTCACTACTAGAAAAAACCTTCTTATCTATGAGAGGATGACCAGTAGAATTTTTAATAATACGACGCATCATAGAAGTGCCTGGATGACTGAGTCTTTCATGCCAAAGCATAAAGGATTTAGGATCTATGATTTTTGGAATCATAACAGTATGAGACTCAATTGCTCTAATTTTCATAGTATATAATCCAGAAGAAATTGAATGAAGTTTTTCTAGGATATTCTTTTTTCCAGAAATAGTAGAAATAATGAGAAGATATTCATTATCATTCTTATTGGTTGTTTCAATGTGAAAACCATTTAGTCGAATATCTTTAAAACTAAGCAAATTTCTTCTTGATTAATTTACTAGAATATAGAGCATTTTTGATAAAAACTTGTGTCTCATTTGGTAACATGAAACTAGCTTTTCCAAATCCCTCGATTAAATTTGATGTGCCAGAAATAGTTCCTACATTTTCCTTAGCTTTGATTAGTTGTGAAAAATATTTCTCACTTTGAAGGATTGTATAAGTTGTTGCACTGTCTACCAAACATATATCATCCATATCCATTAAAGATGGTCTGACACATATAAAAACATAAATAAGAAAAGTTACACTTCAAATATAATTTTATTCATGATAAACACATACCACATATAGAACGAAAACTAATAATATTATACATGCAGGATGTTTTAATTAAAACAAGGAATTAAACGATATCCCAAAAGATACTTTCAGAAGGTTCAATAATATTAACAACCTTTTCCTCATTGTTGGTCATTGGTGGATCATCAACAATATTCAATTGATGATTAACAAAGTTTGTTTCTGCCAACATTACTTTGTTATTTTGAGACTCTGGAATAAATTACCAGATGCCTCGGCGTCACGACAGTCTGTGACGATGCAAAGGCTTCTTTGTGACTCCCCAAAATAGGTATACATCACCCATTCCGAGTCTCCAAATACATGGATGTAATACAAATACAATCTTTAATATACAACAAGAAAGTTGTGAGTTTTAATACAAATATTGTCTTCAGACAATATCCACTCGTAATAAGTCCTCATTACATTTATTGTCACACTTTATTTAATGAATAGTGAGGACTACTAATACTATCATTTGGAAAGTCACTCCGCTCCCCGATTTAGTCCCAGCCTACGTTCTCATTTCACTCAAGAGAGCGGTGAAAGAAAGGGTGAGCTCAACTAGCCCAAGAAGAAATATTATGACTAAGATAATGCGAGAATAAATTATCATTAGTCTTTGATAGTGTTAAGCAGATAAAATACAATAGACATCAAGTTTAAGCTGCTTGACGGAACACTAATCTATTACAAGAGTCAAGTAGAGAATAAATTCTACTACCTTTTATGATTTAAAAGTTTTTCATCACTTTTATCACGGGACTCGATTTTAATAAATAATCCACATCATCCACGCACTACGGCCAAGGATATTCATTAGTATCACAACCACAAATTATCCATGCACTACTACGGCCAAGGATATTCGTGTATTCATCAATGGTCATGATCATGCCAACAACAAGCTGTCTATCAATGCACTACAGACAATGAGGACTTTTACCACATCATTTGTAACATTACTATTAAATGATTATACCGAATAATCTCTTGTCATAATCATACCAAGTCCATCTATGCACTACCGGCCACAGATGACTTTCAATAAAATATAAACATGAAGATAATGACAATGATATAAGAATTCAATAAAACAAGTTCAAGAATTAATTTATTCAGGAACTAATAACGTCCAAATTGTCAACATGATACTTCTTTGTAAAGTAAATTTCAAGAATGCTCAGAAGAATATTTCCATGAAAAGATACTGGATGAAGCACAAATATCAAGGATATTCCGCTAATTTCATGGAGTATAGAAGTCAAAACTTTAACCAACTGAGTATAATAAAGAATGGAATAACAAAAAAAATCACCATGCATGCGGTACTTCGCATAGACGGGTTATTCCAACAGAATAATAAATAACGGAACCGTGTCAAAGGTAATACGCATCGATGGGATATTCCAACAAAATAATAAATAACGGAATCGTCCGGCCAGAAAACGCATTATACAGGATATTCCAACAGAATAATAAAGATTTAAACCAGTCTAGCGTAAAACGCATGTATGTGATATTCTAACAGAATAATAAAAGGCGGAATTCAGTCCCGCCAGTAAAACGCATGCATGTAATGTTCCAACAAAATAATAAAGAATGGAATAACAACAGAAATCACCAAGTATAGGGTAGACCGCGTATAAAAGTTATTCCAACAAAATAATAAAGAATAGAATAACAGAAGTTCTCTTCATGAATATAAAAAAATAATACCCCTTACCGTAAAAGAATCTTGATATCGGAGTAGTGAAGTAGCAGAATAATTTTATTCTTTCTCTCTATAATTTCTCTCTCTAGAGTTTCAGTGAATTCGTAAGAAATAATGAAGGAATGAACTCCTATTTATAGAAGAATGGACTGCATAGTAACTAACTTATGAACGGTCCTGATTTGATTTGCTTTTAATTGGACGGTCCATATTTAAAGCAAAATCTTTTAAATAAAATATAATATATTCTATTTATAGTCTAATAAAACAAAACTTATATAATATATATATATATATATATATAATATCAGTACTTGTGATATATATAATACTGAACACAACTTAATTTTACAAGCACCAAAACATTTTCTCAACTTGTCTTGACAAGCTACACAATCTTCCAGTCTTTTCATAATATGGCCAATGAGAAAAACTAACACATGTCATTATAAAAGCCTTGACCAATAAGGAGACACCCTAGTGCACAAGTTATTAATAATAATGCCTATTTTGAAAAGTTTGGCCAAAATGTCAAGCTTGAGCAAATAATCACATAACCAGCCAAAAAAAAAACTACCGAATGGTATTCTTTGAAAATGATTGAGGGTCCCCCTTTATAATTTAATCTGTATACTTAAAAATCAAATAGAACTAATACCAGTTTTTAACAAAATAATTGAACAAAACTGAGTGACTTCTCACATAAGCATCAATAATCAATACCGTGTGCTACTATGCAAACCGCGTAGACATCGTATTTCTTTACTACCGAGTAGTTCAATAGTATTAACGGTAAAATTTCCGCCGTTATTTTCATAAAATATTTTTGTCCTTTTCTCAATCCGACAACAATTCTGTTGTGGGGTCCACCAATGATTGTGCCGTCGTACGAATATTCCCTGTTAAAACGAATATTCCCCGACCAATCGAATATTATGTAACAACTTGCATACTTTGCAAAATTTATAAATATTACCCACAACTATAACATTATATCAAATTTATTTCATAATATTCAAAAATGATATTTATAGAAAATTCATTTTTATTCATAAAAGTTGGGGTCTTACAATCTCCCATTCTTATGAAATTTCGCCCTCAAAATTAGGGTACGTACCTGGTATATCAAATAGGTAAGGATACCTTGATTTCATTTCAGATTCTAACTCCCAGGTCATTTCCTCAACATCGTAGTTCCTCCATAAAACTTTAACTTGAGATATAACCTTGGAGCGTAGAATATGTTCCTTCTTATCCAAAATTTGAATAGGAACCTCTTCATACGTTAAATCTTCCGCTATTTCGTCAGGTTCTAACTCAATAATGTGGTTCGGGTCTTTCACATATTTACGTAACATGGATATATGAAAAACGTTATGAACACGAGACATACTTGGCGGCAGAAAGCGAAGTCTATAAAGCTACGATCCCCTACTCGATCGAGGATTAAAAATTGGCCAATGAATCTAGGATTGAACTTTCCTCTCTTTCCAAATCTCGTAACTCCTTTCCATGGAGCAACACGTAACAACACATGATCTCTAATATCGAATTCCACGCCCTTTCGATGAAGATCAAGATAACTCTTTTTATCGGCCTTGTGAGAGTTTTTATACGTTGTCGGATCGTTTGAATCTTTTCCATAGTCATACGTACCAACTCCGGTCCCAACAACGTTGCTTCACCCACCTCATCCCAGCATACTGGAGAACGACACTTTCTTCCATACAACGCTTCGAATGGAGCCATGCCAATAGTTGCTTGATAACTGTTGTTGAAGAAAAACTCCACTAATGGTAAGAACTTGTCTCAACTTCCCTTGAAGTCAAGGACATAGAATCTTAATAAATCATCAAGAGTTTGAATAATCCTTTCTGATTGTCCGTCCGTTTGAGGATGATATGCCGAACTAAATCGTAAATTTGTGCCCATAGCTTTTTGTAAACTAACCCAAAATCGTGAAGTGAATCTTGGGTCTCGATCAGAAACTATGGATACTGGCATACCATGCAATCTTACAACCTCGTTTATGTACATACGAGAAAGACGTTCAAGTGTATAAGTTTCTCGCATAGGTAAGAAATGAGCAGACTTAGTGAATCTATCAACAATGACCCAAATTGCATCTATACCCTGAGAAACCTTGGGAAGACCAGTAACGAAATCCATGGTAATGTGCTCCCACTTCCATTCTGGAATTTCAAGTGGTTGCAATAGACCTTTTGGTACTTGATGCTCCGCCTTGACTCGTTGACACGTTAGACACCTTGAGATAAACAGCGCTATATCTCTCTTTATATTGCCCCACCAAAATGTATGTCGAAGATCATGATACATTTTAGTACTCCCAGGATAGATTGCAAACGGTGTGTTGTGTGCCTCCATCATGATTTTATACTTTAAATCAGGGTCGTTAAGAACACAAAGTCTGGAGTTTACTCGAAGTATTCCTTCTTCATCGATTCTTGCTTGGATATGATACCTTCTTGTACTTTCTTCCTCATACGCATCACTCCGTGTCTCAGAACTTGAAAGCGACTTTAACTTTATCGATTAAAGTCGGTTCTACTCGTATATTCGCCATCATCATGTGGGTCCCTGGAGTCTTTATCTCTATCTCCATCCTTTGCAAGTCATACAAAATGGGCCTCGTTGACAATATCGTACTTCGTGCCGCGATATGATCTTCTACTCAATAAATACATTACCACGCTTGCTTTACCACGATGGTATTGGATGGTATGATCATAATCTTTCAACAGTTCAAGCCAATGTCGCTGTCGCATGTTGAGTTCCTTGTGAGTGAAGAAATATTTGAGGCTTTTATGATCCGTAAAGATCTCCACTTTTTCCCCATATGGTAATGACTCCAAATCTTTAGTGCAAAAACGATCACGCTAACTCTAGATCATGAGTAGGATAATTCCTCTCATATTCTTTGAGTTGTCGAGAGGCATAAAGCTATGACTTTCCCATGTTGCATGAGAACACATCCTAACCCTTTTTCGAAATGTAAGACCCCAACTTATTATTAATGAAATTTAATTTTTCTATTTATTATTTTGAAATAGTAAGGGTTGATTTGATTAATGTGGATAGTTAGGGTAAAATACGCAAATATTTCAAAATAAGCAAGTGGTTATAAAATATTCATTGTTGTCGGGGAATATTCGTTTGGTCGTGGAATATTAAGATCTTTGTCGGGGAATATTAAATGCAAAGAAATTGACCATGTGTGGGCCCCATAACTAAAAGCGATTGGATGAAGAAAACGACAAATATAAGTTGTTTAAAAATAAGCAGGCGTAGTAGTTATTATGTTAATATCTTGTTAAAATACTAAATTGGTTAAAACAAAGTAAAGACACCAGTATTGCACCAATTATTGATTCTTACGTAAGAAGGCACTACTCAATAATGGTTACGATAATTCTCAAAGTATTTTATTGATTTAATAATTCTTTGCGTTGATATTTTATATTCTTTGTTGTTTCAATAATTGTCATTACAATAAATATTTTCATTATCGAAGCAATAATTCATATTATCTCGAATAATATTATTAGATAACATTATTGGCAATGTCTAGAAAGTTACATCTAAGGAGAGGTTTGGTCACCTAATTGCGCCAAGAAGGAGAAATCTTTATTGGAAAGCCCTCTTCCAGGAACCGCTTGGTTATCAATATTGTGATTCTCGTAATATTATTTGTGAATAATTAATTATTGATTCATATGATGAGAAAAATATTGATTTTATGTGGATATAGATGGAGAAAATTTTTAATGTGACAATTGTTGAAAATTGAAATTTTATCTTTTACGATAAAATAATTCATTTAAATATATTATTATATTTTAATAATATAATAATGGTGATATTTTACAACGAATGTGGGATATATGAGTATACAAGGAGGAAGAGTATTTTTGTTGCAATAAATGTTTAAAACATGTTAAACATGCTCATTGGACCCCATTTATTCGGTGAAATTTGATTATAACACGTAAAATCGCCCATTTGTGGATTTCGGTCAATTTTTATTTGGAATTTGGAAAAAACTTTCTTCTGTAAAGTTGTAGAGAATTGAATTTCCTATAGAAACTCGCGAGATTCGAATTTTCTGATGAAAAGGCTATTTATTATGAATTATTGAAGTTCCGAAGCTTCGAAATAATTGATTTTTGGAAGTTTAAAATATTTAAAATTAGAAAAACGTTTTTCTTACTTTTTTCTAGAATGTGGCATGTGTTTGATGGCTGAAATCAGATTCTAGGCATGTGTAGGAAATTTATATAATTATATTATTAATTTATTAAATTTTCGCTTTGGTGTTCTAAGCAATTTCCTATAAATAGGGTGCTTAGGTTAGAATTGAAAATCACACCGTAAAGCTGAAGTTTTTCTCTCTATATTATCGGCGTATTCTTGTGAGTATTTTGAGTATACTTTGAGTATTGTTAGGCGGTGCAAGTTCTCTTCAAAGACTATATCCCATTATTCCAAAAGAAGTAAGTTAATCTTTCGAGGTAAGGGATGTTATTTTCTTCTCAAATGATATTATTTCTTCAATATCATTATCTTTGAAATATTGGTTGAAACTTTTTATCAAATTTGGAACTTTTTCATGTCGGGGTTACTTATTCATGAGTTATTATTCACGAGTTACTATTCATAAGTTACTATTCATGAGTTCTTATTCATGAGTTCTTATTCACGAGTTCTTATTCACGAATACTATTCATGAAGCGTGAAGATGTTTTTTATGGAATTTCTATCTTTTCGATTGAGTTACTTATTCACGTATAATACCAGACTATTCACGATATCTGACTATTCACCTAAAAAATAAAATTTCTTCTTTTTGTTCAAAATATCTATTCGGATACTAGCTTTGATCAGATCCGTGTTTTGGTCATTCTTAAATTTTACACCACTATGATTATTTTTGAGGTATTTTTGAACATGGATAAAACAAAGTACGAATCCTTAATCCTTAATCCTTGTCATTTTGTTTCTTTGGATTCGTTTTTTAAAAATATTTTCATCATCCTCGGTCTTAAATGATGATATTATTGAATATCTTTGGGCTGTAGAAGTGCAAAGATGAATGATTTTGAAGAATATCTTTGGTAGTAGTGCAAAGATGAAGCAGTGTTTAGATGAACATGACCAATTGATGAATATCTTTGGCACTGTAGTGCGATGATGAATATTTGATTTCGGATGTATATTGATTGATGTTACAGGATAAAAGATAGAGCGATGAACTTTTAAATTCATACATAGAAGATAGTAGTTTGCATTCTCTACTTAACTCTTCTAATGAATTATTATTTCATTCATGAATATTGATTTAAAATTTGTTGTCTATCATTGTATTCTATTAGATTTTTCGGTTGAAGACTAACGGTAATTTGTTGTATATTATGTTAGTCATAATATTCTTTCTTGGGCTAGTTGAGCTCACCCTTTTCCTTTTTGTTCCATTTTTCTTCTCGGGAGGCGAGAATATAAGCGAAGTACTTAGTCGGGGTATGGAATGAAGGTTTTAGAAAGAATTGTTTAGTAGTCCTCACCATTTTGTAAAATAATGTATCAATAAATGTGATGAGGATTTATTTGAGTATAGATATTGTGCAGAAGATAATATTTGTATTCAAACTCATAGTTTTATTGTTGTAATAATAAAGTTGTAGTTGTTTCGTACCATGTATTGACAAACTCGGAATGGGTGATGTATACCTATTTTGGGGGCGCCACAGGTTGGTATCGAGCTTAGGATATGATCTCTGGCGGAGATCGGGGAATAGAACTAGGAGGGAGAGACGAGTAAATCCTTCGCTAAAGTGTGTCCTACCTAAGCTTATTTTTTAGTTGGTCAAGATATAAAGATATTATATGATATATTGTTTTCCTTAATTAACCCTTGTTTTATGACAAAGTATTTGAGAATGTCGATCGAGAATATTAACAATGGAAATGAGACAGTGGAGACGCCTTTGTACTCACCAACGAGGAGAGCGTCTGCAACAGTGGCAATGTTCCTCCCATGAACAACACCACCGAAAGCGAGATGATGAGCGAGGGGATGTTTAGAAGCTTTTTGCGATTCATGCAAAATTAGGCGAGGAGACTCGTGTTCAAAATCTGAGGAGGAAATGATAGCAATTCACGGGTTGTCCTGACAAAGCGATTCAAAGAGTTGGGACCACACGAATTTAAGGAAAGCCGATCCGATCATGGCGGAAACATGGGTCAAGCAAATTACCAAGATATTCGATGTCATCGAGGACTATCCATCGGTGCATTCTGGATCAATCGAGGACTTTTGTCACATCATTTATATCAAGTCATGATTATACCGAATGATCCTCGGTCATAATCATACTAAGTTCATCTATGCACGTAAGCCAAAGATAACATAATATAACATGAGGATGATGACAATAACATAGTAATTCAATTAAAACAAGTTCAAGAATTATTTAATCCATGAATTATTAACGTCCAAATTGTCAACATAATCTTTGTTTCGTGAGAGTAAAATTCAAGAATGATCGGAAGAATATTTCCATGAAAGATATTTGGATGAAACGCAAATATCAAGGATATTCTACTAATTTCATGGAGTATAGAAGTCAAAGTTTTAACCAACTGGGTATAATAAAGAATGGAATAACAAAAGAAATCACCATGCATGCGGTATCAGACAGGCAAAAGTTATTCCAATGAGAATAATAATAACGGAACCGAAGTCGGTGAAATTCACAAGCGATGGGATGTTCAATGAGAATAATAAAGATGGAACCGGATCCGGTGTAAAACACACGAGATAGGATATTCCAACAGAATGATAAAGAGCGGAACCAGTAAGGTGTAAAAACACATGAGCAGGATGTTCCAATGTAGAATAATAATAAAGAGCGGAACCAGTCGGTGTAAAAACACATGCGAGCAGGATGTTCCAAGCAGAATAATAGAAGAATGTCACCAAGTATAGGGTAAACTGGCAGATGTATCTGAGTTATTCCAATGAATAATAAGCAATGGAATAACATAAGGATTTCACCAAGTAGTATAGGGTATCTGCCGCGTATCAAAAGTTATGTATAGGGTATGCCACTTTTTTACGAGTTATTCCAATGAGAATAATAATGAATGGAATAATGAAGTTCTCTTCAAGAAGAAAGAATAACACCCTTCACAGTAAAAATGAATATAGAAGTAGTGAAGTAGCGATAATACTCTTCTTTTTTTCTATAATTTTCTCTCTATAGCTTCTCTCTATAATTTTCTCTCTAGAAGCTCAATGAATTCGTAAGAAAATAATGAAGGAATGAGCTTATTTTTAGGAAAATGGAATGCATAGTAACTAATCCATGAAACGGTCCAGATTGATTTACTTTAATCGACGGTCCATATTTAAAGAAAAATCTTTTAAATAAAATAAAATATATTCTATTTATATAAAAACATTTTACTATGCAAACACTATGCAATACTTGCAAAAACACTATGCAAAACACTATACAACACTATGCATAATAAAATATAATATATTCTATTTATAGAATAACTTTAATAAAGTATTCTATTTTATATAAAAGATGTTTTACATTTTATTACGTTAATAATACGAATAAAACAAAACGTCATTATCATTATAATAATTCATATTATTAATCGACAATAATGGAATCAAAGTGAGTGACTTCTCACATAAGCATCGATAATCAATCAATACCGTGCTACTTATGCAACCACACGACATCGTACTTTTACTACCGAAGAGTAGTTCAACAAGTAACCACAGTAAAACTTCCGCCGTTATTTCAATAAAATATTTTTGTCGTTTTCTCTCAATCCGACAATAATTACATTATGGGGTCCACCAATGATTGAGTAGTTGTACGAATATTCCCCGCTAAAGCAAGAATATTCCCGACCAATCGAATATAATATAATCACTTGCATACTTTGCAAAATTTAAAATACTACCCACAACTATAATATTATCTCAAATTCACACCATAATATTAAAAATTATTTCGTCAAAATTTAAATCTTTATTGATAAAATCTGGGGTCTCACAATCTCCCCTCATTATGGAATTTAGCCCTCGAAATTAAGTGCGATACTGGTATGATAAAGAGGTGAGGATACCTTGAATACCTTTATCGTTGAAAACATTAAATTCATCTTTGCAATGATACCAAAGATATTCATTAACAATTCATCTTTGCACTACTGAGGCAAAGATATACAAATATAAAACCAATAATCTTTCAAACTCGGTTTAATAGTATCACGACCACGAATTATCCATGTACCATCGGCGAGGATATTCGTGTTTTCAATACTGATCATGATTATACCGAATAATCCGTGGTCATAATCATACCAAGTCTATCAATGCACTACGGCCAAAGATGACTTTTACCACATCCATGAATTAATATTTCATTGCTGAGACTCAGCTCAATAATTAATCCACATCATCGAATTATCCCTGCACTACAGGCCAAGGATATTCATTAGTATCACGACCACGAATTATCCATGCACTACGGCCAAAGATAATCGTGTATTCATTAGTATCACGACCACAAATTATCCATGCACTACGGCCAAAGATAATCGTGTATTCATTAGTATCACGACCACAAATTATCCATGCACTACGGCCAAAGATAATTGTGTATTCATTAATATCACGACCACAAATTATCCATGCACTACTACCAAAGATAATTGTGTATTCATTAGTATCACGACCACAAATTATCCATGCACTACTACCAAAGATAATTGTGTATTCATTAAGATATCACGACCACAAATTATCCATGCACTACTACCAAAGATAATTGTGTATTCATTAGTATCACGACCACAAATTATCCATGCACTACTACCAAAGATAATTGTGTATTCATTAGTATCACGACCACAAATTATCCATGCACTACTACCAAAGATAATTGTGTATTCATTAGATATCCGACCACAAATTATCCATGCACTACTACCAAAGATAATTGTGTATTCATTAGTATCACGACCACAAATTATCCATGCACTACTACCAAAAGATAATTGTGTTTTCAATTACTGATTATGATTATACCGAACAATTCTGGTCATAATCATACCAAGTCCATCTACGCTTCTGTGCCATGAGATGACTTTCAATATAATATAAGCATGAGGATAATGATATAAAGAATCAATCAAATGAGATAAAGAATAAATATTAAACATTTATAATATAATTTATCCAGATTCAAGAATATCCCCATGTTATCAATCACTTAATAATCTCATAATCTAATATCATTAATATTATAACAATATTTTAATCACTTCTTAAATTTATAAACAATTTATCTTAATCATTTTACGCTTTACCATATAATGCATTTAATCATTCAAAATGCCATACTCATAAGATATCATCACCAATTATCAAATCTCTCAAAAATATGCATATACTCTATATAGGATTCTCTAGCCATAAAATCCTATTTTCAACTTTGTTCTTTCACATAACATATTTAACTCATATGTTCAGTAATTAAACTATTTTCATGAAAAATACCAAATCAGTCCCAAAAATATTTCTTTTCTGGGATTTAGCATAATATAGTCCCATGATGAAAATATATTTTTCTCGGAATTTTAAAATTCATTTACTATTTTTCAAAAATCAATTTCTAATTAATTCCTTAAGAAATTAGCTACCTCAAGTTTAACTCCAAAATTCCAAAATCTTGGCAAGACCTTACACATGTTATCGTGAGCTTCCAGTTTAAATTTCATGGTCATCGGAGTTATAGAACTCGGTTATAGCGTTTTTAAATCGGAAAAACCTAAATATTGAAATAGTCATAACTTGCTCATTTTAAGTCAGAATGAGCTCATTTTTGGACAGGAGGTACTTTATACCATATACTTTCATGTCCCAAAAACCCAGAATTTTTCTCATAATTTAAGTGGCCGAAACAGCCCCTCTAAAATCATGGCAGCAGCTTTTTCGGTTTTTGCAGCTTTGCACTCCTTTGCTAAAATCAGTCCACACAAAAATCTACAACACCTTTTCCAGTAATTCCACTTGAATTAGTTAGGTAACTCATAGATCTAACTCTAGGTCTTGACCACATTCAAAAATTCAAAATATAATAGGAGATATGGTCTATTGAATTTCATGTTACGTTTTTCACCAAAATCTGATTTTTCAACCCTTTGTGATTTCTAAGAAACTTTCATGTTTTCACATAATAACCACATAACTCATCATAAAACTTACTAATACCACGAATACCCATGATTTTCATTAGTCCAATGCTTTTATTATGACTTTCATCATAAAACCACGTAAACTTATTCATTTAGTTGAAGAAATATTTGAGGTTTAAGAAATGGGTTTTTTATCTTTGGGGTCAATACAAAATTCGATTTCACGCTCTAAGTAGGCTAAGAAGTCTTCAAGAATACGCCAGGAAATTTATTAATAATAGAAATATCATTCAAAACTGTGACTCTCATCCAAGACTTGGATAGTACGTCACATTGATACCAACTATGACTTCTATCCCTTAACCTAGATAGCACCTCACAATGATACCTATAAACTTGCCATCTTCATTCACGATGTCGCCTACAGAAAGTCCAGCTTCGGTGCATTCCACACAAGGAAGTCAACAACGAAAGGTTCGGGGCTTTTTACTTATGGCTTGATATGACAATGATTGACTTTAGTGGTTTGGTTACTTTGAATTCATATAACAGGTTGGTTAGGAATATGAAAGCTAACAACCTTACAAAAAGAATAATGAGTAGTTAATCAATCATTTTCAAAAATTACCTCAAAGGCAAGTATTTTCAAAGAGATAAGATCGACAGTAGCGTGAAAGTGTTTATTTGAAACAACAAGATTAAAAAAAATAGTAAGCGATAACGAAGGCTCCTACTAACGAAGTTTCAACCAATAAGTCAAAGTCTAACTTCTCCGAGTCAAATTTAAGCGTTGAACGCAAGCAAAGAGAGATAAAAGAATGGGTAGAACCCATTATCTAACACGGTATAGACTTCGCAAGAGCTTATGATTAACTTACCCGTGATAATTTTATTCGGGTTCCTCGTCACGAGAAAAAAAATGCTCTCTCTTAAACTCTCGGCTCTGGTTTGTGCGGGATGACCTTTGGTGCCTCCATCCTAGTTGAATTCGTCTTGATGGAAACAAAATCGAGCTAAGTGGCCTTCTCTTCCACAATTATAACATGCTTTGGATGGCATGGCGTGATTCGGATGATGTGTCCCTCTCCTCCGCATTTGAAGCATATGATAGGTGGTCCTTCTCCTTCCTTAATAACAGGTGCTGGTGCTGACGTCTTTCCATCATTGTTGAAGCTCTTTTTCTTGAAATGTCCATTCTTATTATTTTGGCCCTGATTACCACCGAAGTGGTTACCATATCTGGCCTGTTGATTCCCTCCACGCTTATTGTCACCGCTTCGATGACTACTTTTGCTGGTATTATAATTTTGTCCGCGCTCTTTTAGTTGCGTTGACTCGTTATCGCGCTCCACTAAGCGAGCCCTATTTACAACATCTGAATAAAAACACGGTTTATGAGAAATAAGATGTTGGCGTATCTCCGCTTCAAACCTCTTAAAACATTCGCGCCATTTCTCTTCATTATCCACCAAGTGGGGACGAATCGTGATAACTCGCAAATTTTGCCTCGTATTGCGACACGGTCATATTGTTTTGTTCCAACTTGATAAACTCCACCTCCTTCATGTATGGCGAATACTTTCAGGAAAGTATTTGTCATTGAACGACTCTGAAACTTCTCCCAAAATATCTTGAGACAAAGAAGTTGAGTACGTTTTACCGATTCCCCACTAGTAATCATTCTCTCCGCAACATAAAGGCGGCAAAAGGAACCTTGCTCTCGGAGCATCCCAAGACATCAAATATCTTGGTGTCTGCTTTATCCATGCTTCCCGCGTAGAAGTGGTTTTGGCTCTCCCTTAAACTCGGTGGTCCCAGCTCCTTGAATTGTTTAGCGGTGACCGCCGAGAGTTTTTCGTGTTTCCACCTACGTTTTTGGATGAGAGTCGCTTTACCGATGTTGCATGAAATCTAAAAACTTTTAAACGCATCGTCATTCATCAATTGATCGGTGTTGTTGTTTACAGGAGGATTATCTCCATCTGTTGCACATTGTCTGATTATTGATATGTGGAGAATCAATGTCTCTCGTGTGCTCCATTCTTTATTCTCAACATTCTCGGATGCCATTTTCAAACACCGCCACAAAATAAGGGTTAATTAACATATCACATATAATCCCTATACTCGCCCACCAATTAAATACCAAATAGCTTTAGGTAGGTCATACTAATGAAGAATTCCGTCTCTCCCTCTCTAGTACTATTCTCACATCTTAGCCAGGATCATATCCTAAGCTCGATACCAAATCGTGGCGCCCCCAAAATTAGGTATACGTCACCCATCTTGGGAGGCCACTTACATGATACATAAATTCAAATACAACTTACTAACCTAGCGCCGGTACAATCGACATAAAGCGTGAGTTTGAATACAAATATTGTCTACTAGATATTATACAAACTCAAAAGGAGTTCTCATTACAACTATTATCACACTATTTCACAGAATAGTGAGGACTACTAATGCTATCCTCTGGACCATTACTTCGTTCCCCGACTCGTCTCTCATTTATGTTCTCATTTCCTGAAGAGAACAGTGAAAGAAAAGGTGAGCTCAACTAGCCCAGTAAGAAATATTATGACTAAGATAATGCAGAATAAATTATCATTAGCCTTCAACAGTGTTAAACTGATAAAATACAATAGACAACCAGTTTAAGCTGCAATGAATAAGCAATCCATTAAAAGAGTCAAGTAGAGAATAAAGTCTACTATCTTTTAGGTTTTAAAAGGTTTTCATCAATTTTTTTTTATCATTTGAGACTCAAATTTTAATAAATAAACCACCACATCTAATCATCCCCCACTACCACGGTCGAGGATTTTCATCAAATTATCAATGGTCATGACTATACCGAATCACCCCCGGTCATAATCATACCAAAAACTATCCATCATTTGCATTACAGCCAATCGAGGACTTTTGTCACATCATTTATATCAAGTCGTGATTATACCTAATAATCCTCTGGTCATAATCATACTAAGTTCATCTATGCACGTAAGCCAAAGATAACATAATATAACATGAGGATGATGACAATGACATAGTAATTCAATTAAAACAAGTTCAAGAATTATTTAATCCATGAATTATTAACGTCAAATTGTCAACATAATATCTGCTTTCGTAGAGTAAAATTCAAGAATGATCGGAAGAATATTTCCATGAAAAGATCTTTGGATGAAACGCAAATATCAAGGATATTCTACTAATTTCATGGAGTATAGAAGTCAAAGTTTTAACCATTTGGGTATAATAAAGAATGGAATAACAAAAGAAATCACCATGCATGCGGTGCAGCACAGACAAAGTTATTCAAGCAAGAATAATAATAACGGAACCGAAGTCGGTGAAATTCACACCAAGCAGGATGTTCCAATGAGAATAATAAAGATGGAACCGGATCGGTGTAAAACACACGAGATAGGATATTCCAGCAGAATGATAAAAGCGGAACCAGTCAAGGTGTAAAACACATGATGTGATGTTCCAATGTAATAATAATAAAAGCGGAAACCAGTCGGTGTAAAACACATGATGGATGTTCCAATGAGAATAATAGAAGAATGTCACCAAGTATAGGGTAAATGGCGATATCTGAGTTATTCCAATGTAATAATAAGCAATGGAATAACATAAGGATTTCACCAAGTATATAGGGTACGCTGGCATATAAAGGTTATGTATAGGGTATGCCACTTTTACAAAAGTTATTCCAATGTAATAATAATGAATGGAATAATGAAGTTCTCTTCAAGAAAAAGAATAACACCCTACTAGTAAAAGAAACTGAATATAGAAGTAGTGAAGTAGCGAGAATACTCTTCTTTTTTCTATAATTTTCTCTATAGCTTCTCTCTATAATTTCTCTCTAGAGTTTGATGAATTCGTAAGAAAATAATGAAGGAATGAGCTTCTATTTATAGGAAAATGGAATGCATAAGAACTAATCCATGAACGGTCCAGTATTGATTTACTTTAATCGACGGTCCATATTTAAAGAAAAATCTTTTAAATAAAATAAAATATATTCTATTTATATAAAAACATTTTACTATGCAAACACTATGCAATACTATGCAAAACACTATGCAAAACACTATGCAACACTATGCATAATAAAATATAATATATTCTATTTATAGAATAACTTTAATAAAGTATTCTATTTTATATAAAAGATGTTTCATTTTATTACGTTAATAATACGAATAAAACAAAAGCGTCATTATCGCTTTAATAATTCATATTATTAATCGTGATAATGGAATCAAACCGAGTGACTTCTCACATAAGCATCAATAATCAATACTGTAGTGCTTACTATGCAACCCACGTATTCATCGTACTTTTTATTATTAAGAGTAGTTCAACAAAGTAATACCAGTAAAACTTCCTCCGCCGAATTATTTTAATAAAATATTTTTGTCGTTTTTTCAATCAAACAATAATTACATTGTAGGGTCCACCAATGATTGAGTAGTTGTATGACGAATATTCCCCGCTAAAAGAATATTCCCGACCAATCGAATATAATATAACCACTTGCATACTTTGCAAAATTTATAAATACTACCCACAACTATAATATTATCTCAAATTCACACCATAATATTAAAAATTATTTCGTCAAAATTTAAATCTTTATTGATAAAATCTGGGGTCTCACATATATTCAGACCATAAAAGCCTTAAATATTTCTTCACTCAAAAAGAACTCAACATAAGAAATGACGTTGGCTCGAGCTATTGAAAGACTACGACCACACTATTCAATACCATCACGAAAAAGCGAACGTGGTAAATTGACGCGTTGAGTAGAAGATCATATGCAGAACGAAAGTGCGATGATGTCAAGTATACGACAGAGCCAACTTCAATAGAAAAAGTTAAGGTTGCTCAAGCCACCAATCAAGGTGATATGTATGTAAGAAGAAAGTACAAGAAGGAGCTATTAGGAAGCGAGAATTGATGAAGAAGGAATACTTCGAGTCCACTCTAGACTTTGTGTTCCTAACGACTCTGATTTGAAGTACAAGATTATGATGGAGGCACACAATACACCATTTGCAATCCATCCTTGAAGTATTAAAATGTATCGTGATCTTCAACATACATTTTGGTGGAACAATATGAAGAGAGAGATTGCAAAGTTTATCTCAATGTGTTTAACTTGTCAACGTGTAAAGGCGGAGCATCTAGTACCTAAGGGTCCGTTGCAACCACTTGAGATTCGAAATGGAAGTGGGAACACATTACCATGGATTTAATTTACGGGTCTTCTTTACGGTTTCTCGGGCATCAATGCTATTTGGGTTATTGTTGATAGATTAACCAAGTCCGCTTCATTTCTTGCCGACACGGAGACTTATTCACTTGAACGTCTTCTTTAGTATGTGACGTGAATGAGATTGTGAGGTTGCATGGCATACTGTATCCATAGTTTCGGATCGTGACCCAAGATTCACTTCAAGATTTTGGGTTAGCTTGCAAAAAGCTATGGGCGCGGATTTGATTGATTTGGCATACCATCCTCAAAGCGGACGGACAATCAGAAAGGACTATTCAAACTCTTGAAGATTTATTAAGACTCGTGTCCTGAGACTTCAAAGGCGGTTAGGATAAGTATTTACCATTGGTAGAATTCTCCTACAACAACAGATTTATCGAGCAAGTATAGGTGTGGCTCCATTTGAAGCATTATATGGGACGAAAGTGTCGCTTCTCCGGGTATGTTGGGGACGAGGTGGGTGAAGCAACATTGTTAGGACCCGAAAGTTAATACGTATGACTACGGAAAAGATCCAAATGATTCGACAACGATACAAAGCGGCACAAGATCGACAAAAGAGTTATGCGGATCTTCATCGAAAGGACGTGGAATTTAGTGTGGGGATCATGTGTATTGTTGCGAGTTGCTCCATGGAAGGAGTTACAAGATTTGGGAAGAGAGGAAAGCTCAATCCACGATTTATTGGTCCATTTCAAATTCTTGACCGAGTAGGAAATGTAGCCTATAGACTCGCGTTACCTCCGAGTATGTCTCGTGTTCATAATGTGTTTCACATATCTCGTACTTTGTAAATATGTGAAAGACCCAAACCACGTTATTGAGTTAGAACCCAGGACGAGATAATCAAGACTTAACCTATGAGGAGGTACTGTCAAGATCTTAGATAGGAAGGAGCATGTCCCTACGCCAAGAAAGGTCATACCACAAGTTAAAGTTTTGTGGAGGAATCATGCTATAGAGAAATGACACGGGAATTGAAAGCGGAAATGAAAGCGAGGTATCCTCACCTTTTGAAACACAGTACGTACGTCAATTTCGAGGATGAAATTTCATAAGGAGGGAGGTTGTAAGACCCCAACTTATTATTAATGAAATTTAATTTTCTATTTATTATTTTGAAATAGTAAGGGTTGATTTGATTAATGTGGATAGTTAGGGGTAAAATACTTAAATATTTCAAAATAAGCAAGTGGTTATAAAATATTCATTGTTGTTGGGGAATATTCGTTTGGTCGTGGAATATTCAGACTTTGTCGGGAATATTAAATGACGACGACAAAGCGACCATGTGTGGGCCCCATAACGAAAGCGATTGGATGAAGAAAACGACAAATATAAGTTGTTTAAAAATAGCAGTAGCGTAGTTATTCAAGTATTATCTTTGTTAAAATACCGGTGGTTAAAACACAAGAAGATAGCTTACGGTATTGCACCAATTATTGATTTTTACGAAGAAGGCACTACTCAATAATGGTTCTGATAATTCTTATCAAATATTTTATTGATTTAATAATTCTTTGCGTTGATATTTTATATCATTGTTTTGATAATTGTCATTACACGTATTTTTCATTATCGGCTAATAATTCATATTATCTGAATAATATTATTAGATAACATTATTGGCAATGTCTAGAAAGTTACATCTAAGGAGAGGTTTGGTCACCTAATTAATTGCTACCAAGAAGGAGAAATTCTTATTGAAAGCCCCTCTTTCCAGGAAACCGCCAGGTTGTCGATATTGTGATTCTGTAATATTATTTGTGAATAATTAATTATTGATTCATATGATGAGGAAAATATTGATTTTATGTGGATATAGATGGAGAAAATTTTTAATGTGACAATTGTTGAAAATTGAAATTTTATCTTTTTCGATAAAACAATTCATTTAAATATATTATTATATTTTAATAATATAATAATGGTGATATTTTTACAACGAATGTGGGATATATGAGTATCTGAGGAGGAAGAGTATTTTTGTTGCAATAAATGTTTAAAACATGTTAAACATAACCAATTGGACCCATTTATTATTTCGAAATTTGATTATAGCACGTAAAATCGTTCGTTTGTGGATTTTGGTCAATTTCAGGTTTAGAATTTGGAAAAACAAAGTACTTAATCCTTAATCCTTAATCCTTGTCATTTTGTTTCACTTTGGATTCGTTTCTTTAAAATATTTTCATCATCCTCGATCTTAAATGATGATATTATTGAATATCTTTGGCCCGTAGTGCAAAAGATGAATGATTTAAGAAGAATATCTTTGGTAGTAGTGCAAAGATGAATAGGTGTTTAGATGAACATGACCAATTGAATATCTTTTGGCACAGTAGTGCAAAGATGAATATTTGATTCGGATGTATATTGATTGATGTTCTGAGGATAAAAGATAGGCGATGAACTTTTAAATTCATACATAGAAGATAGTAGTTTGCATTCTCTACTTAACTCTTCTAATGAATTATTATTTCAGCTACATGAATATTGATTTAAAATTTATTTGTCTATTGTATTCTATTAGATTTTTTCTGTTGAAGACTAACGGTAATTTGTTGTATATTATCTTAGTCATAATATTCTTTCTTGGGCTAGTTGAGCTCACCCTTTTTCTTTTTGTTCCATTTTTCTTCTCGGGAGGCGAGAATATAAGCGATATTTAGTCGGGGGTATGGAATGAAGGTTTTAGAAAGAATTGTTTAGTAGTCCTCACCATTTTGTAAAATAATGTATCAATAAATGTGATGAGGATTTATTTGAGTATAGATATTATCAGAAGATAATATTTGTATTCAAACTCATAGTTTTATTGTTGTAATAATAAAGTTGTAGTTATTTACGTACCATGTATTGACAACTCGAGAATGGGTGATGTATACCTATTTTGGGGCGTCACATGAAGCATCATCTTGTAGATGACAAATCCCTCCGGCAGGATGGTATTATCGTAAGCGAGATCTTTGAAATGAGCCTCCTCTTGAGTTCTTGAAAACTCTTCTCACATTCCTCGCTTCCAACCGAATTTTGTATCTTTCAAAAGTCAATTTGAGTTAAGGGAGTAGCGATTCGAGAAAACTCTTCTACGAATCTCCGATAATAACCAACTGCTTTTAGAAAGCTACAAAACTTGAATCGATTTAGGTTGTTCCCGACTTTGAATGGCTTCAATCTTTCACGGGTTAACAGATATTCCATGACTTGATACCCGTGCCCAAGGAATGCTACTTCTTGAGCCGAACTCGATTTCTTCAACTTGGCATAAAGCTTATATTCACGAAGCTTTTGGAGTATCGACCTCAAGTGTTGCTTTCATGATCTTCCACGGCTTTTGGAATAAATAAGGATGTCATCAATAAAGAGCGACCACAAAGTGATCCAAATATTCCTTGAATACTCGGTTCATCATATCCATGAAGGCAAAGCAGGGCATTAGTCGATCCAAAAGACATGACTAGAATTCATAATGCCCGTCATCGGAGTTACAAAGCCGTCTTTGGAATGTCATCGGTTCTAATCTTCAATTGGTGATATCCGAGCGAAGATCAATTTTTGAAAAGAATTTGGCGCCGCTGTGTTGGTCAAACAGTCATCAATACGTGGCAATGGGTACCTATTTTTGATGGTGACATGATTCAACTCCCGATATTCAATACAAAGTCGCATACTCCCATCTTTCTTCTTCACGAATAGTAGCGAGGAGCACCCCGAGGAGAAGTACTAGGGGACGAATGAAATCGATGTCTAACAATTCCTGCGATTGGGTCTTTAACTCTGAAGTTCAATAGGAGTCATTCGATATGGGGCTTTGGAAATAGGTTTTGTACCAGGTTCAAGGTTAATACAAAATTCAATTTCACGCTCTGGGGGTAAACCAGGAAGTTCTTCAGGGAATACGTTAGGAAATTCATTAACAATAGAAATATCATTCAAAACTGACGTATTTTTGTTTAGATCCGTGATATGAGCTAAGAAAGCTTGACATCCGTTTTTTAATAAACGAATAACTTTATGGCTTGAGATGACAGTGATTGATTTTAATGGTTTGGTCGCTTGAATTCGCGTAATAGGTTGATTAGGAATATGAAAGCTAACAACCTTACGAAAATAATCAATTTTTGCATGATGAGTAGTTAACCAATCAATCCCTAGAATTACATCAAATCAAGTATTTTCAATGAAATAAAGATTCTCTAATGTAATGTGAGGGTACCAATTTGAACCAAACAGGACTTATAAACAGTGGATGTAATGAAGGTTTCTCCCACGGAGTTTCAACAGATAAGTCAAAGTCTAACTTCTCCGGAGTCAAATTTAAACGTTGAGCGCAATTAGTAGAAATAAAGGAATGGGTAGAACCGGTATCAAATAAGGTATATACTTCGCTAGAGTTTATGATAAGCTTACCCGTGATGACCTCATTCGGGCTCCATACTTTCTGGGAGGTCACGACAAACGCTCTCCCTTTCACTACTAGCTTTGACTTTTCTGGGGCGTCCTTTGGTGCCTCCATTCTAGCTGAACTTGTCTTCGGTGAACGACAAAATCGGGCTAGGTGACCTTCTCTTCCACAATTAAAACATGTTTTGGACGACATCGCGCAGTTTGGACTGATGTGCCTCCCCCCTCCGCATTTGAAGCATATGATAGGTGGTCGTTCTCCTTCCTTAACAACAGGTGCAGTCTTGGCGTCTTTCCATCATTGTTGAATCTCTCTTCTTAAAATGTCCATTCTTATTGCTTTGGACATGATTACCACCTAAGTGGTTACCATTTTCGGCATGTTGATTCCTCCACGCTTATTGTCACCGCCCGATGGTATTATCTTTAGTATTATCATTTTGTCATTTACCGCTCTCTTTTGGTTGGGTTGACTCATTATCGCGCTCAATAAGCGAGCCCTATTAACAACATTTGAATACAAACACGGTTTATGAGAGATAAGATATTGGCGTATCTCGGGTTTCAAACCTCTTAGAAACATTACGATCATTCTCTCCTCATTATCAACCAAATGAGTATGAAACCGGGATAACTTTCGGCAAACTTGGCCCGTCTTTGCGACACGGTCATATTGTTTTGCTCCGGTTTAATGAACTCTACCTCTTTCATGTATGGCGAATACTTTCGAAAAAGTACTTGTCGTTGAGCAGTTCTTGAAACTTTTTCCAAGACATCTTGATGTAATGGCGGAGTTGAGTACGCTTTCTGATTCCCCACCAAGAATCGCCTCGCATAACATGAAGGTGGCAAAGGAACCTTTTACTCCTCGGAGCATCCCAAGACATCAAATATTTTGTTGATCTGCTTTATCCACGTCTCCGCCTTAAGTGGTTTTGGCTATCCAAAAAACTCCGGTGGTCCCAGCTCCTTGAACTGTTTGACGGTGACCATCCGAGAGTTGCCAGTGTTTCCACCTACATTTTGGACAGGAGCCGCTCTCGTCTGATGTTGTATGAATTGTATAAAGCCTCGGAACATTCCATCGTTCATCATTTGGTCAGTGTTGTTGTTTGCCTGAGGATTGTCGCTTCACGATGCACATTATCCTAATTATTGATCCGTGGAGACTCGGCGGTCTCCTATGCTCCGATGATGTTCTCAACATTCTCGGATGTCATTTTCAAACACCGCCACAAAACAAGGGTTAATTAACATATCACATATTATCCCTATACTCAATGAGCACCAATTAAATATCAAATAAACTTAGGTAGGTAAATACTAGCGAAGAATTCCCCATCTCTCCCATCCTAGTTCTTGTCTCACATCTCGGCCGGGATCATATCCTAAGCTTTGATATCTAATTGTGACGCCCCAAAATAGGTATACATCACCTATTACGAGTTGCCAAATACGTGGTACATAATACAAATACAATCTTTAATATACAACAAGAAAGTCGTGAGTTTTAATACAAATATTATCTTCTAGACAATATCCACTCTCAGAATAAGTCCTCATTACATTTATTGTCACACTATTTAACAGAATAGTGAGGACTACTAATACTATCATTTGGACCGTCACTCCATTCCCGACTAGTCCATTGCCACGTTCTCATTTCACAGAGAGAACGGTGAAAGAAAGGGTGAGCTCAACTAGCCCAGTAAGAAATATTATGACTAAAATAATGTAAAATAAATTATCATTAGTCTTCAACAGTGTTAAACTGATAAAATACAATAGACATCAAGTTTAACTACAGCGGAACATGCAATCTATTACAAGAGTCAAGTAGAGAATAAATTCTACTACCTTTTATGATTTAAAAAGTTTTTCATCACTTTTATCATTTGGGACTCAAATTTAATAAATAATCTACATCATCCACCAAGACTACTTAGCGAGGATATTCATTAAGATCACAACCATAAATTATCCATGCACTACGGCCAAAGATATTCGATGTATTCATCAATGGTCGTGATCATGCCAACAATCGTCCATCAATGCACTACGGCCAATGAGGACTTTTTACCACATCATTTGTAACATTACTACCATGATTATACCGAATAATCACGGTCATAATCATACCAAGTCCATCTATGCACTAAGGCCACGAGATGACTTTCAATAAAATATAAACATGAGGATGATGACAATGATATAAGAATTCAATAAAACAAGTTCAAGAAATAATTTATCCAAGAACTAATAACGTCCAAATTGTCAACACGATACTTTTTCAGAGAGTAAAATTCAAGAATGCTCGGAAGAATATTTCCATGAAAAGATCTTTGGATGAAGCCTTGAATATTAAGGATATTCCACTAATTTCATGGAGTATAAGTCAAAACTTTAACCAATTGAGTATAATAAAGAATAGAATAACAAAAGAAATCATCACGCATGCGGTGCTTGGCATGGTGAGTTATTCCACAGAATAATAAATAATGGAACCGGTCAAAGTAATACTGTGCAAGCGATGGATATTCCAATGAATAATAAATAACGAAATCAGTCCAACAGTAAAAACGCATGCAGGATATTCAGCCAGAATAATAAAAGGCGGAACCGGTCCGACGTAAAATGCATGCACAAGATATTCCAATGAGAATAATAAAGATGGAATCAGTCCCGGCAGAAAACGCATGCACGAGGATGTTCCAATGAATAATAAAGAATGGAATGGAATAACAATGAAATCACCAAGTATAGGGTAGAAATCAGCAGATACATGTTATTCCAATGAATAATAAATAATAGAATAATGATAAGTTCTCTTCATGAATATAAAAAATAATACCCTTCTTAAGTAAAAAGAATCTTGATATCGAGAGTAGTGAAGTAGCGAGAATACTTTTATTCTTTCTCTCTATAATTTTCTCTACAGAGTTTGGTGAATTAAAAGAAATAATGAAGGAATGAGCTCCTATTTATAGAAGAATGGACCTGATAAGAATTAACTTATTAAGCGGTCCGATTGATTTATTTTTTTAATCGGACGATCCATATTTAAAGCAAAATTTTTAAATAAAATATAATATATTCTATTTATAGTCTAATAAAACAAAACTTATATAATATATATATATATATATATATATATAATATCAAGACTAAATGATATATATATCTTGAACACAACTTAATTTTACAAGCACCAAAACATTTTCTCAACTTGTTTTGACAAGCTACACAATCTTCCAGTCTTTTCATAATATGGCCAATGAGAAAAACTAACACATGTCATTATAAAAGACTTGACCAATAAGGAGACACCCTAGTGCACAAGTTATTAATAATAATGCCTAATTTGAAAAGTTTGGCCAAAATGTCAAGCTTGAGCAAATAATCACATAACCTGCCAAAAAAAAAACTACCGAATGGTATTCTTTGAAAATGATTGAGGGTCCCCCTTTATAATTTAATCTGTATACTTAAAAATCAAATAGAACTAATACCAGTTTTTAACAAAATAATTGAACAAAACTGAGTGACTTCTCACATAAGCATCAATAATCAATATCGTGTAACTTACTTATGCAACTAGCGCCAGACATCATTATTTCTTTACTACTGAAGTAGTAGTTCAACAAGTATTAACGGTAAAATTTCCGTCTTATTTTTTTATAAAATTTTTTGTCCTTTTCAATCCGACAACAATTACATTTGTGGGGTCCACTAATGATTGTCTTGGTCGCATGCGAATATTCCCTGTTAAAGCGAATATTCCCCGACCATTCGAATGTTATATAACAACTTGCGTACTTTGCAAAATTTATAAATATTACCCACAACTATAACATTATATCAAATTTATTCCATAATATTCAAAAATGATATTTATAGAAAATTCATTTTTATTCATAAAAATTGGGGTCTTACACCTTTCATCCCACACCTAAAACAAACATCTGGTTTGTTCTTTATCGGTGCTGCATTTTCTTTATTTTTATCCCACCGGACATACTTGTCGCTTACGGTGGCTGAATTATCATGATTCGGAATTTGTTGTTATGATGGCCTCGTTTATTCTTTCATCCCCCAAGGCTTCTTATTATATGACCATCTATTGTCACGTTTATTCTTACGGAATGACGTCTTTGTTAATATCTGGCGATAGGGTAGCCTTTTGGTTGGCCGCGTCTTGATGGTTTTTCAACAATAATTCATTATTCTTTCTCAACCGGGAGAGGATGAACAATAAGTCACCGAATTTTGTGAACTTACTGCCTACATATTGTTGAGACGAGAATCGTGTTAGTGGGATAAAAAAGTTGAGAGCGTTTTCAAGCATTTTGGGTTTTAAACCTGGATCTCCGCCACAAAGCTAAAGTAGAGGTTATTCTATAAACATTGGAACTATATTCCGTAATTAATTTATAATCTTGTAGCCTTAAATTAAGCCACTCATATTTGGCATTAGGGAGAACAACTAATTTTTGGTAGTCAAATCTTTCCTTCAATTGTGTCCATAAAGACAAATGATCTCGATTATTAAATACTCGATCTTTAATCCTTCATCAATATGGTGACGAAAGAAATTATGGCTTTTGCATTTTGTGCTGAAGTTGATGTATTTCCTGATTCAATGGTCTTTTCTAACTCATTTGCACTAAGGTGCAATTTTGCATCAAGTGCCCAAGCCAAATAGTTGTCTCCAGAGATTTTCAAAATAGAAAAATTTATTTTTGCCAAGTTTGCCATCTATTCTGGGTTAAAATATAATTATTATTATTTATTAAAACAATAAATAATTGCATGTATAAAATAGATAAAATAAACTATACCACAACCTCAAGTGGTGATAAAATGTGAATATAAATATTCTTATATTTACGTTATTAGCATATTATTTTAGTAAAAATAATATACAATCGTTAATATATATATACAATTACAATATATATATATATATATATATATATATATATATACAAAACTGTAAATGGATTTTCACCCGTACGCAGAATCCACGTAGATGCAGATCATTTCCATAATTTAATAAAGAATGAATACGAAGGATCATTCACCATGCATTTAATAGGCATCGCATGCACGGAGTTATTCCAGCGTAATAATAAATAACTAATCTAGGTCGAACGAAATTGCAGACAAGCGGGATGTTTCAACAGAATAATAAATAATGGAAGGCAGGTCAAAGCGAAATTTGACCAAACGAATGTTCCAACAGAATAATAAATAACGGAATAACAGAAGAATTTCACCATGTATAGGGTAGTCCGCGTAGACAAGTTATTCCAACAATTTAATAAAAATGAATCTGAAAGGATTATTCACTGGGTATACGATATTTCACATATACAGGTTATTCCCATAATTCAATAAGCGGTAAAAAAAGGTTCTCACCAAGTTTCAAGTAAGATCAACGAGGATAGATAGATGCTATTGTAAATAATGTAATTTAAATTCAATTATAAGAATAAAATTATATTATTGGTGGCATGGCCAACCTGTAGTATAATAATAAATTGCGAAATTTAATTTTTAAAATACCGGTTAGTTAGAGTTTAAATCTTGATAACGTGTTATAAAATTTTAAAGAAAGTATACAAATATACTTTTATAATTGTTGTATAAATTTAGAGAGAATAAGCAAAAGAGAAAGAGAAAAACTTTCAGAGGAATTCTTAATTTTATTTCCTTCAGTTCATCTTCTTTATATAGAAGAGATTTAGGGGTGAACAAGAAAAGCATAAAGAAAAAGGGATCACAAGGAGGAGAAGTGAAGGAGAAGGAAGAGTACCAGCTCACGGGGTAGCTAACAGCATCCAACTTTCAAGTTTATTACGGAAAAAACAGTATGAAATGACTACTAACTAATTAAAGAAATAGAAAATACATATTCTACACCCCCTCCTCTTTCCTCTACTCTTTAAATTGAATGGTATTCCTTTCCTTCCGCACTGGGTACTGCCCGCCCAGCACATGATCCTAGATAATTCCTTCCTTATCCTCTTTCTGCTTTGAAGTTACTCTTCTACCCTTCATACTACTTCCTACTAATACCAATAGGTTACTGAATCCAATCCAATCTTCCCTGTCACACACAGTAGCCCTAATATCAACTAATCAATTGATTATAGGTCATAATAAAGTTAAATTGGCTTCTTCTTTTCTTTTTTTTAATAATAATAAAAACGGATGGATAATGACATAAAAACCATATTTTGCTTCAGATTTACCTTTTTTGCCACTCTAATTCTGAAGAACCAACAACAAAGCATAATTTGCGGCTTATGGTTAGAAACAGTTTAAGCCCAAAGAAGTTGGAATTCGGGAAGTTTTGATCGAGCAAGATAGTAAGTAGTATACGTTATAAAAATGATAAAAACACTAGAAAACAAACTGCATCATACTTGTAGCAATATCAATCGTAGCATTAAACCAACCCTTCTCTCAAATTTCAAAACTGAACAGTCAAGCAATGATTTCATTAGCTCATTGTGCAAGCGAAACCATCTCAAAGAAGCCCTCGATGCATTTGACTTCCTGCAAAAAAATACCAACTTTCCTGTGAAAATCAGCACCTATGTCCATCTTTTTTCTGCATGCTCCTATATGAAATCCCTTGAACAAGGCAGGAGAATCCATAACCATCTTTTAATGTCCCAATGTCATCCAGACATCATTCTTCAGAATCACATTCTTAATATGTACGGAAAATGCGGGTCATTGAAGGATGCTGTGAAGGTTTTCGATGAAATGCCCGAGAGAAATGTGGTTTCTTGGACTTCAGTAATTGCCGGGTACTCACAGAATGGAAAAGGGATTGAAGCAATAAGATTGTATCTTCAAATGCAACAGTCAGGCGTTATGCCGGATCACTTTACCTTTGGAAGCGTTATAAGAGCTTGCACAAATAGGAGTGATGTTGAGTTTGGTAGGCAATTACATGCCAATGTCATTAAGTCAGAATTTGGTTCACACCTCATTCCACAAAATGCTGTGATTGCAATGTACAATAAGTTTGGTCAAATTACTGATGCTTTGGATGTGTTTTCTCGCATTAAGACTAAGGATTTGATCTCGTGGAGTTCGATGATTGCTGGGTTTTCCCAACTGGGTTACGAGTTAGAAGCTTTGTACTACTTCAAAGAAATGATCTGTCTGGGAATTTACCAGCCAAACGAATTTATATTTGGCAGCGTTTTGAGCGCTTGTGGCAGTCTCTTACAACCACAATACGGAAGACAGATACATGGGATGAGTATAAAATTTGGACTTAGGGGAGATGTTTTCACTGGTTGTTCTCTCAGTGATATGTATGCTAAATGTGGTTTCTTGCATTCTGCACAAACAGCATTCTATCAGATAGAAAGGCCTGATTTGGTGGCATGGAATGCAATTATTGCAGGGTTTGCATATGGCGGTGGTGCCAATGAAGCCATATCATTCTTCTCTCAGATGAGGCATCTGGGATTAACCCCTGATGATATCACAATTCGCTCTCTACTTTGTGCTTGCACAAGCCCATGTACTCTAAACCAAGGTAAGCAAATTCACTCCTACATTACTAAGATGGGTTTAAATTCAGATGTTCCAGTGTGCAACACTTTACTTTCAATGTATGCCAAGTGTTTGGATCTTTCCGATGCATTTAAAATGTTCAATGAGATAAAAAGCAAAGCAGATTTAGTTTCTTGGAATGCAATTCTTACTGTATGCATGCAGCACAACCAGGCTGGAGAGGTTTTTGCGTTATTAAAGTTGTTGCTACCATCTGAAAATAAGCCTGATCACATTACGTTAGCAAACGTATTGGGCGCTTGTGGAGAAATAGCCTCTCTAGAAATGGGGGTTCAAATTCATTGTTATGCCATGAAAACTGGGCTCAAGCTCGATATTTCCGTAACAAATGGACTGATTAACATGTATACAAAGTGTGGATCCCTTGAGAGTGCTCGAAGTCTCTTTGATTGCATGAGGAAACCTGATGTTGTCTCGTGGAGTACTTTGATTGTAGGCTATGCTCAGTTTGGATATGGAGAAGAAGCCCTTGATCTCTTCAGGAAAATGAGAAGTTTGGGAGTCAAACCAAACCAAGTCACTTTTATCGGGGTTCTAACCGCTTGCAGCCATGTTGGACTAGTGGAGGAAGGATGGCAGTTGTACAATACCATGGAAATGGAGCATGGTATTATACCTACAAGAGAGCACTGTTCATGTGTAGTTGATTTGCTTGCTCGTGCTGGTTGCATAAAAGAAGCAGAAGCTTTTATCAATCAAATGTGGTTTGATCCTGATATAGTGGTATGGAAGACTCTACTAGCTGCCTGTAAGACCTATAATAATGTTGAGGTCGCAAAACGGGCTGCAGAAAATATTCTGGATATTGATCCCTCAAATTCTGCAGCTCATGTGCTACTATGCAGCATATACGCTTCTACTGGTAGTTGGAAAGATGTTTCCCAGTTGAGGAGCTTGATGAAACAAAGAGGCATCAGAAAAGTTCCAGGTCAGAGCTGGCTTGAAATTAAAGACACGATGCATGTTTTTGTAGCTGAAGACTGTTTACATCCTGAAAGGGACCAAATATACGCAGTGCTAGATGAGTTGTGGTTGCAGATGTTGGATGCTGGTTTTGTTCCACTCAGGGATAGACTCTGCAAAGGCTAGTTAGCAGCTCTATATGGAAGGCGATCCTCAGACATCTGCGGGATTTTATTTTAATTGGAGATGCTAGAGTTTGTAGTTCTTTCTGCATTTTATGGTATGGTTTTGTCTTTACTTGATATATATATATATATATAGAGAGAGAGAGAGAGCAAGGATCAAGTGCATACCCCTTATCTTACTCACCCGTGCTCACCCCCATTTAGCGACGGACCCGGCGACGGTTCGGTCATACAACCGTCGTCTATACTTTTAGCGACGCTATATGTTGTCCGTCGCTAAAAGTATAGACGACGGTTGTATGATCGAAACCGTCTCCGGGTCCGTCGCTAAAGGGGGTGAGCACGGGTGAGTAAGATAAGGGGTATGCACTTTATCCTTACTCTCTCTCTCTCCTTTAATGAGGAAAGTGGAAGCAAAATTTGGTTTTTATTTACTTTTTTTGTCCCTCTTCCTGTCGACTGCAAGTGAAACTGGATCTTACTAATTCAGCTATATGTAAGTTTCACTTTGTTTAGACTATATTTTACGAGCCAAAAAGTATTAAAAATAAATTATCCTGGTCAATTGGGTCCGAGAAGTTAAAATGTTTCAGGTTCTGCTTCTGTCAAAGTTAATCACTCAACCCAATGCTCATTCTGCACATAACTCATATCTTACAAATGTACTCTTGAAATCTATTTAGCTTCAGTGATTTTCAGCATCTAAATTGCTTTTTCCAAATTTTAAATGAACAGCAAACCTGGAAGAAGTCTGCAAGATGTACTTACTTTTCGTGGACCCTGCTAATCCTCAGTGGGGTTGGAGCTTGTTAGAACGCTGGATGGAAGCAGGGACATGGGAACCTTGAAGTGAGTGCAAGTCTCAGCTTTGCAAGAGGCGAAATTCCTATGCTCGCCACCTCCTCAATTCTGAAAAGCCTACCTCACCACTCATCAGCCAACCAAAGGCCAAGTCACCTTCTAGCCTCCAGTCCCCTTCAACTCTGGTATCCAAAGCAGCTTCTTCAACAGTAGCCAGAAATGTAAGCTGCTGAGTCCAAGTGGAAGTGTATGAGCCCATATTATAACTCAAAAGGCTACGTTCAGGTTCGCTAAGGCAAGGCTGCCTTAGGGTCTGCCATGGCGAGACGGCATTCAGGTTCACGAAGGTTGGACAGCACCTCTATTGCATAACACATTGTGAATGATGTGCGGTCAGTTAACTATTTTTAACATGGCTAAGCAGAAGAAACAAGACAGGGTTATAGATTTGTGGGGGAAAAAAGTTATTTGATATGTGAATCTTTTCAACTTATTTTACAAATATTCTTATTCCATTCATTTCTTTCAGGGGCAGATTTTCTGGTGGGAAAGTCCGACTCTTGGGCAAGTCTCTCTTTCACAGGATCATTGTTTTTGAGATTATAATAATTGTGAATCATTTAGAAAGAACCTGCTGAAGGGATTTGATTATTGTATATGATTTATTAACATTTTGTACATATAGGTGGACTCGAACCACTAATTTCTGCAGATGCTGCCAACCACCACCTTGCAGGTCCTGACTGATTCTACCATAGAGTATAGGCAAACGTTTACTGTTGTATAAATCTTTGATTATTTCTAAATATGTTCTATGAAAAATCTTGTAAATGATGACTCTATTGAATGTGGTATAGCTCTGCCCGAGCCCTTTCTACCTGTGGTGCAAATTTCTTAAATATGCTGTTTAAAAGATAATGGTGTATTAACTCACGTTGCATCAAGTGTCAACTGAAAGACTTCCAAAGTTCCACGCATCTAATGCACTAATAGTGCTGAAAGTTTTGTCATCAGATGTTCCCTAATTTAGTTGATTGACTGACCATATACAGGCATAATAATATCCAATTACCAACTGTAGAATGCACGGTGCACCCAAACCAACCGTAGCATTCACCCGAAAAAAGGTACCAGCTGTAGTCTTGATGCAAAACTGAAAATTTTAAGTCGATCGTTCTCACCAGCTGAACAGGAAATTTGTTTTTGAATAAAAAAAATACAATTGATAAGAGTTTTCTTTTATGCTTAAAAAGAGGCGGGAGGCGGGAGGCGGAGGCGGAGGCGGGAGGCGGGAGGAGGGGGGGCATACTTTACCTAGCTTTATAATGTAATGAACACAGAACACAGTTACAAATAACAAAACTGGTCACAAAATTACTCATGCAGAAAAGCCAGCCACAACCGTAACTTATTCGTCTTCATCTTGTGGTTTTGTTGATATAGATTCTCTCCCTGGTCTGTGCTTCTTCCACTTGCGTTTTGGCAAGGCCAGAATCCAAGCTGGAACCTCACAGCCAGAAGCTGTCATCACATTAGCTATGTTTCGCAGAAATGGAACATCAGCCTCGGTGTAGAGAGTGATGGCTTCTCCACTTCTCCCTGCTCTACCACAGCGACCTATTCAAATGAACAGCAAGGAGTTCAAGTAACTTCAGATGATGTAGGAAAAAGTTTATAAACTTTAAATGTGAAAACATCATGTTCAGGTACTGGATATGAGAAGCAATCAGTACTCCAACAAATACAAGTACAACCAAGGAGCATCAAGGGTTCTTGGAGAAGTTACAACCCAAGACAACAAAAAAACAAAAAAATTAATGGAACAAGTGTTCAATCATGCTGAACAATGAACATCCAATAAGACCACACCGCTAAAACATCCCATGCCTAACAACGATTTAAGACCCACAAAATATGAATTCAATCTGCTTATTTAAGCTTGGTAGATGCAGCTGTCTTGATCAAGTAAATCTAAGACAAAAGTCTCCACTAACCATGTTATTGTAAGAAGATAAATTGTGTGATTAATTGAGGGTTATACAAACTGAAGTAAAAATTCAGTCACATACCAATCCTGTGAATGTGTGCTGCTGGAGAATCTGGGAAGTCATAATTAATCACACTATTGATCCCTTTGAAATCCATCCCCCGGGCAATAACATCAGTTGCAATCAAAACCCATGTCTTTCCAGCTCTGAAGTTATCAATTGCGTTTTCTCGCTGTATTTAACATAAATTAGTTAGCATTAATATAGCAACTGAAGTTGGAAGTACAAACAATCAAAAACTGATTAATAAACCAATTAACCGAAAGCAACACAATCCAAACAATATAAATTCAAACAGACAAACTTCCCCAAAACAAGAACATAGGTAACAAAACTCAGATAAAAGCTTAATCAAATACCTTTAGTCAGCTACAGTGGTGATGAACTTACTAGAGAAAGGAATTATCAGTTTTTTTTTGGATAAGTAGCAGTCTGTTTAGGGAATGAAAAAGCCTCTTGAAGTCGAATTGAGCATAAGAGATTTAGGTCCTTATAGGGCGACTAGTTTCAACTTTCAACAGGTATACAGCCTTTTGGCCCCTTTCACAAATTGAGATTATGGTTTTGTATTAGCTTATTTTCCTTAATCATGTATACATCTCAGTGTATTGTGCTTCCTCCCCTTCGCAATCACTTAATGAGAAAACTATTTAATCCTCTGGGAGCAAATGAGGAAGGGACATCAGACCTCATACAAAATTTAAGACCATAAACAGGGCTAGAGAACCCAATGCCCCATGGATCGCACTGCAAAGAAAAGATAGTACTTCCCTTCAAGATCAGAAAACAATACCGGATAAGCTAACAACTAGCTGTTACTCTAACTTGACACCAAAGTTTAGCAAAATTCTCATAGAATAAGAAAGTTTGACAAGTTAAGAATGAATTTGTAGCAATTGATTTTTGATCCGACTCAATGCCAACCCATTGCTACTAAAAGTTTGCTAAAGACTGAATTGGGTAAGTTTTAAACAATCTCCTATAACAAATCCCACTGCAGCTCAATTCCAAGTTCCAGATACAGCACTGGTTGTTACAGCGGATCAAAGACAATACACCTTTCTTAATGCAGGACAACTGAGATGTAGGGATCAGGGGTGATTATAGTAGAGGGAATACTGTCGTATCAGAACAGATTGCAACAAGATCTTGTATTTAACTTCTTCTGATGTTATCAAAGATGAGCTTGGTCAGCAGCTTCTGTGCTGACCCAATGGTAGTGAGACCACTTGAGAGATTAAAGGAGGTCATACCCAGGATCCCACAAATAGCTGGGTCTGAAGAGGGTCAGATGTACGCACACTACGACAAGAGTAAATCAGTTAAATGGAGGCTAGGCACTCAAGCAATCTTCTACTCACAAGTAGTGTAGAAAATCACAAATGTTCATCTGAGGTTGGAATTTTCATTTCAGGTTTCTCTTAAAAGATTAATGTGGATTTTTCTTGGATACTCTGATCTACCTTCAGACCATATCAGAAGGGCTGAGATTACCTGTACTTGGGAGAGATCAGCATGTATTACATCAGCTCTGATATCGTCAAATTTCAATTCCTTGTAGAGCTCCTTCGCCCTTTCCTTGTTTTGGACAAACACAAGTACTGGTGGATTCAGGCTCTGTTTACGATCAGAAAACAAGTATAAGCAGAAGATTTTAGCGAAAAATACAAACATTGAATAAGTAATAACAAATGAGAGTTTCAATTGTAATCAACAGCAACCTTCCACGAAAGTTCCAGTTACATAGTTAGTCTCCTTGAAATCTGAAAGACCGCCAAAAAGGGCCACACCCTCTGGCCCCAAATCAATGAATGATACGAGTTTCTTTAATTCAATTTCCCCTCCCCCACTCCATGATCATCCAATAAATCCAATAAAGAGGGAATGTTCCCTCTCTCTCTCACACAAACACAAACACACACACCCCTTTTTTAATTACAAGGCCACACCATGGAAATAGTCTCAACTAGATGTTGATCAACCTTCCAAATCACACACCAAAAACTAAGAGAATTCAATTACTGATCAATTTGTTTTCCTTTTGGGTAGATGGGAGCTCAACTCAACTTAACAAAGCCTTTTATTCAAAGCTAGTTGGGTTAAGCTGGAAATGAATCCCATATAATGAGTAGATTTGCATGGTTATAAATAAATTAAAACACATCAACCTATAAATAAATACTTCCCACACATAGTAAAGATATTACTATCATAATTTTCTACTTACCACTATCTTTTATTCTTATATATTTTTTAATTTAGTTAGTGTTCTTTAAGATCTATATTCTTACTACCAATAATATTTAATTATGTAAAAAAATTATTATTACAATATATAAGTAACTATTTGAGTTTAGATAAGATTTTACTATAACATATTTATGAATTATCTAAGTTTTAAATTTATTTAACTTTTTATTATTAAAAGGATATACATTATTAGTTAAATAATATACTTTAGAAGTAAATAATTTTTTGATAAAATTATTGTGCATAATATTAATATAATGTAACACAAAAAATATAAACAATATAAAAATTTTATAATAAAAATCATGTGATGCACGGAATCACACTAAAAAAAAAACTTACAATTTACTCTCAGCTTAGGCAAATAGTACACTCTACAGTCTTCCATGTTATTCTAGAAGATTGTGGATTGTAATAGTATAGCTTAATCCTGATTTATTATTAAATCTATATATATAATTAATAGCACAAAAAGTTTCTCAATCCTAAAGTTTAGGAATGGCCTTTAACCCTAAAATTTAGGAAAAAGAACTATGTTTTCATCTTTTGATTTTAAAATCTTTTCTTCTACATTCTTTCTATCATAACTACCTGCTTACCACCATCTTTTATTCTTATACATTTTTTAATTTAGTTAAGTGTTCTTTAAGATCTATATTCTTACTACCAATAATATTTAATTATATAAAAAAAATTATTATTACATTATATAGGTAACTATTTGAGACAATCTGGTTGGAAGCATAATCCATGGGTGAGCTGATTCTTCCTTTGGCTTACAAAAGCAAGCATTTTTGGAATCAAGCAGATTTCGAGCAGGGTTCGGAGTGAAGCTCATGGGGTGACCTCACTCAATGAATCAACAATCTAAGTTATGTTTCGTGTCATGAATGTGTGAATCATAATCTGATCATCTGAAATGCAGTGGACTCCCTTCTTGGAAAGAGGCTATTACATAAATATATGAATTACTTAATTTATTTAATTTTTTATTAATAAAAAGTTATACATTACTAGTTAAATAATATACTTTATAAGTAAATAATATTTTTAATGAAAATTATTGTACATAATATTAATATAATGTAACACAAAAATTATATAAACAAAATAAAATTCTATAATAAAACTCGCGCGACGCACGGAATTACACTAAATTAAAAAAAAACTTGCAATTAACTCTAAGCTAATTCTAGACGATTGTGGAATGTAATAGTATAGCTTAATCCATATTCCTCAGGCTAAGCTCATTCCACGTGATTCTCAATTCATATTCTTGATAACAATAATATTTAATTATATAATAAATTTTTATTATTAAAGCTACATATATAACTAATAGCATGAAAGGTCTTGCAATCCTAAAATTTAAGACACTAAAATTTAGGAAAAGACTATTTTTTCATCTTTGATTTCAAAATCTTTTCTCCTACATTCTTACTATCATAATTATCTACTTACCACTATCTTTTATTCTTATACATTTTTAAATTTAGTTGGTGCTTTTTATGATCTATATTCTTACTACCAATAATATTTAATTATAAAAAAATTATTATTACATTATATAAGTAAGTAACTATTTGAGTTTAAATAAGAGTACTATTACATAAATATACTAATTATCTAATTTTTAAATTTATTCAATTTTTCATTAGTAAAAGGATATACATTATTAGTTCAATAATATACTTTAGAAGTAAATTTTTTTAACAAAATCATTGTACACAATATTAATATAATGTAACAAAAAAAATATTATAAACTATAAAAATTTTATAATAAAACTCGTGTGGCGCACGGAATCACACTAAAAAAACTTAAAAGATTCACTCTCAGCTAAGGCAAATAGTACACTCCACAGTCTTTCATGTTATTCTAAAAGATTGTGCAGTGTAATAGTATAGCTTAATCCTTCCTCTTCAGACTAAGCTCCTATTCCAGTGATTCTCAGGTGATTCATATTTTAGATAACAATAATATTTAAATATATAATAATTTTTATTATTAAATCTATATAAAATTAATAGCATAAAAGGTCTCTCAAACCTAAAATTTAGGAATGGTCTTCAACCTTAAAATTTAGGAATAGAAATGTAAAATTTAGGGGGGAAAAACTATTTTTTTATCCTTTATTTGATTTCAAAATCTTTTCTACTACATTCTCACTATCATAATTATCTACTCACCACTATCTCTTATTCCCAAACATATTTTAATTTAGTTAGTATTTTTTTAAATTTCACATCGTAGACAACAATAAAATTTAATTATATAATGACTTTTTATTATTAACTTATATGAGTATAATTATCAGTGTTCTAAAAATTCCTGCCTAAGCGCTAGGCCCCCCTGGCGTCTCACTTAGGCTCAAGACGGCAAAAAAATCCCTTCAGAAAATTTGTGGGGCCTATGCGGGGTTAGGCGGAGAGGATTTTTTTATTTTAATAACTACCCAAACCAGATCTTGATATATTTATTTTTCTACTGATTTACCACATTCATAATACAGGTTGTAGCATATCAAATCACAACAAGAAATGAACAATATCAAGTCAAATTGGATAATTTTATTATAGTTATAATTTTTTGAACTTGTACCAACTTCAAATTATATAAATAATGATACATTTGTAATATTTAGTTTAATTCAATATAATTCTTAAATTTATGTTTAGTTTCTTAAGTTTTAATATTAAATTAAATTCTTGAAATTTTATTATTTAATAGCAATCTTGTTTATGAATAAAACTTATACGTTAAAAATATGTTTGAACTTTGAACAATTGCATGTTTGTGTTTGAACTTTGACATTAGCAATATGGATGTGTTTGAACTTTAAGCAAAGGCCTTTATTATCTTTATTATTGATTGTTTTGCTTTATATTATTGTTTTGTTTGGATAAATGTAAGATAAAATATTAAAATTAGCTTAAAATAAAAAATCTCACCTAGGTCCCGTCCAGGCTCCCTAGGCACTAGCCACCCCGACCGCCGCTTCCCGCCTAGCGTCTTTTAGAACATTGATAATTATTTGAGTTTAAATAAGATTTTACTATTACATAAATAAATGAATATATAAACAAATAAATCATTAATTTAAAGAAGAATACTATCATTTATATTTTATAAGTGGATAAACTATTATAGTAGATTTTAAAAGTTATTTAATTTTTCATCAATAATTAGTTATACATTATAAGTTAAATAATATGTTTTAGATTTATATAAATCATCGTACATAATTTAAAAATATATTATTATTAGAATTAATATATTAATATAGTATAATCCAAAAAAAATATAAACAATACAATAAAAATCAAAAGAAAAACACAATGTAAAAAAGAGAGGAACAAAGAACAAAAAGAAAAGAAAAACCTAATAATAATAATATAAAAAAGAGAGGAACAAAGAGAAAGGAATAGATAAAAATTAAAAGCATAAATGCAAAATAATAATAATAATAATAATAATAATAATAATAATAAATGATAAATAATAATAATAATATCAAAAAACAAAACAAAATAAAATAAAATACCAAATGAAAGAAGAAAAACAGGGGGAAAAGAAGAAGAGAAAAAACCTCTTCACTGTGCCCCAAACCCAATAGAACATTACAACATCCACCAGCTCACAATTCTAATGCCACATATTCTTCCTTTCACTTAACTAATAGTATTCTAATGCGTGGATAAATGACTTTTTAATACTACATGGTAATAGAAATAGGGGACAAACAAGCTTCCCACAGTGTGCATATCATTAATTTACCTCTGCAAAGCTTTGACGAATAGCAAGAAGCTTTCCTTCTTCACTTCCAACAAATATTAGTTTTTGCTTTATTGTTTCAGAAGCAGAATTCCTGTATTAATTCTAAATGAGTAGCAAATAGGGATAAAAATCAACAAGACAGAAAATATAATATGCACCTCCTTCAGAATGCAGAGGGGCAACAAAGGCTTTGAACCAGATGTGAGAAAGCAACTAAAAACAGGCCAAGAAATTATAGTGAAGCTCTTTTAATAAAGACATTTCATACTTACTTTCTACCAATAATAACTCGAACAGCATCATGCATTAATGTGCGTGCAAGCTCTTCCACTGAATCTGGCAATGTAGCACTGAACAATGAGCGCAATATCGAAGGATTTGAGCAAGCTTTAACCACCAAATCAACTTGCTCCACCAAGCCAAGCTCAAATAGCTTATCAGATTCATCCAAGACAAGGTACTCAACCCTGCATAAAATAACAACAGAATTTGAGTAACAAAACATGATAGAGCTGATTCAAGTTTATTTTTTTCCCAGAGAGAACTATGTAAAAGCAATCAATAACAGGAAGGACATTTCGCCACCTCTTCTGGCCATTCCTCAGAATGGCGAAAAACGGCAACAGTTCATACTCCATTGAGGTCAGGCAGGTACTTAGACTTCATTTAAATGCATACAACTGCTTTAAGTCAAACCGTATTTAATGCCAAAGAATTCTATTAAGAGCCCAAGATGCAACTCAGTAACTTTAATCACCACGGAGTTGAAGTTGAAAAATAGCAACAAGTGTATTTGTTTGACATTTAGTGTTTTGAACAGTTAGACTTAGAGACAATATAGCTTACCTGCTTAAATCAAGCTTTTTTTTGCGGATAGCAAATTGTACACGGTATGGCGTTGATATTAGAATATCGCAATGCAATTTTGAAAAATCAGCAGTTTTTACAAGCTGTTTGGTCATCAACTTGATATAAAATTTCTTTCCTCTAGCCAACTTCTTGCACTCTCTTGCTGTTTGAGCAGCTAACTCTCGTGTAGGAAGAAGGATAAGAGCTCGGATACCATCTCTGGAAGAACGCTGAAGATAAAGAGCATTCTTATCAAGGAGATCAACAATTAACCTTCACAAAGAACAGCTTAGATGTCTCTGGGCATACCTTAAGTCTCATAAGCATGGGGCAAACAAAAGCCAATGTTTTGCCGGAACCAGTTGGAGCACAAGCGAAACACTCCCTCCCCTAACAAAAAAATTATTTAATAATAGGAATCAGAGAAATGAAAAAGAATAAGGTGGTCTTGGTTTCAAAACACTAAATCAGCAACTCATATATAAACTTTAGATTACGAGCTTAAGCATTAACATCAACAAAAAAAATTATAATTCAATGAACGGACAGATAAAAATATGAAACAAAGTTCAGAAAGGAGGAAAAAAGGATAGCTTAAATAAAAGTTCATACAGATAGGATGACTGGAATAGCCTGCCTTTGAATTGGTGTTGGCTCTTCAAATCCAAGTTCCGCCAAATTGCACACTAAATATGATCTACATTTATATCTGTAAAAGACCATATGAATTCCATTTTCAGTCATGATAATTGCACATGTACATTTCAGAAACAAGTGAAATTACAGAATGTAGTTTAAATTTTCGATATAACAGGTTCACTTGTTAAAAGTGAACGTCCCTCCAGGAAAGTTGGAAGTCTCAATATAAGACAGAAAAACAATGACAGAAGAGAGGATAACGAGAAAGTGAATAAAAGAATATAGAGAGTACATTTTCACTTCAATCCAAAAGGCAGAACTACCAATTACATCATCTAAGGTGCTCTCGTATACTCTTCCATAGAATTAAAGCGTATCGTTCTTTCATCACCCAAAGATACATGACAAACAATTAATATGTACAAAATAGAGATGCAGAAAAAGAAAAGGCAGAGATAAAACAAAAATTGAACAGAAATGTATTTATTTGATTAACTTCAACTTTAGAAATAACTGAAAGAAGTTGAGAAATGTTAAATGTAAGCCTAAAGTCCTTGGAATAAATATTCAGTCATATGACAACAAAAAAACAACTATGCATTCACAATTTAAACTCCATGTTTCAGGGTGGCCATAGCATCATTCTGGTTTATCAATATTCTATTCGTTTCCAGATTCAAGCCACAATGGATACAACGTTTTCTTCTGAGAAATTTGTTCAGTTGCTTTTGACTGATGGAATCTGATGAGAATGTCTAGTAATTTGGAAAAGAGGCCATTCAAAGGAAGATTAAGGACAATAGAGGAATCCAGAAACATTGCCATCACACATTATGCAGTGTGTACCAAGTATGTTTGCGTCTGTATGTAACTATGTATGTATTCTATTAAAGTACTACAATATGGGAAAACTCTGCAATTAATTTCTAAAAAAGAAATGCTCCGAGAGTGAGGAAGTCAGTGAAATTGAAAGTTATATAAGATGTTGAGAATACATCTTAAGTTATATAACTTAAGAAATTCAAAGTTAGATAAGTTCCTGGAATTGCTCGGGCAATATGTGATTTTTCAATTACTTAAAAGGGGACACTAAAAGAGTGAGATCATGCTAGTCTTTTCTTGTTACCTTGGGGTACAGAATGTGGGTGCCTAAAGTGTGTCAATTCTGAAAGATGATGTAAATAAGTAACATAATATTTTTTCTAACTATTATCCTGATAAAATAACACTTAATACAGAGCAAAAAAAAATTAAGTTTAAACCAAGATTCATCATCCATGACAATACCATAAAAGATATATAGCTCATTTAAACAGTAGGGAAATAAATCCAAGAGTACCTTGATCTTAACTCTGCAAAATTTTGAAGAGGAGATGGAACATTTGTACCAGATATATGTATGTTATGCTTCTTTCTCAAAAGGGCATCTTGCTAAAGAAAGGCAAAAATTATAAGACTAACAATAATGACAAAGTAATTCATATTCAGCAGAAAAGTAACAATTCCCACAATGTAGTGTGCATGGGTCTGAGAGAGAGATTGAACCTCCATTTGCCTATAAAGTTCCTTCTTCCCTTCAGAATCAATTACAGAGGAATTTTTCACTTCCGATACAGCCTCTAAATTTGAAGTCTTGAATACATTGAATCCTTCTACTGGGTCTAAAACCAATACAAGCAAACACAACACAATTAAAAGTAGACTAAAACCTAACGATTAAATTCGTTAAAATAAAAAGAGAAAGAGGAACAAGTCCAGATACTGATATATACCCAAAACCATTGCATTCCTTTTCCTCTTCTTAACAAGAGACAATTTCTCCACCTCACTCTCAGGGTTTCCATTTTCAAGCAAGTCGTCGTTTGCATCCACAGTTACTTTTTTCTCCTAAACAACAGTTAAATAAAAATCCAAAATGAGAATTATAGATTCATAAGCACATAAAAGAATACCCATTCAATAAAATTTGAATTTTGAGTAGCTGAAAATTCAAAGGTCAACTAATAGAGATATGGTTCTATCATAAAGAGTACAAAATTAACCTTGAACTTGGAGAAATCATTGGCGAACTTCTTTCGATCAAATTTAATGCCTGCAAACAGAAAAGAAGGGTCTTTGCCCATAATCCCGAACCCTAAATACCAAACTCCTCTGTTATGTTTTACTAGTATTAGAAGCCTAGTTCCTTTCGTGAAGAATAGACAGGGGCATGAACATACTCGGATTAGGGTTTAAGGCTCCACTCTGCAATCCGCAGAAAGCTTGGGAAGGTTATATGGTTAATACTTATAATAACCAAATGACATTATAAATATATAAAAATATATATTATTAATAATTAATATAATTTTTTTAAAAAAATTATGAACTAAAATATAATAAAATTATAATAATGGTTTAATTTTAATATCAAACAAAAATTTATATTAAAAATCAATTTTACCGGTTGTACACCTGTTTGACCGGTGGTCAAGATTTTGACCAAACTAATTTAACTAGGTCAAAATATGTTTAGTTTTTTTAGTGCAAAATTAACTATCATATCAACAATTTATTATTCTTCAATTCACATCGCAAAAAGTAATTGAATGTTACATTTAAGTACTATTGGTTGGTATCATATGTAATGACGGCTGGCTTAATTAGATTAGTGCACTGCAGCAGCGTTTCTAAAATCCACGGCCGGTCCTACCGCTTAAAAAAAGCGAACTTTGAGTCGTATTTTTTACCACGTAAACCGAAGTTTTTTGGTGGGTCCGTTCACTTTGAGCTCAAAAAAATGTCAAAAAAATAGGCATAAAACACCCTCGGCCCATTGCATGGCCAGTACATTGTTTGTTGTGTGTATTAGTTAGAATAACTAATTATATAATTTGTTAAAATTATGAAAGTTTACAATATATTTTTGTATGACAAACTTTAGAATATATTTTTGAAAATACATTGTATTTTATAAATAACTAGCCGTACTACCCGTGCCTCTGGCACTACGTACGAAGGGGAAGAGAGATTGTTGGAGCTAAAGAATGGAGGAGGCAGAGGGTGAGCTCGGGAGGAGGAAGAACGGAGGAGGATCTCTCAGATATCAATTTTGTATCCTTTGAAGTTAAAGAGGATATAATAGGCGGTGAGATTTATTCCAAATTTTGGACGATTCTGATCATTTATTAGGGTGAGCGAAAAATTCAAAATCAGTTATATTTTGTTAAATGTAATTCAACAAATTTGATTACTTTTGTTTGGGGATTGTTGATATGTTATGTGCATGATTGTTTTTATTGTAGGAGAATTGAATTAATACTGAGGCAGATGTGGACTGTTGATATGTCATGCATGTGCAGGAGAACGAATATTGATTTAACCGAGTTAACTCATCAATTTGATTGAGTTAACTCACTAATTTTCCAAATTGAAGTAAATAAGTTTTCAAATTGATTTCAATTATTGATGTCATATTACATCATCATTTATATGTATTTATATACAAGTATTGATTTCACTCCATCTTAATTTTTTTATATTTGTGGATAAGATTGTAAAAGTTTTGTATTTCTTTTAGATGTTTATATGATACGCATTTTTGTAAACCATGTATTTAGGATGTAACTTATTTGGTTTCCGAAAAAATGAATTTAAATGGAGTACTATAACCATATAATAATAATTATATAAATACAATACACTTTATCCTCATCCGGTTTATACATAATATCACATAATCCTTAATGATTTTAAATGCTACACATAATCATCACGTAGTTAAGATCAAAGTACAACAAATTAGCCTGTTATGGCTCCATTATTAGATGAAGAGTCACGACGGACTAGCATGTTATACAAAGTTGTGATACAATAATGTAATATTCTTCTCTCATGTTAAATGTAGCTAAAAGAAAAACACAAATGGAAGACAGGTTTTTGAACTATTCAGTCTCAAACTAAAATAATTTGTTACAAATTGAAAACCAATGTAAAACCAACTTACAATGCAAACAATATTGCCTTACAATTATGAGTTTAAAGAACACACATTATTGAACACCCTTTAGATGACATTCTTACACAAATCCACAACAGATTAAACTCTCTTTTACCTTCAAGTCTCCAACGACAGATATTAAAAGCAGCAGGCTCGAGACAGATTAAATTGTACAAACCATTGACGGGGGCTATCTCAAGGTTAGTCAGACCTCCATTTATGGACAGGGGGAAGTAGCTAGCAGTTGTTACAATACCTTGCGCCACTGGCCCATTGATGGATATCTTTCTAGTCATCAACCCCATAGTCCTCCCCAAAGTACTTGTCAACCAATTCATTAGCCATGTTTCTGAGGTCTTCATTTTCATGAAATTGAAATCTCTCCATGGCCTCGATCCCATCTTCTCTCTCAACAAGCTTTGGACCCTCGCCATTGGGCATCCCCCTTAGAACCTAAGGGTACACAAAATCCCAAAAAATATTTTAGAAAAGTATTCAGTGTGAAAGAAAAAAAAAACTAAAATGAAGTCGTTTGTCATAGATCATTAAACTTAAAAAAGTAACATAATAACAGATGCAATGCAGTGAGGGAGATTATGATGGTTAGCTTGGCATTATGTCAAGGGTTTATGCAAGTCATTCAGATGTTTCTCTAGTAAGCTCTTGCTGATGTTTCATCGAAATATAATAGCTAGCAGTATAGTTAAATTGTTGTAAAAATAGAGAATACCAACAGAGGCCTTCTTCAATGGGTCATGGCAACTTACATCTCATGCAAGCATAATAATTCTTGTATCGTTCAGTAACCTTGAATGACTAGGGATGACCACAGACAAGGCATACAAACTTTAACCCCCTAAGAGTTAAGACAACTATTTCCAATGGTCAATTTTCTACATGATACTGCCAGTATTTAAGAAAGAGGACATGGTAATCTGACTAGCATTTAAAAATTAAAACTATGAAAAGAATCAATTAACGAAGCCAGGAGAGATATAAGGAAGAAACGCTTGAGCAAAATAAATAATTTAATCTACAAAAAGCTCTTCAAGGAAATAATCAAGCATTCATACCAGCTCGATGAATTGAAGTCCTAATCTTGCAGCCTCAATATCAGCAGATCTAACTAAATCAATAAAACCAGGAAGGCATCCTCTTCCAACAAGAGAAACCAAGTGGTCCAGAATCAAATTAGGCCGTCCAGAACCTTCCGCTGGCGCAACACAGAGATTACCTAGAACATATGCTACTTCCTTTCTTATGTCAAATGGTGCTTTTGAAAGAAGGCCTAACAACAATGACACTGCCTCGCTTGAGTATATTAACTGCTTGTGTTCAACAGACCCAGCAGCTATATTAGATAGCACCCAAGCAGCTTCCTACATATGTGATGGAGCTTCCGGTGAGAATGTAGATCAATTATTTTATTACAATAACTACAAATAAAATTACCTTCTTCAACACGCGGTGCTCACTTTTAAGACATCTAATCAGCGCGGCTACAACATTATCTGCAAATGTTGCACGTTTTAAATATAATAAGCGGTTGAAGTTGCAGTTTCTCATTTATGAAGCAGAAAGAGTGAAAACTAGCCTGTGATTCTGTTTCCAGGAACCAAAACAGCATTTGTTGTGTGAGCATCACCAGCCACAAGATTGCCTAAACTTCGCAGTACCTATAAAGAAACATTACAAATCGATTTTAGTTGCATCAACTATTAAATCTACAACTAAATTCTTTATCTTTTTTCTTTTTTTTAGATAAGTAATCTACAACAAAGATAACAGAGAAAATAGCCATTACAATTTAATAGACTACAGGGCATAGATTGTTCATTTGTGCTTTGGCAAATATTACCATTGAAGAACATGAATGTTATAAATAAGAAGTCTCACCATCACGAGTTTGGCTATTTCTTATCTTTTTTGGTTTGTATTGTCGATCCAAATTCACAAAGAATACACACACGTCCACACACCCACACACACATATCATGGTATCGTCATCGGAACTATAATTACATTTGCAACATTATCCTCACAAATGAATTATTGTTTGAAGCTGAATAAGAATAATTTGATTTGACAACTTACGAAGAAAAATATTCATCAGCTTAAAGTCCAAATTATATCCAAGATAAAGACATGGAACTCTTAGTGAAATACTGTAGTGTGAAATAAGAAACAGGAAAATGGAACAAACTGGAAGAAGATACTCATAGACATTAGTTAACAAGTTCTATTTATTTATTTTATTTTATTTGGATAAAATACATTTTATATCTTTGAAAATAATTGTTGATCCGCCCATAGATGCACCAATGAGCACTGAGAAGAGGAGTCTTGTATCAGGAAAGAATTTTAAGAAGAGGAAGGGGTAGGCTTAATATTACTTGGGGCAATAAAAAGATACTTGAAGGAATATAAGTGAGGGCATAGCCTTTGATAGGAGTGAGTGGAAGAGTGCAATCTGCATATCGGAAACCAAGTAAGGTGCTCCACATAATTTCTTCTCCCTTTTCTTTTTGTTCGTATTCTCTCTCTTTCCCTCCCTTTTTTCGTTTTTATTCCTATTTATATATACGTACGTATAGTTTTATATGTGGATGCATTCTATTTATTTATTTCCATCTATTTATATTTTTTATTTTATTTTCCATTCTTTTTAATTTTTATCTGGTTAGTCTTTTCATTCTTACTTCATCCTCCTACTTTTATTTTACATATGGGATTTCACTTTCAGCCTTACCCAACTAATTTGGCATAAAAGGCTTATTTGAGTTGAGCTGTTAATTTCGAAGAAATGTCACCAAAACTAAATTGAGACAACTATTGGAAGGGATATTAAATTGGCATGGCTTAAATTGCATCTGATAGGATTCATTAACTATTCTAAATAATAAAATTATCAGAGCAATCATACACCAAAAATGTTAAGCAAAGGCAAGTTTCAGTCACTTAATTTGCACATACCGGAATGAGCAATTGCAGACTATTTGATGTTGCCAATCTCTCTGCCAGCAATTGAAGGAGATCAATCTTCACCAGCATAGTGGTAGCAACACTTGAAAGTGCAGAGAGATACACAACCACCCATGCTACTTCAGTTGTCAGCTCCTCATCCCTGATTGTTGTGTCAAGTACTTTTAATATACTTCATAAAATATAAAAACTTGTACTACTACATGATTGGATAACATATTTTAATATACTTGCATGGTTGCACCATAAATGGAATAAAGAAGACAACCCATGGAGGCATCAGTGAAGAAGAGACTAAACAAAGTTATGTGGGAATCAGATGTAGGCTGTGAGGAGGGGAAAGGGGAATATCACTTGGTATAATGGAAGGCTCAACAGGTGCACATTTAAGTTATAGATGCGCCATGACGCTCCAGAAAACCTTTAAAGGCATTAAACCCAGCTGACTTACGGGAAATAATTCCAGATTGATGATTTATGAGAGATGAAAACTTACGATTTCCTCAAGTGTCGAAGAATTGCATCAAGTACCCCATCGATTCTTATAAGTTCTGTTGCAGCTTTCGGTTCTGGTCCCTGCATTCAAATATACCACATTTGTATTATAAATGTAATTTTAAGAGAATGATTGACAGAGCAGTTTTTAAATAATTAAAAATTTCTTTTGTTCATTCCCTTCATAGGAAAAAAGGGCTGCCTTATCAAGTAAGATTACAGGTTGATAGTTCTAGCTAATGGTACTTTAAGAAAATGTGATGAATAGACTTTCGAGAACTCAACAAGCTTTACAGTTTACACACAAAATTTAAATATTTCCAAACCACCCTTTCATTGTTCTGATATTTTTAAGCTATCTAATACAACAAAGCAAGATGTATTTTGAAATTTAAAAACACTTCAGACTCCAATTCAACAACTAATGAAGAGACCAAGACCTTTACTAGGTTTGATAATGACCACGCAGCCGTTCTCACAGTTGAGGCTTTGTTTGGTAGCATCATTCTTGCAAGAGGTGGTAAGGCTCCTTGCGATAACAGAACATTTCTCAACTCCACTCCTTCACCAGCAACATTTCCCAATGCCCATGCACACTGCTCAGCAACAGGCAAGGAACTCTTTTCTAGACATTAAGTGCATATGAAAGGTTATACTGCAGGACTAGCATGTTAATAGTTTTGAGCAGATAATTAGCTGACGAAAATAATTCATAATTAATATGCTTATGAACTCAGAAGATACTATTGAAGACGAGTTTAAGATTATGAGAAGTACCTTTTGTATCTATTTATAATTCTATGTAGATCTAAAAATTTTTTAATTGCAACAGATAAAATGATGCTTTCTCTAAAGCATGCAGCACAATGCTTTAGCTTTCCATTGTAGAGAAATCAAGATTCATTAGTTAGAATAAACAGAAAAGAACTCAAGGTGATGTAAATATAACTAAAAATGTGAATCTGATTACTAATATTAGTTCACAAGTTTAATGGTCTAAACCAAGACAATCACATGTTATAAAAGCGCACCAATTCTTTGGTCCTCTTTTCAACCCAAAGATTCCAAGGCAGTATTTGTTTCAGAGATTAAAGTACCACGCCCCTGGCAAAAAAAATTGCAAATTCTAGACACTAAAAGTTTGCGTTAGCTTCCAACAATTTAACAAGAAACAACAATGCATTTATTGAGCGCAGAAAAGGAAATCATTTCTTCAATTTATGGGGATCTCACTAGGAAAAAGCATCTCTAAAATCATGAAAGCATCATATTTTTAAAACCAACCCACTCTCAAAGCATCTGCTAGATCATGAAAGCATCATGCTTTACATCACCCCTCAACTCAGAAAATAATCATGAAGATGTCATTTTCATGTGCAGGAGAGATAATAAACACTGTTTGCAAAACATAAACAAGCTGCATCAATTCAAATTCCAACAACTGCCAAAAGATTTGGGAGAAGGGAGTTAATGTCCAATAACTCAAAAATCTCGTACTTTGGTGCAAAAGGTGTAACCAACAGAGTAGAGAAGTTGATATATTTAATTTGGAAGGAGGTCACACATACAAAAACTCGTAGTCATTAGAATAAATCCAGAAGTTAAACATAACTTCATTGATAAAATTTAAAATTGCTATAAGGAGCCATATAAGTATACAAATTCTCACTTAAAAATAAAACAAGGTGTATAGACTAAAAGTGTCCATAAATGAATATATGTAATTGTAAATAATGTTCCATAAGGATCATAATGTGAAAAATGAACTGATAAAAAGATCCTATAACTGGAAATCTAACAGAGATCATTTATGTTGATCAGTATTGTACAAATCTTTTATGAACTAGAAAAGATAAACGGGGATTCAATATTTAGTAAATACCAATAAATTGAATAACACAAATGGATCTGCAGCATACATACAGAGGTGACTAGGCCCCTCTCTCTCTCTTTTTCTTCGTTCTGTCCATGGGTATAATAATGGGGTCTGGGAGAAGAGGGGGGGGCACTGCTTAAAATTGATAGTCACATAAACTGAACTACTCTCACTATCTTAGCAGATTAAATAATACATAACTGGTACAAGAATGTTTGTAATAGAATTCACATTCCATTTTCTGAACTTCTAAATTTTGTCATGTTTCCTAAAATTACTGCCAATCTTCAAAAATCTGAAAAGAAATTAAGAATTTCATTCAAAGCTTAAGACATCACATCACCAACCTCCAAGATGAGCAACAAGCAATGGTAATGCAGGCCACAGAGCTTTCGTTTCTTCTGGTTTTCCTGCAGCAATGTTTGTAAGGCACCAAGCCGCCTCAAGTAACTGCAATACAGGAAATTCAAGGAGATAAATAAAATCAATAATCATCAGAAGAGTTCCCTAATACTAATGTCCTAAGAGAAACCCTAGTGTGATCCCGAGAAAAATGCAGAACTCTTATATCGACAAATGTTAATATTCAAAACTTATGAAGTAAAAGATGGTGAAGGCATGGAAATTTTCTTTTTCACCTGTTCATCTGGGGAGCCAAAAGAAAGACACTGCACAAGGAGACCTACTGCTCCAGCTTTAATGGCAGCTTCAACAGGAGGAAATTCTGATCTAGACAACAAACGCCTTAATTCACGCAAAGCATCCACCTTCTTATGCAGGGCACCTTTCCCCCTAACAATGACCATATAGAGAAGATATAATTCTGATGAAAATTTTGGGCAATGAGCCAATGACTGCCAACAAAGAATGAAGCATCAAGGTCAAATATAAATATCCAAGAATGAACCAGTATATAAATGCAATCATGATTCCAAATGATCTAAGACACGTTTAACGAAGAAATAATGCAATCATTCTTTATTTGGCTTAAGGTGTTCCAGCATTCAATCTATTCAGACACAAACCATTTGTTGTCTCTATAACATTCTAATGTTTTCTACTCCTTCAATCTTTCCCCCCTGGTTCCATAATGTCTTCCCCTTCTTCTCTTTTCTTGAGCCTCCTGTTTCATGTCCCCTGTCACCACCAAATCTTTGCTTCCAGATTTCATTCAGTACATCATCTCTAGTAAACCTGCAAAACTACTTCTAATTTGATTTAATATCCAACAATACCACCGAAGTAAACAACACATGAAGCTTAGATCCTACATATGCTTGAATTTGAGAAATTTCTCAAGCTCGCATCACTATACTAACAGGCTGAACCAACATGTGAATGCACATAGGATAAAAGGATCAACTGAAAAGACAGTTACACATTTAGTGGATGCTGAGAAAGAATATTACATTTAGATAATGCACCACTGAAACTCAATAATATCTTGCATTTAAATCAAAACATAAGAAAATCACGTACTGATAGGCAAGAGCAAGTTTTAATTCTTCCACAGCTGCAGTAGTCTGAGCCTCCAGAATTGATTGTTCTTCATCAATCATCATGTCACTCTCTACAGGATCATCAATATCACTAACTCCCACTCTGCATAATCGCTTTGTCCGCACCAGTGCTTCTCTTCGTTCTTTTCCAACTGTAACTGCATGCTGCTTTCTACGTTGTGCCGCAACATTTCCAACTGCAGACCAGTTATAAGTTGTTGGAATATAATAGGATACTCTAGTTTTCAGTGTATGTGGGTGAAAACACAAGATTTGAAGAACAATTGAGGATTTGAAGAACAATTGAGGTTTTTCATAAAATATTTTGCTTTCTTCCAAATACTTTACCAATAACTATGATTTAAAATTTAATGAAGAATATGTTAAATTCACTCCCATAATTTCATTTATTGTATTAATAGTTGATAGTAACTAAGAATATGAAAAATGATCAGACAAAACAGGCTTTTTTATAAACTTCATTTCATTAATTGAATAGGTAATTTGCAGGAAATAATAGAATAAAATGTTAAAAAACTGTAAATCTTTGGTATTATCTCTTGGCTTCCTACTGTTTTTAAAACAAGTATCCCTCAGCTTTCTCCATCAATATCAAATGAAAACTCTTAACAGTTCTCTACCCGGATTTCCACTCTAATTATTTATTTATTTACTTTTCCTATTTCCCCTTCCCTTTCTTTCCTTTTCCTTCCTCCCATACTCAAACACAGTGGAAACAACAGTAAGAACTTCAAAAACTTGAATTAAACACACAATTAAACCAATTAATTATTCAGTAAAACAGAAAAATTGGATCAAGCGTCCTTCAACAAGACACACCGGTGTTCAAAGCAACCCCTGTAAGTACACATTACTAATTTCACCAAACATACAAATTTTTGTGTGTGTATATACACACACACATATATATATATAGAGAGAGAGAGGGCTTGCCTGAGGACTTCATAGGGTCTCTTCTATGAGAAGCTAGGCTTTCATCGGCCATTGTTGACTTCCAAATAGAGCTCTAAACTCACTATGTATGCTTTGAGGATATGAATGATATGAGTGAGAAAATAGTTTTGAGCTTTTGAAGAAAAGAAGAGTTCAAATATTTAAAAGGCGGATGAAGATCACTCTACAAAGATCGCTCTCTGGCGCGCCTAATTAAGCACCCAAATACAGGCAGGACTGCCTTCTTTCGAAAGAAAATTTTGATTCACCAGTCAAATGGATACCTATCTCGCGATCATGTTTGGCTGCTCGGATATTCATGTTCCAACATAGGTTATAATTATCTGTTTTCGGACTCCACATCTTGGATAGGTTGTTATAGACTTAAAAGTAGTATACTATTATACTATACACTCAATTTTTAAACACTAAGGTGCTGTTTATTTATATCGATTCATTTCTTAATGATCGCTTTTATTCGTTAAGAGGTATGATCTTTGTTTGCTTTTTTTTTATTATACTCGAACGCTTCTTAATCAAGTAGAAGACAAAAAATAAAATCTTAATAATTCGAGAGGTCTTTTATTAATGAATTTTTTTGATAATTTTTTATATAAATATATTCAACAATATTATGTACTCATTTTATTAAATTGAATGTTTAAAATTATTAAATAAAATTTTACCCTTTAAAATGGTAAAAATAGTGTCATTAAGTGACAACTTACTTTTTAGTTATCAATCAATTTTTAGATTTAGACCTCATAACCATTCAGATGATCTAATTTATTAAGACATCATAATCATTTAGATCTTAATTCCCAAATTTGTATAAGTCTACTATCTTATACAATTGTTTATATAAAAATATGTATATGAGTGTATCTTATTGTTTTATGTCATAATAGACTTATTTATTTTTAAAATGTACGCTTTATTTTTATTTTTGCTTTTTTTTTCTTGATAATTATTTAAATAAATATTTTATAATCTCTATTTATTCAAAAACACAACATGATTTAATACAAGGACAACGCGATAATCTGTTGGGTTATCTTTTATTTTATTTTATAAACATACAAACAACACAAAACAAGAAATCACCAAATAGTTATATACGAGAATAACAAGAAATGATATTTACCCGTTGTGTAGATATAGAGATACAATAAGTCTAGGGGGACATTATTTTTTTTAGTGACATTCTAGTGATTTTTTTATTTTTTTTGCAGTACCTTTTAAAAAATATATAATATTTATTTCAACTAAATTTTTTATAAAAAACAGTGTTTTAGGTGTAATTTAGATACATCTGAAAGCGATTATTCATATAATCCTATTTTCAGATGTATCCAAATTACACCTAAAACACTGTTTTTGTAAAAATTTTAATTGAAATAAATATTATATATTTTTTGAGAGGTACTACAAAAAAAAATGAAAAAAAAATGTCACTAAAAAAATGTCCCCCTAGAAGGACTCATAGAGATATGCTTCAATATATTATTATTATATTCTTATTAATTTTATTATGTTATTTTTTTATATATATTATTGTAAATATAATTAAAATTACTTTTTTAAAAATAAAAAAATACAAAATATAATTTTATGCGATAATTTAAATTCTCATGAGAATAAGGATGATTATTATTTTTAAATCCCATCAAAATAAAGCAGTCTCATGAATATTTATAAATAAGGGTGTAAATGAATCGAGTCGAGCTGAATATTAAGTTGATCAAATTTAGTTCACAAAATTTATCGAGTATAAAATAGAGTTTGATTCAAGCTCGTTTCAAACGAATATGATTTGAGTATTAATAAAAAAATTAAAATTTAATTAGATTCAAATAATTTAATAAATTTTAAAATTTACTCATATTTAAATTATTTATATTTTAAATCGAGCGAAAGTATGGATTATGTATTTATTTTACAATCTTATTTATAAGTCCAAGAATTAAGTGAGATGTATAATTGTCGCATTCGTCCCGCCCCATTGCCATACATAATTGTATTTAAAGTTTATACATTGGGATGTAAGTTGTTTATTTAATTGTAGAAAAAAATTTAGGGCGCGCAAACTGGACCCTCGACCAGTCAAACCAAACTCTAGTCAATAGTATATTGTTTAGTTGAATATCTGAGAAAATTTTGGAATTTGATCGGTGAATCCTGACGGTAAGCTGTTGAATTGGCCAATGGCATACTGAAACACGTGGTGATCCATGGATCTTCTCCTTTTCTTTTTCTTATCTATTGACAGTATTCAACGGCTTATTTAATTGAATTACGTTGAGAGAAAACTCCGATTGCCTTTTCCCAGTTTTCAGTTATTCCTCATCCGATTAACTCAGATCTGACCCAGAAATTTCTTTTCTAAGCTGCAAGTTGTCGATTGATCCTTTCATAAATCTATCATTCGATCGATTATTGAATCATCGTTCTTCATTCAATACCAAAAAGGCAAAAAAAAAAAAATAGAAGAAGAAAAAGTCCGCTTTCTGATTCTGTAATTACTAATCGTAATCCAGTTACATATTTATTTCTCTAAACAAGATCATGGGTCACCTTCCTCTGAAAGCCGTGACTCTAACCCACGTTCGCTATCAGAAAGGGGATCAATTGGGCCATTTCTTGGCATGGGTATCTCTGGTTCCTGTATTCATAAGTCTATGCGGCTTCTTCTGTCACTTCATGTTCCGCAGAGAGCTCCAAGGCATGTTCTTTGCTCTTGGATTACTCATTTCTCAATTCATCAATGAAGTCATCAAGTCCTCTGTTCAACAAGCCCGCCCTGAAACCTGTGCACTTCTTGAATCCTGCGATTCTCATGGCTGGCCTTCCAGCCACTCTCAGTTTATGTTCTTTTTCGGGGTTTATTATACCCTTTTGACATATAAGAAAATTGGGATCTTGAGTAGAAACCAAACGTGGATTGTGGGTCTTGCGGTTTGGCCTTTGGCATTGCTTACTTTGTACTCCAGGGTTTATTTAGGGTACCACAGTGTTGTACAGGTCTTTGCTGGTGCAACCCTTGGGGCTTTTCTTGGTGGAGTTTGGTTTTGGGTTGTCAATTCTTTGCTCAGGGGTTATTTTCCCATTATTGAAGAGAGTGCTTTCGGGAGGTTGTTTTATATCAAGGATACTTCACACATACCCAATGTGTTGAAATTTGAGTATGAGAATGCTAGAGGTGCTAGGAGGCACTCATCGTACAGGCGTAATGATTGATGACGAAAGATTGATTAGATAACTGCTCTCTTGTTTTGTCTGTTTGATGCAAAATCATTGATCCGTGTCCTATTTAAACTAATATGCTACTTAAATAATGAAGAATGACTTTTTTTCTTAATCTTGCTTTAGCATATGGACATCGTCATTCCAATATGTGTGCATAGGATGAATGGATTTTCTAGACATGCATAAATTATTATGATGTAGTTGTGAAATTATGTTTTGGTAACCCACTCAGTTACTTGTTATTTCGTTATCCAAAAGGAAACTTTTGCAGATTGTTGTCGTGTATTAGTTCAGTCGAGGTTTGCAAAATGAATCTGTAGAGTTTTTGTGATATACAACGGCCTTGGTGTTAGAAATCATCCATAATTTATGAGAATTAAAGTCCTTACCAGACATGGTATTCCAACCTCATCAATGCAATAATATTGGTTAATGAGTCTGCATGTTGATCATGTATGAACTTTCCTTGCGAATGGCATTGGCAGGGGTTATGATTATAGATGTGGCTTTTTTTATTTTTTTAGTGCTAGTGGAACTTGTGGTAGCAATACCCTGTTATAGTAGAGCTTTAACTGGGTACCTCTGAGATGATTATGGAATTGAAGATCCTTCTATATCTTTGCTCTCTCTGATGAGTGATGATTTAGTGACTTACATGGAGCTAGAACCAAAGGGTAATTGAGAGGCAATAACATGAATCATCTGAAAACTACTGGTAGTTATGCAAAGATTTGATGACTTTGGTGAAACATCTCGTCATAATGGTATTGAGAGTTACCAACAATCACACTATCAAGTATCAACATTACCAAAATTCTTGTAAGATGAAGCATATAGCCTCTACCAACTCTCTGACTACAAAATTTCTTCTTAGATATTCCTCTCCAATAACTACACCAGGTGGCCCTTGAGGGAGGAAATACAGGAGCTTCATTAAGATGGCAAAGGTTGGGGAGATGAACTTGTAGCTAGTCCTAGCTAATTACATGGTTCTCTCCCACACCAATCCTCTTGGATAAGAAAATGTGGAACTGATAGCACACACTTCACAATGAGATTGACTGATAGAACTTAGAGGATTTAAGCCTCGCCGCTCATACACTCGCAGAAAGAAAGAGAAAAGGGAAATTATAATCCAAACAAATATTTTATCCTCTTAAATTATTCATCCTCTTCTTGCTCATTGATCATCAAATGTTTGAAGAATTTGTTAATTTATTAATCATCAATAACACACACAACGAACCAATTAAATGCATGTTTGCTTGCCTTGCTCCAAAAACATTATTAAATCAAAAGGAAACTAAACAGCACAAAATTTAAATAAATTTATATATACAACTACCCAGAAGCCCAGCCTGGCGCGTGTGGTCAAACCAGACCAAACCTAGTCAATTAGGTCCTCTCTCCTCCACAAGAGTGGGGTGTCACTTGGGGCTCAAGCTTAAAAGCAATTACATTGTATATATACTCACTTAAAGTTTAGTTTTTACTCGATGTGATGTAAGACTTACCTTCCCACAAGTAATTATTATTTCAAGGGTGATCTTTTATAGTTAATTTCTCATTTATTACTCCATTGATTTGAGCTTCCAAATACTCGATTTTAATCTACTCATAGAGTAGAACGCATTGATAAGTGGATTCATCTTAAATGATAATGAAACCCATTTTAATTTAAGCTCAAATTCTAACATTTCTGTGCATGAAAACTTGTGCGACTCTTGCTCATTGTGCAGAATTAAAATGTCTTATTATATGTAAAATTTTAGAGACACTAGGGTCTTTTTGGTAGAACTTTTAGAACTAAGGTGGTGTTGTCCCATATGCCCATGTGTTCCCTCCCTTTCCAGTAAGTTGGCATCTAAGAACAAGAAAGGGGAAGGAAATATGGTTGGGGATTGGGAATAAGTTTTTGGTGAGCGTTGTTATGGTATGCGAAACTGATCACAAATGCATGTTGATATAGTGATGATTAGGTGATACATTGCAAAGAAAGGCTGCAGGATTAATTAAAAGTATGATTCAAATGTCGGTTACGACTTGCAACATGCTTTTTCAGCATCAAAGACCAAAACAGAGCCTTTCACATGCTTAGCTAGAGTGATATTCTTGTTTATATCTTTTACCTGTAGCAAAATGGAGAAACTTCATCATTTGAGGTAATCTACAATCAAATAAACCCCCTTCCTATCTTGGTGGGTTCTTTTTTCAGAATGGCAAGCCAGGCGGTTGGACTTGGGGCCTCTCAGTTCTGCAGTTGAAAAGCTATCTTCAGAAGAAGATTTGAATAACGAACTAACACCTCTCCATGCGACTTAAATGTGTTTTTAATTGCTTAATGATAGAGGCTTGTGGTGAATGCTCTTAGTGTTGCATTTTGAGACCAGACCAGAGAGAGACTTGACGAAATTATACTGCTACTTTTAATGCAGTTTCCTTTGAAATTGATATATAGCCTTTACTCCTGTTTTTTTCTTATGTTTATAATAATCTAGACCAAGAAAATGGGTATATTCATATGCAGTTCTTCACTTCCTCGTGGAAATGCTGTAAAAGAACTTTCTTTTCTTCTTTTTTTCTTCATATTCTCCCTCTCCTCTCCAATGGGATACTTATAATCTCATTGTACCTCTAATGCATAGGTTGAATCTTTTTCTGAAGGCAGTATATTACTTGCCAGGTGATACAAATTTTATGTCTAATAGTTAGTACAGGTTGAACAGTGATTTCTGCTGCATACTATCTTGGGGATTCTCCTGACTAATTTCATGGATAATTTTTTGTTACTAGTATATTTCTTACAAGTTAATAATGATCATGCTTTCTTACCCTTTTGTGTTTCATTATTTAAGACGTTAATTACGTGGAAAAAGGTGTGCTATAAATATTTTTTACTTCTTTTGTTGCACAAAAAAAGTGACATTTGGTTGTAATTCAAAATTGATTAATGAAACTTTAAAATTCAAATTGTGATAAATTAACAAATGTGTACTTAGTAATACTTTTTAAACCGTTTACGCTATAAATCACTGCAATAATAAAATTAAATAAATATATATTAATTTTAAAATTTATAATATAATCAATTGACTAAGAAAAAATTAAAAATTAATACTTTTTTTTTGGTTTTGACTTTTGTGTAACGGAGGATCCTTACTAAAATATCTGGTGGGAAAATAAATCTTGTTGTTCTTCCAAGCTGAGTTTTTGAGTTAAAAAGAGTACGTCAAATTAACTTAGAAATTTGTTATTTTCCCTTTAATAAAATGTGCATTACCGATAAAACACAAAGTGTTTTTGAGAGGAAGTAGGAGTTCAAAATCAGCTCAGGTGAACTATAGCAGACAAATTGTACTTGATTCAGCCCATTGCAAATTGTACTTGATCCCGCTAGATAGAAAGGATTGTTACTTGTTGGGTTTTATCGCTCACCCTCATATAGATTTTTACAGTCCCATCATTGAAAGCTGAGCACTTATTTTATACACTTAGGATAGATGGAGTTTAGTTTATGATGTTATTTCTTTTAGTGTTGAATTTCGATAAAACTTTTAGTTTCGGGGAGCTGCATCTCTGTTATTCTAATTTGGTATTTCATTTGAATTGGATTGAAAGATATTTATTGTTGGGTTAAAGTTTAAGATTATCGTTGAGTTATTTTGATTGGACTGCACGCGATTGATATTGTTGATATTGTTGGCTTGCGGCGTGTAGCACTTCAGGCCTGTAGCAGATTCGGGGTGTTACATTGGTGGTGAAGGGGCATTGGTCGAGGAGAGGAAAAATGGAAAGAGATTTACCATTTGCTTGAAGAAGAAGAAGAAGAAGAAGAGACGAACTAGTAAATATAAGGGTGCTAAGTGCGAATCCTGTGCTCCTAAAGGTTAGATTCTTGTTTCTTCCCAATAAAGATTTTACTATGTGTTTGTTTATGTGTATTCATAAATGTAATCTAGTGATGTGTATTCTGATATATTAAATTGTTAAACCATGTCTATAGTGAACCAAATACCATCGATTCTATCATTAGTGCTAGCATTTTCATTTGTAGTTAGTAAATTCTTTAAAAACATGAATGCAGCTGTTTCATTTCAAATGATTCATCATGGTCTCTGATAAGTGGGGGTGCCAAATAAATGGTCTTTTCTCTCTAAACACCTTACGTTCGGACTTGTGGTTTTTGACGAGTCTTATACTTATTTATTATGGATTATACTCAGGCTGATATTTCAAATGAAGTTTTTACTTTCTTTTCAGTTTTTCTGCAAGCCAAAAGTGCATGGAAATAGGATAATTATACATAGTAACCAAAATTGGCATGTACTCAACTATAACAAGTTTGTTCTTTGGTCCCTTAAAAAGTGCTCCACCTTATAAAATTTACCCAAAGGCACCAGTTTTTACAGCTCTATTTCTACGATCCGCTCTTGCTGTATATTGAAGAAGGTGGAAAGAAGATTTCATAGATCCATTGCCACAGTTCAAAATGAAGAGGCAATTGAGCCTGTGACTCATCATAAATGAATGTGCAAGATGAGCCCAAACTGAATTTATAATGACACTACTATATCATTAACAACCTCTATATCATTAACTGATGGGTTGTCAACTAAACGAATGTCACCTGTTTTCCGAAGAAGCAACTAGTCTAATAGTTTGGTTGAATGTATGTTCATCGTACATGCTTGTGCAACAATACAATGGAAATTTCATAGGATTATCACCAGGTCTGATGTTTCCTGAAATTATTGACCACAGCAAAGTAGTACTGCTTTCAACTTTCTTTAAAGCCCCAAGCAAGATCATATATGATTTGTCAGCAATCAGCACACCTTCATGCATGACCGGAGCCATATATAGTTTTTCTTTAAGGAGGTACACAACCAAAAACTTTTGCAGGCAAGGGCTCAAAAATGGATACCGTTAATTTTTTCTAAGATATGGTGAACAAAGATTTGTAGCTCCTACTTTACTATCTATAAGCTAAGAGGGTCAATTCACACTTTAATTAATGGATAATTTCGACCATGTCCACACAGGTATTGGTTTTGTTATTTCAATTTTGGTCTTTGTCCATTAACTGGTACTCAATTTTTATTATTTTAAACTATGAGTTGATTTAATTCAGGGTGACTCATCATTTGCTCGGGGACTTGGTGTTGGATTAATGTACATGATTAAGCGGGGAATTCGGAAATCCATAGGCTCAACACGGCAATTGATGAGACTGCAAAAGTTGTTCAAGACTTGAAAACTGAGATTGCTAAAAGAAAATCTCGTAATCTAGATGTTTTAAGTTTGAGAGCTGAAGGGAATGCAAACACGAAGCTAAGTAGAGGCAAGTATTCTTGACCAAAAGTCAACGAAACAAGCACTGACAACACCCATGATAGTTTCCCTTTTAAGTGATGAAGGTGAATAAGAAAGTAGTGTTCTAACAGAAGAGCCTCAGGCAGAAGTTTTGATGGATCAGCTGGACGCTGAGCTTGAATCTGAACTTCAAAAGCTTCCTTGGTTCACAACAGAAGCTTCTGGCCCTGAAAGAAGTTCAGATTTTATTGAGGTATTCTTTGTCCAGTATGTTTATTCTTGTTATGCATTTTATTTTATTAATGTGCGCCCTGCGTGCTAATCTACAAAGTCCTTCCTATCCTTGACATAGAGTAGTTATGTCTGGCTTATTCTCTCAAGTACCAAGGCTCTTTTCTTCTATTTAGACACACAATAATGTCCTAGATGTGCAGTGCGGTAGTACACTTTTCCTCAAATTATGTCAGGGTTAGTGTAAGGTTTTATCTACACAGGCATTTAAACTACATGCAACTGGTTTACTTTGAGTCCACTCAAAAGTTGTACCTCAAATTTTCATTTATTTTCATGTGTTAAACGACTTGGTGTTTCTGATTATGTTGAAATATTAACTTTTCTTGACCAAGGATAAAGTCTGTGATGGATTAGGTTAGGTATAATTACTAATTAGGTGGTGTCTGTTTACCTCCACATCTGATTCGATAAGAGGGTAAAGTTGTATGGTAAAATTTTGTTTGTCTCTTATTGTCTCTATTCATTAAGATTCGCCTCTTAATAAAAAATTTAAATCTATGGAGCCTCTATAAATATTGTACTAATTTTTGAAAAGTCAATTTGAGATATTTTTAAATTTAAAAGTCATCAAGATGTTTTATACTTTTTAGTTACCAAACAGTTTTTTAAATTTAAATGTTATTTCACTCAGATGATCTAATTTATTAAGATATATTAACTATTTAGATCTTAATTAGTCAGTTTTATCAAACACCGCCTTTGTTTTCATGACTTGCATTATAATTTTATCCCCAACCTTTAGCGGGTTGTGTGGAACCAAAAGTGATACAAACTCCATCAAACTAGTTAGTTCAGACATCCGATATTCGTATGATGCTATCTGATCTGTGCCATTATCATTGTTACAATTGGTTACCTTTTATTTAGTACAAGTAGCTCTAACATGGTCAGTGAGCTCCATATCAACATAACAATACCCTGTCGGAGTCTGTTTCTTGAAATGCAGGGGAGAAGAAGTTTACGAGGCAGTAAAAGCTGGTTGTTATACAAAATAATTACTTCTACTTATAAACTCAGATAAATACCCAATAATATCATGGTGGGGGACAAGAAACAAACCATTTATATGGCTCTCAAGAGTATATGCTGAATAGATATGCTAAATTATAAGAAGTATAAAAATCTCTCGAATTGGTTTCTGAATCAGCTGAGGTACCATTTATAATAAATTATTGAGCTACTTTCTTCTTTTGCTGTATTCTCCCCTTTGTTTTTCTTTTCCTATACAAGCAACCTTTCTTATCTACATGGTTAAAAAGAATATATTATAGAAAGTACCCATATACATGCTAAGCACAAGTATGCATGCTTATTTTATAATTCATAATATTATCTCTGACCCAGAACCTATATTTGTTGATCAGACTGAATTTTCAGATGAAGAGTTAAACAAACTAGATGGCCAGAATTTGGAGTCTTATCAACACAATGGGGTTATGCCATCTGAACTGGATCAGAAATTATGCTATGTGCTCCTTGAAAAGCAGGACAGCCAAATTGTGGAGTTGGAGTCTGAACTGCAAAAATCCCACTCCAAACTCAATAAGAAAGAAGCCGAACTCCAAACATTGAAGGACTGCATTAGACGCCTCACCGAAGTTTCATTAGCAAGTGCCTCTAGGTAGGTTTCTATCATCCTTCATCTAATAATCCGTCTCTTCTTTTCTTGGTAATAACTTCTTCCTATTCTACCAACTCCAAGTATTTTTCATATCCAGGCTTTGCTGCATCAAACTCTTAGTTATACTTCTGGTGGCGCAAATTATTTTTTTTGTGAGGAAAGGATTAAATATAAATTTGTCTTAAAGTTAAATATTAAAATGATTTCAAAAAGATTTCGGTTGAAGTTTGTCTTTGTTAAAACTTAAGGTGCATGAAAATTTCAAATGCGACTCGCTTGAAAATTTATTTTTAAGACCTTTCAAATATGTGACCAAATGGTCTCATGCCAGCTTCATGAAATGTTTTCCTTCTATACTAAAATATACCCTTCTGTTAAAATTACTACCGTCTATCTAAGACTGTACATATTTGATATTTAGATGAAGAAACTGAAACCCATGACAATGAAGAGAAGAAGAGTGAATTGGTTCATGACAGCATGGGAGCTGAGTCAAACAAGTCAGTGGTTGGGATCAAAAGAGCAATGGATTGTAAATCCTATTTACTCCATATACTTGCTGCACAGAATGACTTGCAATTTATTACTATTATTATTATGTTTTTACCTACAGAAAGTAGTAATAATAAGGCTAATGAACAGACAAGTTGGAACTGGCAATCATAGGATGCCATAAGATTATGAGATGTGTGGGTCATAATATCCTATCTGATCATTTTAAAAAAAGAGTAATTTTACCTCACCTATTGGCACTTTGCCTGTTTCTGACTATGCACTTGCAACTAGTATTTAATCATTTCTTGCACTGTCTGTCCATTTATAATTGTTTTTACAGAAGATCTTCATTTGTTTAACCTTTGTTTTCCTTGTGTCCAGTGCCTTACACTCTTCAGTGGACTAATAATCTGATTGACTTAGTGAGATAGCTTTGCCTGCCCTCGCTTTTTTTTTTTCTTTTTTTTTTTGAGTGCCAGAAAGGTAAGTCTGAAATTTAAGTTGTCTTTTTGTTTTCTTGTTGGGGGGAGAGAATAATATATTTATTGTTCCACTCACTCTGTACAACTTCTAAATTGTATCTGATAGATATATGGGCTGGGCTGGGTTGGGTTGGTCTGAAATTTATAGGGGTAATAATTCTGAAAAGTAGATTTATATATCAGATTTGTAGTGTTTGTGCAGAGACAGAGGTGGTGGAGCCATGGTGGTGGCTTGTTTAAAGTTTGCCTTTTCACATCAAAGCGGTGATTCATTCTTGGCTATGAAGTTGTATGAACCGTATGAGGTTTTATATATATATATATATATATATATATATATATATATATATATATATATATATATATATAGGGTTAAATATGAATTAAGATACTAAATTATAAGCCATATTAAACTTCGATGATTCACCTTTCAATTTTATCGATTAGATGATTAAACTATCAATTTTTTTTCAATTCGAATTTGAGCAATATCGCGTCGTAAATTGTTGGCCATTTTATTATGTATGAGGCGCTTAAGAAGAAACATGTGGCAAAAAAAAAAAAATTTAATTATTAAATAAACAACTCTTATTAAACAAAGGGCAAAATAATCAAAACATAAATTAACATTTCTAATTAATATAAAACAAACATATATCAGCTTTGGATTTGGTGTGGAACAGAGCACGTACAGTACAGTATAGAAACAACTGAGTCATGGGCGGGCTTCAATTCCACGTGCGAAAGAACAGTAAATCCTACTAGTACAAACACCTTCCCTTTAACGCCCACCGCCTAGATTTCCAACTGCAAAAAAAATAAAATGATTAGAGATAATATTTGTAAAATAATTATTTTTAAAAAAAATATTCCTATATAACCATGACAGAGATACTACTACTTCATATATAATCAATTTGAAATTTAGAAACAATAATTTCTTTTAGATTAATGCTTAATTTGATGAGTCTTTTTATTATCTCCCAAATTAATTTGTGTTAACAATTATTTTAGAATAATGCTAATAACGACACATGTGGATATTATAATTTTAAATCTTCTACTCAAGTAGTAGAGAAGGGATTTAGGAATTCTCGAGTTTTCTTAAAATATGTAAATTAGATGATAAGTAGTAATTTAAAAAAAGAAGCTACGTTTAAATAATATTACCTCCATTCCATAATAATAAATTAAAAGAAAATTCATGATAAATGCGCTCCATATTTTACTAATTGTTCTTCATCGTAAATCGAAATTTGCTTCACATATTAACATTAAAGCACTGTTTATCAGTTTTCAAAATAGAAACAAGAAAATTAGAAGAATCTGATCTTAACATTATTTAATTAACCAAACAAGCATTATATTATTAATAAGTTAATTTAACTTATTAATAATTTATTGAATTATTATTCTATAAATTAACGTCTTTCATAAAATTTTAATTATTTAAAATTAATTATTATTATTACAATAATAATTATTACAATTATTATTATCTCATCTTCACATGCATATAAACAACGATGCTATGTGATTTAAATATTAGTGTTATATAAATTTTAGCATAATAGGTAGTTGGTCAAGTGATTTTTGTTAGAATATAAGATTTTTAGTTTGAGGAGGTCTAGAGTTCGACACTCAATAGCAACATTTTCTTTAAATAACGGGGTCAGTATGCACAGTCAGCATTTTCGTCAAATTTTTGGACGGAATGACCATTTTGATAATTTTTGAGAGTACAGTTATTCGATTGTAACAAAAAGAAATTCGATAACCACAATGAAAACCAAACTCTACTACAGTGACCAAAAAGTAATTTATCTCACCCTCCGTTCTAAAGTTAAAACATGGTAGTATTTTTTACTTCATTTTAAAATTAGAAATAGATTTAAAAAATTTTAAATATAAATTCGCATGAAATTTTTATTATGTCCATACGTATTGATCTCTATTTTCTAAAATATAAAATAAAATTGACTTTTTAAAATAAATGTAAAATATTTTAAACTCAAATTTGACATATATATTTATTTAGTTTTAACTAAAATTATGATGAATATTATAAAATATAAAATAATTGTCATTAATTATAAAAGTTATTGTTTGGTAACCTTTAATGAGTCATATATATCAATTTTAAGTTTGAAAAAGAATCAAATTTATTTTCAAATTAATAATTTTATAATTTGAAATGAAATATATATATATATATATATATTAAGTAAATTGAGTATAATTGTGCCAAACTATTACATTTCTAACAAGTATTCATAATATATTTAGAAATAATTATTTTTCTAAAAATGGTCGTTTTAAAAAATATATTTGTGCCTAGGGAGTACTCCACATGGCTGGTAAGGAGTGCCAAAACAATATCCTCTATTAAAGGGCAAAAAGGGAAGGGAAAGAAAGCAATATCCTCCTCTCAACCTCTATACCAACCAGAGCAACAAGAAGCTCAAAACACTCGCAAACAAAGAGAGAGAGAGAGAGAGAGAGAGAGAGAGAGGAGTGTGTATATATATATAATTATATAAAGATAGAGAAAGCAAAGGAAAGAGTATACTATATCTTCTCTACCCAAAAATACCGGAATTTTTTTTTTATCAAATACAGAAACACAGTGATATAGGTAGTGTGTGTGTGTGTGTATACAGTGAGAGAGAGATGAAGGTTGTTTCAAAACCCATTTCAAGTCCAAGCAGGACAGAGAAGTTTCCACCGCCATTGATGAGGTTTTTGAGGAGCAATGGAGGGAGCAAAAGTAGAGGAAGGTCACGTTCAAGCCCAATGTTTGTGCGCAAAAAGAATGCTGTGATTGAAACTCAAGAACCATCCTCCCCAAAAGTCACTTGCATCGGCCAAGTTCGAGTCAGGCGTTCCTCCAAGCAATTTTCCCGTTCAAAGTCCGGCCGGTCAAAAGCTCCTCCGGCAAAATGTCCCTCGTTCCGGGTCCCAAAAAATCTCTTCTGCAAGTTGAGAAAACCCAAGTTCCGATCATTTCGTCCCGATTGGCGGAAATGGGTCTCGTTTTTCCGATGTGGGTGTTGCAGAAAAGTTAATTTCAGAACCGATTTATTAAAAGTAGAATCAAATCGGAGAAGTCATTTTGAAGACAGCGAAACAGAGAAAAATGGTGAAAATGGTGACGAAGACGAAGAGTCACAGGTTGAAGAAGCCACAGAGGTTTTTATTTCTTCTACTCCACCAAAGAATGCTTTTTTATTAACTCGATGTAGATCTGCTCCGTACAGATCTTCGTCTTTGGCCAGCCGATTTTGGGGTTCGCCTCAGGCGAGCTTATTAGAAGAAACAGAGGAGGATGAAAACGAAGCTAAAGAAAGATGTGGTTTTGAAGAACCGGAGAGACAATTAAGTTCGGAAAGCGAACCAAACAGCAGAAACTCATTGGCCGAATCAAGAAATGATGAAGAAAGTGAGGAAATTCCCAAGCAAGTTGAAGGCATAATCAATGGAAGAAACAGCGAGGGGAGTAGTCAAGAAACGAAAGGAAACGCAGCTCTGCCACTTATACTCACAAGGTGTAAATCAGAACCAGCAAAAACAGGGGAGAGACTCTTCAATCCAGAAAATCATCAGTTCTTGGAGCCAAACAAGGTTGGGTTTTGCTAAGTTATTGTTTGCACCACTTTCAGTTTCAGCTGTGATTAATTAGTCAAATTTTAATTATATCTTTCTTCCTTAAATTATTACAAACTAGTTGATAGCCCGAGCTAGTTTGTTTTTGGATTCGATCCTTGCATTCTTGAAATATTCATAACCTTCAAATTGGCTACCGTCACTATTACTATTATCGCTTATTTCAATTATCTAGCGTTTGTTCTATACTTTATTTTTATTCTCTAAAGATACGTAAATAAATAAAAGCACATAATTTTATAAAAATAACATGCAAAATAGGAAGAATATATTAGTTAAAAAAATCATACTAATTACTTTACCTGATATCCATTGTTTAGTAATTCGTATGTTACTGTTTGAGTCTTTGATTTTTATTTATTTGATAGCGATATTTATAGATATTTTATATTTAATGAGTATTTTTTTTTTTGTCATCAATGATCATCCGTTATATTTTATAAATGCTTATAGAATATTGTTCAAATAATTTATGTTCTTTTCCTTGGGAGTGTTAGGGTCTTATGTATGAGTGGTTTTATTTTTGGACAACTGGACTGGTGTTTTTAGACAGTTGTGTCTTTCTTATTTCATAAATATTCATTGAATGTAATAATCACTTCAACTTACTTTCGGAAGTGGTTAACATAAAATTTATTTTTTGAGTAAGTTGGTTAATTAGTCAATAGAGTGCTTGACAGATGAAATTCTATTTGAATCAGTATTCTATTGGTCAATTGACCAACTTATCAAAAATTAAATTTCATGCTAACCGGATCCGTTAGTTTCGTTCCTCTGCTTCCTCTGTGTCTGTCCATTTACCTTCGCGATTAGCTTTTTCGACTAATAAGGAAGAGTTCCATCATCGTAATTAATTCGTTAGTCGCCGGTGTCTGAATTTATGGTTACAATTTTGAAAATTTATAGGATTTCTACAATTCTACAGTTATTTTTATTATACATGTAAATACACGGTGTTTGGAAAACTAAAGAAAAAGAAAAATTATTGGATTGGAAGGAGCTGAATCATGCATATATGTTATTTATTAACAAATTCAATACACAATTATGAAACTATTTTTTGTATTAATAGTTTTATTATTATCAATTGTATATGGGATTTGGAATTATGAATAGAAAACGATATAATCTATCCGCTCAAAGATTCGCGAAAGTGAATCGATCGATTTAAAATTTAATGAAATTTGATCACCTGGATTTCAAATTAATTGAGTCGACTCGTGTTGGAATTCAAATTGAAAAGCAGTTGAATTTTAAATTAAGTGAGTTGACTCACTCAATTTTCAAATTAAAAGGATCGTGTTGATATTCAAATTAAAAGACAGTTGAATTTTAAATTAAGTGAGTTGACTCACTTAATTGTCAAATTAAAAAGTTTGGTGTCGATACTTTATATATAAGGATGGATTTATATAGCAATTTCATATTATATATATATTTTTTTGTAGTTGCTGAAGTCAGATAATTTGATTATTAACTTCTGGGGATGTACAGTGGTGATATAGTTTATTTATTTATTTATTAATTATTATTGGTACTCTATAATAATGGTATAACTGTGAGTTAGTTTTGTTTTTGGTCCTGCACTGAAAGATGAAAGACACTGAAATTGTTTCATATACGCAGGCAGCTGTATTGATTACTGAGTCGAGTACTTCAATTTGAGAAACTTTGAAAATTTTTAAATATTCGTGTTATAAAAATATGTTGAATTTTATTATTTTAAGTATATATAGTAAAAATCAGGGAGTGATTAGTATAAAATTAATTTTAATCAATTGATTAATATAATATCGACACGTAGGTCAGGAGGTGATCTCTCTGCGTGTGTATTGGTCAATTGACTAACTCACCATGAAATTAATTCCGACATAACCAACGAGATCCAAAAATTAGAGAGATTGTAAAAAACATTTAAATATTTTAAAAATCATAAAACATATTATAAAAAGAGTAATGCTACAGCCACAAAAATTTTTATAAATATTTTTTAAACTGTTGATTTGACATACTCCATCTCAATATATTAATTAATAAATTATTTCAATATAATTTTTAATTTCATATAAAATGATGAGATAAAATATATCACATTAATAGTTTGTAAAATATTTATAACTTTAGAGTAATTTACTTGGCATTACTCTTATAAAAATAGATACAAAATGACAGTTTTTCAAATTGTGGATGCACACTGAACCGTAGAATTATTGACCATTGAAGCAAGTCAAAATCGCCTCCTCCTCCTCTTACCTCCTTATTGGTATCAATATGGTTGGTCAAATACTCAAGATGGGTATAGCACTATCCAGTTAGATGAGATGAGTAATTAATAAATACCAGTAGTAGTACTTCATCTATCCCTAAAATCATCAATGTATGAAAGCCCCCACAATACCACATTAATGCCTTTATGTTTTGATCATCCTCCCAAGTCCCGTCCCGTCCCATCCAAATCGTGATTTAAAATATATTGATTGATCACTTGCCACAATGCCACAACAACTAAATGTGCCTTAAAGATAGATCACTCTATAGTATTACACGGATTGTATTTGTGCCGATGTATTATTTACTCTAAGAGTAATTTTTTTTTTTTTTAAAAATAACAATTTATATTTATTTAATTTTAATTAATATAACTATAAAGTAATATTACTTTAAAAAAATAATTTCATACTAAGAGTAATAATGTTTAATGTCCAAACAAAACCCAATCAAATATTGTTGGGTAGCGCGCGTCTATGGATTCCATCCGGACTCCAGTAGTTAGAGGGGGCAATTAACGTTAAATGTGGATGATATGATTCTGTCTCACTCAATCCTATCCTTGTCTGGTTGATTATTTGATCCACTCATTACTATCAATCCTGATTTGACTTTATTACTTTCCTCTTAATTACTCTCTCCGTTTCATAATAAAAATCCTTATTACTTCTTCCGTCCCATGATAAAAGTCTTTATTACTATGTTGGATAGTCCTATGTTAAATATCCATTTTCCTTTAATAACCAAACTTTTACACATATTTTTCTATTATACCCGTAACATTAAATATCTCATACTTTTCTTATTCTAATTCTCTCTCCATATTTAATGACATTATTATAGGTAATTTTGTCATTTTATTCTTCTTAATATGCGTGAAAAGTCTACCACCTGAGATGGAGGGAGTACTATTTTAGGTAGTCCCATATTAAATGTCTACTTTCCTTTAATAACCAAATTTTTATACATTTTTTCTTATTATACCCGTAATATTAAATATCTCATACTTTTCTTATTCTAATTCTTTCTCCATAATTAATAACATTATTATGGGCAATTTTGTCATTTCGTTCATATTCTTAATATACTTAAAAAATCTATCAAAATTTTTATCCTGGGACGGAGGGAGTAATAGCTAGCTAGCTAGAATTGAAGAAGAAAAGGTCAAGCTGGTCGTTTTGTTTTTCACTCAAATCTTACTCTTCAAGCCAAACCAACAAATACTCCCACCATATAACTGTTCTTGCTGGAAAATTAAACTACTTACAGCATGCACTTTACTGTTTCTTCATATTTAGGCTTACAATAATTTTCACTCGTGTTTGGTTGGCTACATAAGTGAAAACACAACTAATAACGCTGAATTTCGGTGGACTCAATCACCGAAACTCCGAGCTAGATATGTGAAAATGAACGAATGCACAGAGGGTTGGCCTCCGGATCCGCCTGCGATGGTCAGTAAGCGTTTATTGAGATTGGTAATATGAGATGAGAATAATATTGAGGAGTGTATAAAAAAAAACATATCAGAGGTCCTAGCTCCTTTGTATTTATATCTGATATTAGGATATCTGCCTGTTATGATCTCTTCCCTAGTATGACGGGAATCGTTATTGATAAGTCCAAATATGGGTGGACTGATATGGATAAGAATCATGAATAGAACAGAGTTTAACATTTTATATATTCGTTCCGGGAACTTAAACCGAACTGATCGATTCAACATGTACTACTTAGGTGAATCGAGCCCCTACAAAGATTTGGGGTTTTACCACCCTCGGGGTATATCACTCCCTAACAACAACCATTTCCATCAAATTGAATTTTGGTAAAAATTTGGGCATCTATTCTAATCTAATTACAAAGCTTAAATGTGAGTTACCATGCATAACACATAGCTAGTAGCTACATAGACAGACTCGGTTAATTTTACGAGACTGACCAATCCAAAACTGCGTAAACTAAATACATATTATCAATATGTTTATAATGATTATCTATAGAGTAAATATATTATATGTGGGGCGGTATTTTATATTAGAGTAATGCTACAGACACAAACTATTTTACAAATTGCTGATGTGACATACTCCATCTCAAAGATATTGATTTCAAATTGTTTTGATGCCTGATACCAACACAATATGATATCTTAATGTGAAGTATGTCGCATCAACACCAGTAAAATATTTATAAAATAGTTTGTGTCTCTAATATTATTCTTTATATTAAGCATGCATTCCGCATATAAAAATGCAAGACCACATAAGTCAATAAAAATCGTCCGGGATATAACCTGTCGGACCTTGGTTATTATGGATTAGGCCATGTGTGTGTGAGTGTGAAAGCATTAATTTAAAAGGTTAATTGGAAAAGGAAAGTTTAGCAGCTTTTAATTCTGTACAAGATATATATGAATGGCCCACACCATATTCCATAAGCTAAAAGCCCAAAAATCTTTCTCACTCAAGTCCTTGCTTCTAGATTGCCCAAGAAAAAAAAATGCTTAGCTTTGGTGAAAAGTACTGCCGTCGATCACTCTCATCACACATTCTCATACAGGTTTATATATATATATATATATATATATATATTGGGAAATAATATCATAATCATATATAGTTAAATGCATGCTTCAGATAATCATGAACTAACAGATTTTAAAAAGCTAGAAGTCCCGTCTAATTTAGTATGATCACCATTCACCAAGGTTATAAATGATAGGTGGATGTAATGGTGTAAATACACCAAGTCGAGTTGATCTGAGTATTGAATTGCTCAGATTTAATTAATAAAATTTATCAAGTATAAAATAAGATTTGATTGAGGTTCGTTTAGCTACCGAGTCTCACACGAATTTATTATTTGGATATGATGGCCATTATTTGGGTGTTTGACTTATAAGACGAGCTTGAAAACCAGAAGGAAGATGGAAAAAATGTGATCGAGGAGGTTTTTAAGTCTTTCCACACATCAAACAGATACTCTCCTAGTCCTAAATGAGGTCTGAGGGGTTCATTGATTTATTACTAGCCGTTAGTAAAGTTTATCCAAGTGTCGCTTTTATTACGTGTCAAGCGCCTTTTTGCATGAGGGCTGCTAAAACTTTTTGGATCTTTATATTTCTGGTTATGGTAAAACAATTTTTATTTTTTTGAAAAATCTATATAAAGCTGAATTGATCCAGTTTTTTGGCTCACTTTTTTTTTTTTTTTTTTTTTGTGGGAAAAAAAACAATAAGTAAATATAAAGAAAATCTGAAGCAAACGTGCCCAAGGTCTCATATAAGGATTATATTTTCTTTTAATTATATTTGAATGAGATTGTATTAGACAAGTCTTTACAGGCCAATCTATGAGGATCACAAGTTTGACTACGGCTTTAATCTCAGGAGGATGAAAAATATAAATTTACATTATGTTTTAACATTGTTATTGACTATTAGATTTTTGGAAGTATAAATAATTAAATTTATATTCATAAAGACATATACGTGTGTGTGTATATATATATATATATATATATATATATGATTTTATCTTTTATCTGTTCATATGTAGTTCATGTTTCAAAAATACGTAAAATAATTTATATTTTATTATTTATTGGAATACGTAGTTGTTAAATTGCATATATGTTGGGTGGTGGTCTAAATCATAAGATTTGTGTTTGACCAAATTAGTAATTAGATTGTAAAAGCCCATTCCAGAGCCAATCCAATCCAAGTATGATAGGGCTGAGCTGTACATGATGGATCTAATTATATTTGACCACAAGACCATGTGGTCTTCATAATGTCAACAGGGACAGTTGAAAGCCCAAATATGTAAACAAATTAATAAAGCCACATATTTACATTGTTTAAGTTTAATGTGTCCATAACCAAGAATTCTGTATGAATTATTGCCACTAATTTATTGGGCTATCCAACTACCGCTATGTCACTCTAATTTATTACTCCGTTCGTTTTTTAATATAAATCGTTTTAGAGAAATATTTTTGTTTCTTAATATAAATCATTTGAGAATTTCAAGTAAATATTAATTGTTTAATTTCTAATATTATCCCAAGTATTAAATATAACTTTGGTTCTTTTACTATTTTTTGTCCAATAAATAACAAACTCTCTTTCCAATACAAGAGTAATATAGACAATTGATATTATAGTTAATGCTGTACAATCATTACTTTAATACTTGTGCACAACCCTAAAACGACCTATATTAAGGAACAGAGGGAGTATTTAGCTATATTGTAGTCAGACTTTATAGTGACAAACAGTGTAGTATATGGGCAAATAAGAAGTAAATGACTAATATTTGGTGCCGCTACAAGCCATTTCATTGTCGTTTCAGCCTCTAGCGGAAGGAGAGAAGTTTATTTTAATCTGTGTCATCTAATGTCGAGATCAACGGTGTAGATTATGGTTGTTGTAGTAGTATTCGTGATAATCGGCTGTCACAAATGAGGAACCTATATATATATATATATATTTGATTGTAATTTTTTTTATTCTTTTCCTAAACAAGTTAAGTTGTTTCTCTCACACTCACTTTGAAAAAACCTAATATTTTACGTAATTTTAACTATGTTTGTGTTCATTTAGTTATAATTTCCGACAATGTTAATATGGTTACTTATGTTGTAAATTTATTACTCGACTCAATGTCACAAGAAGAAACAAAACATATAAGGTAGAATTTTTTATTGTATCATGGTTGTTACTTGTGTCATTGTTAAAATGATTTATAAGAAAATCCCACACTACTTTTGATATCATTTAGAATTTAACCAACAACAAAAATAGTATCATACTTAATAATTTTTTATAATATTTCTGACAACTTTAATTGACACGTCGGATATCTATAAATATTAACTATATTAATTAAGACAAGAGGCACTGGTTAAAAAAAAGCTAATTTTACTTGAAATTACACGTTTGTAGCAATCCAACTTTGTGGATATATATCATTTTCCACGTATAAATTCTCAACCATTAGTAATTAATAACAACTGATCGGAACAAACTCAAAAACCATAAAGTCTGTAGTATATTCTATCTCTGTCATGCTTTGGATGGAGTTATGTCTTGGGGGCAGGGGATTAATGGCGGAAAGAAACAAATGTAAAGAAAGAGGAAATTAAAAAGGGTAGGTGCAACTCCAGCCAAACTTAATTTCCACATAAATATTGTGATTGTCCCTCTTAAGACAATTACAATATATATTGATGATACACACATGACACTGTCCTGTTCAGTGGAGGACTTCAATTTTTTTTTTTTATTATTATTATTTTTATTGCCCTCTAGGTATGTTGATATTCAAAACATCCATGTCAATACCTTGCAGCAAATTGCTGTGCTGATGGGGACAGTGGTTAATTTGAAGTGCCCAGAGCTGCACGGAATGTGTCATGTGTGTGTGTATATATATCTTTTATAATTCCCCCCATGCCCATGCTTATGCTTATGCTTATGCTTCTTCCACGATCGACTTAATTAATTTATCACCTCCTCCCTACTGATCTCTACCAACAAAACGTATTCTTCTGCAACTGATCCATCATCTCTTTCTTTTCTTTTCTTTTCAGTTTTTTTTTTTTGAGAAAAAGAAATTAATGGCGATCAGATGTAGCAATATCACAACTACTGTCTGCCTCCTCCTCCTCCTCCTCTTTGCGATCCCTTGTTTTTCGAGAGGTTAGTATATGTATGTAATTATTTGTATGTATCTATCTTTTAATTATTCTTTTTATATGAATTAATTAATTCGCGACAACGCAATATAATAACTTAAATTGTAATTAAAATTGTGTGTGTATGTTATAGGAGGAGCCATGGATATGGATTCAGAGGTGGTTTATGAGATTGATTATAGAGGTCCTGAAACTCATTCCTACATTCCTCCTCCAGATAGATCAGCTCACCGACAACGTCTACGTGCCATGCCGCATCGTAGATCTAAAGGACACAGAGCGGGCAATGCCGCCGGAGCAAATGTAAGAAATTACTAATTAAGAACCATTCCTAATTTTAATTATATTTTCTACGTACGTATTTCTTAATTATTCTATTACTATATATTTGGATCTCATTTTTCAGGTGAACAACAAAATTCATGGATGAATTAATGAATGAAGAAGTTTTGAAAATATATTATTAAAGTGGGACTAGTTAGAATGAAGTTAACTTTGGTAAATTGAACAATACAGTGTCGACACACAGGCTGAGAGATTATCTCTCTTTTACGTGTCAGCACTTTATTGATTAATTGACCAACTTACCATAAAATTAACTTTATGATAACGGAATCCTATTAAAATTGTGTTATTTAATTCATTTCGGATATTATGAAGAAGTTTGTGTAAAGAGTGGAAGGGATTAATATTGTGCCTATTCTTAATTCTCTTATAATTTTAATTTTATTTTATCATCCCTTCTGGGCTAATTGTTTAATTAATGATTAGTATTATGGATTAATTTTGGGAGACAAAAATTATATTCCGTTGTCGTACTTTATTGACATTAGATACTTAAAAGTTATATTTATCTACTACCTTATTAAAAGGTGATTAATATTAAGTTAATTTTGATCAATTGATTAATACAGTGTCGATATATATGTTGACGTGTGTATATTAATTTGAGTACTGCTACAGACACAAACAATTTTACAAACTGCTGATGTGACATATTCCACTTCAGTATATTGATCAACAAATTGTTTCAATGTAGTGTTCGGCCCTACAAAATATGCTGAGGTGGAGTATGATACATCAATAGTTTGTAAAATATTTATAGAATAATTTGTATATTTAGCATTATTCTATTAATTTATCATGAAATAACCAGATTCGTTTATTAACTGTCCAAATTTCGACTAATGGCTAGCTATAATTGATTGATGGATTTTATGCTTCATTTGCATATTAGGCCCTTAGCAAGACATGGCACACATCATGACAGCGTGTATTGAAAGTTTAGAAGCCATTATTGTGTTTAATAATTGAGATTTGAACAGTAAAAAAAATCAATGACCGAAAGTAAAACAGTAAATTTAATAATATAACAATTAATAGAGTATTAAAATAATATTTTTTAAAGCTCCACTTTATAAAAATATAATATAATTCATAACTAAATACATTATTACTACAATCTCAAAAAGAGGCAAGTAATTTTTTTATCACGTTAGATGAAAACTGTACGTTGCAATTCTCCTAATAATGTCAATGCTAATTAATACAAGTGGTGATAATATTAGATTGAGATGTACCCAAAAAAACCTAATATTTTACAAATATTAGGAATTAACTTCAAAAATTATAATAAAATTAAATTTAGTACAAATAAAACTTAGTCACTAATATTTTTACAATAACACACATATTAAGGGCTTGTTCGACTGGAGCTGTTTTTCAATATTTTACTTGTTTGATTATGACTTATTTTTTGACTTACAGGTAATTTTTGAAAAATAATTATTTTTTACTTTTTAAAAATAATTTATAAGTTATTTTAATTAAAATATAAATACGTTTGACTAAATGCAAATACGCTTTAAACTTAATTTTTTATTTATAAGTCAAAATAGGTCAAACACTTTTTATTTATAATTTACTTTAAATTTTAACTTATAAGTTATTTTAAAACAAGTCATCCTCAAATTAGCTCATAATAATAAATACTAATACTTAGTCACACGTGTTATATGTGTATAAAATTTAAATGACTAAACAAAAGATAAAAATCTCATATAAAATGACAAAATAATAATATGAATAAAACTGTAAGAGCAAAAGGAAAAATAAAGAATAAGTCTAGCCGGACAGGAAAAAGGACCGGATTATTGGACATATTTTTTTTTTTGTATATGTAATCCTGTATATATATATTTATCCAAATTACATCTAAAGTATTATATTTTATAAAAATTTCTATTAAAATAAATACTATACATTTTTTAGAAATCACTAGAAGAAGAAAAAAAAAAAAAAAAAAAACTGTCCAATAATCCGGACCCTTTTTCCTGTCTGCGTAGCATTACTGAAAATAAAAAGCTGTGATGCAACTTGCCTCGGTGGAGGCTTTATAATATAGATAGATATAGATATACTTCCTCAATATATATTTGAATCCTTTTAAATCAATACAAGTAATTATAATTATTTAAATTTAACGTAATAAAATATTACGCACTAATTTTCGTATTATTTATTTTAAATTTAAATAAATTTATATTAATTTAAATTTTATAATTTGATGTCCAAAAATTAAAACGAATCTATAAACTAGTTAACTGCCCCGAGCGAAGCACGGGTATATTTTTTAAATAAATTATTTTAATTCCTTATTTATTCTATATATATAATGATTATAAAATATTTTTCTGAATTTTAGTTTAATTTACTATAAAATTACTACAAACTTTACACAAACAAATAATTGTCAAATATTTGCAATTCAATATTAGTAATATGCTTATTTTTATTTTTTTAATTTAATATTCAGTTTATATAATTTTAAATTTAATATTTAGTTTTTATTTTTAATATTTTTACATAAAATAGTAATACATTAATAAGTTACCATCATGGTTTTTATTTTTAACGGTAACTTAAATTACCATATACAAGTGAGATTTTTTTCTAACATTGATTAACCAAAGATCTCCTATCTGAAATAAAATTAATAATTAAAGTTTAAATCATTATTATATTTTATAGTATATATTACACTTTTTAATATTAATTATTATTTTTTCATAAGATTTTTTTTTCTATATGTTTGATATATAGTTGTTTAGGAACAAAATTGTTATTGAATAATAAGTTATCATTATGATTTTAGTTTTAAAATTAACTATAGTTTAATCACAATATATAAGTCATAATTATTTTTAACATTAATTAACTAAATGTCTCCTACATTAGTTATTATGTAATCATAATATTTTTTTTAATATTTAGTTATTTAGAGTCTAAAGTCGAGTAAAATAAAATTCTAAATATATTTTTAAAATTAAAATTTATTGTATAACTAAGTAATTAAAGAACTATAAAATAAAAATAGGAATTGATTATAAGAAAAGATTTGGCTATCTAACATTAACTATTAATTATTTTTAATAATTAATAACTTCACAACTTAACTTACCAATTGCATATAATTTTATTTTATTTTATTATTTATTATTAAAATCTTATAATGTTACGTCGTGATCATATTCTTTTGGGGTTGAAAAATAATTACATGAATCAACCAAAATCTTCATGAAACATATATAAATGAATTTATTAAGTTTGGTGTAAGACCCCAACTTTTATGAATAAAAATAAATTTTTTATAAATGTGACGCCCCCAAAATAGGTCAATTCCATCCAACCCATTCTGAGTCGCCAAATACATGGTACAGAAATAACTACAACTTTATTAATACATTTGTCGTGCAAAATACGACAACACATATCTTGTGAGTTTAAATACAAATATTGTCTTCTGCATAATATTCACACTCAAATAAGTCCTCATTATTGATACTGTTTATTTTACAAAATAGTGAGGACTACTAAAACAATTATCTTGAACCATTACTTCACATCCCAACTAGTTTTATTTATATTTCGCGCTATACGAGAAGAAAAAATGGAACAAAAGGAAAAGGGTGAGCTCAACTAGCCCGATAAAAAATATTATGACTAAGATAATGTACAATAAATTATCGTTAGTCTTCAACGAGAAAAAAAACGATTGAATCTGATAGACAACCAGTTTTAGATCAACAACTGCAGCGGAAACAACCATTCATAGAAGAGTTAAATAGAGAATGAAATCTACTAACATCTATGAATTTAAAAGTCCATCATCAATATTTTTTCCCTGTAATATAAATCAATATTCATCTTTGCACTACAGGCCAAAGATATTCATCAGTCGGTCATGTTCATCTCAACACCTGTTCATCTTTGCACTACGGGCCAAAGATATTCATCAATTGGTTATGTTCATCTCAACACCTATTCATCTTTGCAATACGGGCCAAAGATATTCATAAGAAAATCAACCATCTTTGCACTACAGGCCAAAGATATTCAGTAATGTCATCATTTAGGACTGAGGATGATGAAAAATATTTTAAAGAAAACGAATCCAGTGAAACAAAAGAATAAATAATAAGGATTCATACTTTAACCAAACCGAGTTCAAAAATACTTCATAAATAATCATAATGAAGTAAAATTCAAGAATAATCAAAACATGGATACAATCAATGCTAGTATCCATAATGTAAGACCCCGAAATTTTTAAATAAAAAAGAATTTCCTTTATTTATTATTTTGAAATAGTAAGGGTTGATTTGATTAATGTGGATAGTTAAGGGTTAAATACGCAAATATTTCAAAATAAGCAAGTGGTTATAAAATATTCATTATCGTGAGGGAATATTCGTTTTGGTCGTGGAATATTCGAACTGTCGGGGAATATTAAATGCTGACAGTAGCATGACCCATATGTGGGCCCCATAACGGAAAGCGATTGGATGAAGAAAGCGATAAATATAAGTTGTTTTTAAATAGCGGCGTAGTTATTCACAGATTATCTTTGTTGGAATACCGTTGGTAAAAAACACACTAATCTGGCGTTGTTGAACGAGTAGCACCGCGGTATTGCACCAATTATTGATTCTTACGTGAAGGCCTTTACTCGATAATGGTTCTGATAATTTATTCGATATTTTATTGAGTTAATAATTGTTGCGTTGATATTTTATATTCTTGTTGTTTGATAATTGTCATTACGGTGATTTTTCATTATCGAAGCAATAATTCATATTATCTGAATAATATTATTAGATAACATTATTGGCAATGTCTAGAAAGTTACATCTAAGGAGAGGTTTGGTCACCTAATCAATTGCTGGCATGAAGAAGAAATTCTTATTGGAAAGCCCCTCTTTCTGAGGAGGCTGCACGGTTGTCGATATTGTGATTCTATAATATTATTTGTGAATAATTAATTATTGATTTATATGATGAGGAAAATATTGATTTTATGTGGATATAGATGGAGAAAATTTTTAAAATGACAATTGTTGAAAATTAATATTTTATCTTTTACGATAAAATAATTCATTTAAATATATTATTTTAATAATATATTAACGGTGATATATTTACAACGAATGTGGGATATATGAGTATACGAGGAGGAAGAGTATTTTTTGTTGCAATAAATGTTTAAAACATGTTAAACATGTCGGTGGACCCCATTTATTATTTGAAATTTGATTATAGCTGTAAAATCGCTTGGTTTGTGGATTTGGTCAATTTCTATTTGGAATTTGGAAAAACTTTCTTCTGTAAAGTTGTAGAGAATTGAATTTCCTATAAAAACTCATGAGATTCGAATTTTCTGATGAAAGGGCTATTTATTATGAATTATTGAAGTTTCGAAGCTCCGAAATAATTGATTTTTGGAAGTTTTAATTATTTATTTTATGAAAAACGTTTTTATCATTTTTTCTAGAAGGTTGGCATGTGGGAAATGTTGGGATCTGATTTCCAAAGAGGCGTAGGAAATTTATTAATAATAATATATTTTATTAAATTTTACGCTTTTGGTGTTTAAAGCATTTTCCTATAAATAGGGTCTTAGGTTAGAATTGAAAATCACACGTAAAGCGAAGTTTTTCTCTCTATATTATCGAGCGTATTCTTGTGAGTATTTTGAGTATACTTTGAGTATTGCTATCACGGCAAGTCCAAGTCATAGCCTATATATCAGGTGTTTAAATTTTAGAAATCTTGATCTTTCGAGGTAAGGGATATTATTTTTTCAGTAATGATATTATTTCTTCAATATCATTATCTTTGAAATGTTGATCTGAAGTTTTTATCAAATTTGGAACTTTTTCATGTGGGGTTACTTATTCATGAGTTCTTATTCACGAGTTCTTATTCATGAGTTCTTATTCACGAGTTTATTCACGAGTCTATTATTATGTAAGCGTGAAGATGTTTTTGTGGAATTTCTATCTTTTGGTGTCGGAGTTACTATTCACGATTATGACGATTATTTATTCACGATATCGACACTATTCACGATATCTGATTTTATTCATAGAAAAATAAAATTTCTTCTTTTCGTCGAAACATCTAATACGGATACTAACTCTGATTGTATCCATGTTTTGATCATTCTTGAATTTTACACCACTATGATTATTTTTGAGGTATTTTTGGGCGTGGATAAAACCAAGTACGAATCCTTAATCCTTAATCCTTGTCATTTTGTTTCCTTTGGATTCGTTTCTTTAAAAAAAAAAAAAATATTTTTCATCATCTTGATGTCTTAAATGATGATATTATGGAATATCTTTTGCTTTTGTAGTGCAAAGATGAATGATTTCTTAAGAATATCTTTGGCTGTAGTGCAAAGATGAATGATTTGAAGAATATCTTTGGCCCGTAGTGCAAAGATGAGCAGTGTTTAAATGAACATGACCGGTGATGAATATCTTTGGCCGTAGTGCAAAGATGAATATTTGATTCGAGATGTATATTGATTGATGTTCTGAGGGATAAAAGATGAGCGATGAACTTTTAAATTCATACATAGAAGATAGTAGTTTGCATTCTCTACTTAACTCTTCTAATGAATTATTATTTCAGCTGCGAATATTGATTTAAAATTTGTTGTCTATTGTATTCTATTATATTTTTCCCTGTTGAGAACTAACGATAATTTGTTGTATATTATCTTAGTCATAATATTCTTTTCTTGAGCTAGTTGAGCTCACCCTTTTCCTTTTTGTTCCATTTTTCTCGGGAGGCGAGAATATAAGCGAGTATGCAGTCTGGGGGTATGGAATGAAGGTTTTAGAAAGGGTTGTTTAGTAGTCCTCACCATTTTGTAAAATAATGTATCAATAAATGTGATGAGGATTTATTTGAGTATAGATATTGTCAGAAGATAATATTTGTATTTAAACTCGCTGATTTCTTGTTGTAATAATAAAGTTGTAGTTGTTTACATACCATGTATTGACAACTCGAATGGGTGATGTATACCTATTTTGGGGCGTCACGGTTGGTATCGAGCTTAGGGATATGATCTCTGGCGGAGATCGGGGAATAGAACTAGGAGGGGAGGCGAGTAAATCCTTTCGCTAGTGTGTTCTACTACAAAGCTTATTTGTTAGTTAGTCGATATATAGGGATATTATGTGATATATTGATTTTCTTAATTAACCCTTGTTTTATGGCGATGATTTGAGAATGTCGTCGAGAATATTAACAATGGAAATGAGACCATGGAGATGCTCTGTACTCACCAACGAGGAGAAGCGCAACAGCAGTGGCAATGTTCTCTCTGTGAACAACACCACCGAAGCGAGATGATGAGCGAGGTATGTTTAGAAGCTTTTTGCGGTTTCATACAAAATCGACGAGGAGACTCGTGTTCAAAATCTGAGGGAGAAATGATAGCAATTCACGGGTTGTCACGACCAAGCGATTCAAAGAGTTGGGACCACGAATTTAAGGAAAGCGGATCCGATCATGGCGGAAACATGGGTCAAGCAAATTACCAAGATATTCGATGTCTTGGGATGCGGAGGAACAAAGGTTCCATTCGCCACCTTTATGTTCCGTGGCGCGGCGAGACTCTTGGTGGGAGATGCGTGAAGCGTACCCATCCACCTTTTCGGCATGTCTTGGGAAGCGTTTGAGAAACTATTTAATGACAAATACTTTCACGAAAGTGTTCGTCATATGAAGGAAGTGGAGTTCATCAGATTAGAACAAAACAACATGGCGGTGTCTCAAGACGAGGCAAAGTTTGCGAGTTATCCAGGTTTGCACCTCATTTGGTGGAGAATGAGGAGCGTATTATGCGCGGATGTTTCTTAGAGGTTTGAAACCGGCGTACGTCGATATCTCATTTCTCATAAATTTTCTCTTTATTCGGATGTTGTAAATGAGGCTCAATTATTAGAAGCGAGATAACGAGTACGGTCAATTGAGGACCCTGACGAGGATCGTATCGGAGATAGCGATCAGCAGAATAATGATAAACTGTGGAGAAAAAGCAGAGCGGACGAAATGGTAACCACTCTGGTGGTAATCATGGCCATGAAAATAGAAGAAGCGAGTCGGGAGGAGATTTTAAAAGAGGAGATTTAACAACGACTATGTGAAGATGAGCGATCTTAAGAAGAAGCGGGTTCTAAGGGAGGAGAAACGACCACCGGTCGTATATGCTACAAATGCGGAAAAGAGGGACATATCGGTCCAAAGCGCCTACAACAGATTCAAGGTATGCTATAGTTGTGGAAAGGAAGGACATATCATTTCGAGATTAGACGATAGCGAAACCTAGTTCAATGAGGGACGGTGACTCAAAAGATGTCGAGAAAAGTCAAAGTCAACGATTAGGGAAGAGCGTTTGTTGTGGATTGGTCATAATGCGAGGAACCCAAACGAGGTGATCACGGGTAAGCTATTTATAAATTCTTGCGAAGTTTATACCTTACTTGATCTGGGTGCTACCCATTCATTTATCTCTCCTGCATGTGCTCAACGTTTAAACTTGACTCAGGAGAAATTAGACTTTGACCTATCTGTGGAAACTCCGTTAGGAGAAACTTTCATCACATCCTTCGTTTATAAATCTTGTTTGATTCAAGTTGGCACCATTACCTTACACATTGACCTTATCTCTTTAAAGATACTTGCTTTTGATGTGATTTTAGGGATTGATTGGTTAACTACTCATCGTGCCAAAATTGATTGTTTTCGTAAGGTTGTTAGTTTTCATATTCTAACCAACTTTGTTTATGCAATTCAAGCAACTAAACCATTAAAATCGATCAATGTCATATCTAATCATAAAAGCTATTCGTTTATTAAAAAGCGGATGTCAAGCTTTCTTAGCCCATGTTATGGATTTGAATAAAGACACATCAAATTTGAATAATATTCTGTTGTTATTGACTTTCCGGCGTATTTCCGAAGAACTTCCGGTCTACCCCGAGCGTGAAGTTAAATTCTTTATTGATCTTGAACACTGGTACAAAGCCCATTTCTAAAACCCCATATCGAATGGCTCCTATGAACTTCGGGAGTTAAAGGTCCAACTACGAGGAATTGTTGGACATCGGTTTCATTCGCCCTAGTACATCTCCTTGGGGTGCTCTGTTTTATTTGTAAAGAAGAAAAGCGCGGAGTATGCGACTTTGTATTGACTATCGGAATTGAACCATGTCACCATCAAGAATAGGTATCCTCTACCTTGTATTGATGACTTGTTTGACGATTCAAGGGGCACAATTCTTTTCAAAAATCGATCTTAGATTACGGATATCATCATTTGAAGATTAGGCGAGGATATTCAAAGCGCCGAGAACTTCGGTATGGGCATTATGAATTCTTAGTCGTGTCTTTCGGACTAACTAATGCTCCTGCTGCTTTCATGGATATGATGAACCGAGTATTCAAGGAATATTTGGATCAATTCGTTGTTGTCTTTATTGATGACATCCTCATATATTCCAAAAGCCGTGAAGATCATGAGCACCATTTAATTTGGTACTCAAAGGCTTCGTGAAAACCAACTATATGCCAAATTGAAGAAATGCGAGTTACGGCGAGGAAGTAGCATTCCTTGGGCGCGATGGTGTCGAAACATGGAGTATCTGTTGATCCGTGAAGATTGAAGCAATACAAAGTTAGAGCAAGCAAAAGTCGGTGGTGAAATCGTAGCTTTTGGGCTTAATTTGGTTATTATCGGAGATTCGTGGAAGGTTTTCTCGAATCGCTACTCCATTAACTCGGCTAACTTCGGAAGGATACAAAATTCGTTTGGAGCGAAGAATCGAGAAAAGTTTCCAAGAGCTTAAGAGGAGACTTATTTCAAGACTGTTTCTAACAATACCATCATCGGTTCGGATGGATTTGTTATCTCTGACGATGCTTCGTGCAAAGGGTTAGGATGTGTTCTCATGCAACGTGGGAAAGTCATAGCCTATGCCTCATGACAACTTAAAAAGTATGAGAGGAATTATCCTACTCATGATCTAGAGTTGGCGGCGATCGTTTTGGCGCTAAAAATATGGAGGCACTATCTATATGGGGAGAAAGTGGAGATATATTCGGACCATAAAAGCCTTAAATATATCTTCACTCAAAAGAACTCAACATGCGGCAAATGACGTTGGCTCGAGCTATTGAAAGACTACGACCACACTATTCAATACCATCCCGGTAAAAGCGAGCGTGGTAGGCGGCGCATTGAGTAGAAGATCATATATGAACGAAAAGTGCGATGATGTCAAGTATACGCGTAGAGCCAACTTTAATAGAAAAAGTTAAGGTTGCTCAAGCCACCCAGGCGGCCGGATGCGTATGAAGAAGAAAGTACAAGAAGGAGCTATTAGAAGCGAGAATTGATGAAGAAGGAATACTTGAGTCCACTCTAGACTTTGTGTTCCTAACGACTCGATTTGAAGTCTACAAGATTATGATGGAGGCACACAACACGCCATTTGCAATCCATCACGGAAGTACTAAAATGTATCGTGATCTTGATACATTTTGGTGGAACAATATGAAGAGAGAGATTGCAAAGTTTATCTCGATGTGTTTAACTTGCCAACGTGTAAAGGCGGAGCATCTAGTACCTAAGGGTCCGTTGCAACCACTTGAGATTAGGAATGGAAGTGGGAACACATTACCATGGGATTTCGTTCACGGGTCTTCCTACGGTTTCTCAAGGCATCAATGCTATTTGGGTTATTGTTGATAGATTAACCAAGTCCGCTCATTTCTTGCCGATCACGGAGACTTATTCCTTGAACGTCTTGCTAGTATATGACGTGAATGAGATTGTGAGGTTGCATGGCATGCCTGTATCCATAGTTTTGGATCGTGACCCAAGATTCACTTCAAGATTTTGGGTTAGCTTGCAAAAAGCTATGGGCGCGGATTTGCGATTTAGTTTAACATACCATCCCCAAACAGACGGACAATCGAGAGAAGACTATTCAAACTCTTGAAGATCTATTAAGACTACGTGTCCTAGACTTCAAGGGTAGTTGGGATAAGTATTTACCATTGGTGGAATTCTCCTACAACAATGCGATTATCGAGCAAGTATAGGTGTGGCTCTATTCGAAGCATTATATGGGACGAAAATGTCGTTCTCCAATATGTTGGGATGAGGTGGGTGAAGCAACATTGTTGGGACCCGAGTTAGTACGCGATATGACTCAAGAAAAGATCCAAATGATTCGACAGCGTATACAAAGCGGCACAAGATCGACAAAAGAGTTATGCGGATCTTCATCGAAAAGGACGTGGAATTTAATGTAGGGGATCGTGTATTGTCATGAGTTGCTCCGTGGAAGGGAGTTACAAGATTTGGGAAGAGAGGAAAGCTCGATCCACGATTTATTGGTCCATTTCAAATTCTTGACCGAAAGTAGGAAATGTAGCCTATAGACTTGCGTTACCTCCGAGTATGTCTCGTGTTCATAATGTGTTTCACATATCCGTACTTTCGTAAATATGTGAAAGACCCGAACCACGTTATTGAGTTAGAACAGACAAGATAGCCAGAAGACTTAACGTGTGAGGAGGTACTGTCAAGATCTTGGATAGGAAGGAGCATGTCCTACACATGAAAGGTCATACCACAAGTTAAAGTTTTGTGGAGGAATCATGCTTTATAGAGAAATGACCAGGAATTGAAAGCGAAATGAAAGCGAGGTATCCTCACCTTTTGAAACACACCAGTGCGTCGCGCCGATTTCGAGGACGAAATTTCATAAGGAGGGAGGTTGTAAGACCGAAATTTTTAAATAAAAGGAATTTCCTTTATTTATTATTTTGAAATAGTAAGGGTTGATTTGATTAATGTGGATAGTTAAGGGTTAAATACGCAAATATTTCAAAATAAGCAAGTGGTTATAAAATATTCATTATCGTGGGGAATATTCGTTTGGTCGTGGAATATTAAATCGCTGTCGGGGAATATTAAATGCTGACGTAGTGACCATGTGTGGGCCCCATAACGGAAAGCGATTGGATGAAGAAAGCGACAAATATAAGTTGTTTTTAAATACTTGAGCGTAGTTATTCACAGATTATATTGTTGGAATACCGGTGGTTAAAACACACTAATACGCGCGTTGTTGAGCAAGTAGCTGCAGTATTGCACCAATTATTGATTCTTACGTAAGAAGGCACTACTCAATAATGGTTACGATAATTCTTTATTCGATATTTTATTGAGTTAATAATTGTTGCGTTGATATTTTATATTCTTTGTTGTTTTGATAATTGTCATTTACGGTATTTTTCATTATCGAAGCAATAATTCATATTATCTGAATAATATTATTAGATAACATTATTGGCAATGTCTAGAAAGTTACGCCTACAGGAGAGGTTTGGTCACCTAATTGCGGCGCCAAGAAGAAGAAATTCTTATTGGAAAGCCCCTCTTTCTGAGGAGCGCACGGTCATCAATATTGTGATTCTGTAATATTATTTGTGAATAATTAATTATTGATTTATATGATGAGGAAAATATTGATTTTATGTGGATATAGATGGAGAAAATTTTTAAAATGACAATTGTTGAAAATTAATATTTTATCTTTTTCTGATAAAATAATTCATTTAAATATATTATTTTAATAATATATTAACGGTGATATGTTTACAACGAATGTGGGATATATGAGTATACGAGGAGGAAGAGTATTTTTGTTGCAATAAATGTTTAAAACATGTTAAACATGTCGGTGGACCCCATTTATTGACTGAAATTTGATTATAACCTGTAAAATCGCCCGTTTGTGGATTTCGGTCAATTTCTATTTGGAATTTGGAAAAACTTTCTTCTGTAAAGTTGTAGAGAATTGAATTTCCTATAAAAACTCGCGAGATTCGAATTTTCTGATGAAAGGGCTATTTATTATGAATTATTGAAGTTCCGAAGCTCCGAAATAATTGATTTTTGTAAGTTTTAATTATTTATTTTATGAAAAACGTTTTTTATCATTTCTTTCTAGAAGGTTGGCATGTGGGAAATGTTGGGATCTGATTTCCAAAAGGTGAGGAAATTTATTAATAATAATATATTTTATTAAATTTTTACGCTTTGGTGTTCTAGCATTTTCTATAAATAGGGTGCTTAGGTTAGAATTGAAAATCACACACGAAAAGCTGAAGTTTTCTCTCTATATTATCGGCGTATTCTTGTGAGTATTTTGAGTATACTTTGAGTATTGCTATACTGGTCTTGAGTCCAAGTCATAGCTTTATATCAGGTGTTTTAATTTAGAAATCTTGATCTTTCGAGGTAAGGGATATTATTTTTTTTCGTAATGATATTATTTCTTCAATATCATTATCTTTGAAATGTTGATCTGAAGTTTTATCAAATTTGGAACTTTTTCATGTCGGGGTTACTATTCATGAGTTCTTATTCACGAGTTCTTATTCACGAGTACTATTAACTATTCATGAAGCGTGAAGATGTTTTTGTGGAATTTCTATCTTTTGGTGTCTGATTACTATTCACGATATCGACACTTTATTCACGATATCTGACACTATTCACGATATCTGGTACTATTCATAGAAAAATAAAATTTCTTCTTTTCGTCAAAACATCTATTACGGATACTAACTTCGATTGTATCCATGTTTTGATCATTCTTGAATTTTACACCACTATGATTATTTTTGAGGTATTTTTTGGACGTGGATAAAAACCAAGTACGAATCCTTAATCCCTAATCCTTGTCATTTTGTTTCTTTGGATTCGTTTCTTTAAAAAAAAAAAAAAAATTTCATCATCCTCGATCTTAAATGATGATATTATGGAATATCTTTGGCTTTTGTAGTGCAAAGATGAATGATTTCTTAAGAATATCTTTGGCTGTGTAGTGCAAAGATGAATGATTCTGAAGAATATCTTTGGCCGTAGTGCAAAGATGAGCAGTGTTTAAATGAACATGACCAGTGATGAATATCTTTGGCCCGTAGTGCAAAGATGAATATTTGATTCGGATGTATATTGATTGATGTTCTGGGGATAAAAGATAGGCGATGAACTTTTAAATTCATACATAGAAGATAGTAGTTTGCATTCTCTACTTAACTCTTCTAATGAATTATTATTTTCATTGCGAATATTGATTTAAAATTTGTTGTCTATTGTATTCTATTATATTTTCCTGTTGAGAACTAACGATAATTTGTTGTATATTATCTTAGTCATAATATTCTTATCGAGCTAGTTGAGCTCACCCTTTTCCTTTTGTTCCATTTTTCTCGGGAGGCGAGAATATAGCGATACGAAGTCGGGGTATGGAATGAAGATTTTAGAAAGGGTTGTTTAGTAGTCCTCACCATTTTGTAAAATAATGTATCAATAAATGTGATGAGGATTTATTTGAGTATAGATATTATGCAGAAGATAATATTTGTATTTAAACTCACGCTTTTCTTGTTGTAATAATAAAGTTGTAGTTGTTTACGTACCATGTATTGACAACTCGAATGGGTGATGTATACCTATTTTGGGGCGTCACATAATAGATATCTTTGGACACGTAAAAAAAATTTAATTTTTACGTGAATAAGTGTCAAATTTGTGAATAGTGTCGTAGATATCGTAAATAGTGCAGTATCGTGAATAGTAACTTCAATTAACTGAAAGATTGAAATTCCTCAAGAAAAAAATCATCATGCTTCATGAATAGTACTCGTGAATAGTAATTCGTGAATAGTAACTCATGAATAGTAACTCGTGAATAGTAACTCATGAATAGCAACTCATGAATAGTAACCCCGACATGAAAAGATCAGAATTTCACAAGAAAAATCTTACCAATATTCTGGCATAATGATATTAAAAGAAATAATATCATTTATAAAAAAATAACATCCCTTGCCTCGAAAAGACAATACTTACATTTGGAATCTTTGGTTATAGTCTTTGAAGAGAACTTGCACCGTATAGCAACACTCAAAGTATCAAAATACTCACAAGAATACACTCGATAATATAGAGAGAGAAGTAGAGAGAAAACTTCAGTTTCTGGTGTGATTTTCAATTCTAACCTAAGCACCCTATGAAAGTAGTATGCATACAAGCCAATCATGTTTGATGATAAAGCATATACTTTGTAAACAATCTTATTCATTTATTAATAAAAAGTATTAATTTATTAAAGGCTTTTAATTATCTACATGATGCTGTTTTATAATATGTGATAAACCCATAGTTTTAAGCAATGCTTTTAGAATAATGATGACGATCATTCTAATGAGATCTAAATTCTTAGAAAGCTTAAAACTAAAATAGTTCCCAATCATTGGATTACTAAATTGGGGATTAGTGAATCCAGGATAGATTGGTACATACGTCGTTGCTTGCTCATTGGATGAGGATGATTGATCTCATGATCATTTTGTGGAGACACTAAAAGCAAGTATGTATGTGCTTATTAGAGAATAAGTTCCTTTGAACGTGGTTCATTAAGGAATACCTAATGGAGTTTACTTACTTGCTGTCGATAGGAATTCTGTAGTGATAGTAGTACAAGTGATCCTTGGACTTGAGATCATCATAGTATCTTGTGTATGATGAGTTATACTTTGACTTATTCCTTAAGACCCTTAGGGTATATCAAAGGGTATGCTTGGGTATAATAAGTTGTACATGGAGATAATGTATGATCAATAAAGAATCTACCACTTCTAATAAAAAAGAAGAGAAATGTCCTATGTGATTCGATAAATGACAACCCAAAGAGTCCTTGGCGGCGAGAATGAAATTAGAAAGGAGTTTCTAATTTGCATTATTTTGAGTTGTGCATTTAAGGATCGAAATACATATAATTAAATAAAATAAGACTTGACAAGTAATTCCATGTCTTATATTTAATTGGGACATTGTATGGTGGAAGGATTGAATTGTGCGGTAACTATTTACTCAAATGTTCTTTTATGATTAATGTTGAAATCTATATTATCCGGAAAGTCGTTGATCATTGGGGAGGCTTATCCTATTGTAGAATAAATATTATTTATTTAAATAAATTAATTGTTTAATTTATTTATTTAAATAAGATTAGAATTATTCTAATTGATTTATTCACAATAGGTTTAATATGGAGAACCTAAAGGGTCACATCATAAAAGGAAGAATAATTATTTAAGAAGTTAATGGCATAATCGTAATAATATGTTATGTATATTTAATTTAATCTATGGTGATAGAATAAATTAAATAGCTTAATATTTATTATTTAATATTTTAGAAATATTAAATATAAATTAATAAAGAGGAGTCTTATTAATATTATTACAATTATTATTATTTTAATTTCTAAAGAGTTTAGGAATTAATTTAATATAAGTACTCTCATTTATTCCTAATAGGATTAGAGAGAAAATTAATTAAAAGAGTTTAATTAAAATACCTTATTTTAATAGGGTTGCTTGATATCTTTATAAGAGAGTCTTATATCGGATATCGGATATAACGTTATTCAAGAGAGTTGGAGAAACGCTCTTTTCTATAGAGATAGAAAAACTAGGGTTTAGTCAACCACCCATTTTCTTGAATCTTTATTATTCCTTGGTGGATCACCTCTAGAGGCCAAACACTTGGGTGGTTAACGTTGATCAAAGGAAGGAACCAAACCCGGTGGATGGATTTGAGCGAAAAAAAGATTGGAGGTGAACTTGCACCGAGGAAGCTCGGATCTTCAAGGTATGATTCTTGTTCTTCAATTTTTCGTTTAATTAATAATTGTGCATAAAGGGTGATCCGGGTTTATGGTTTGTAAAATTTTAAAACTCTGATTTATCTCGCTTCCGCTTAATTTTTGCAATTTGATTGCGTTCTAGAATATTACAAACCTAACAGTGGCATCAGAGCCAAACCTTTATGCGAATTATTAATTGTTTTAATTTGATATGTATATTGATATGTGTTTAGAACAATTTTATTGGGCATAATTTTGTTGTATAAAATTTATAAAAAAAAAAAATAAATAAAAAAAAAATGCTAATCCGTTTTTTTTTCTTTTGTTGAATTCGTGATTTGCGTGTTCAAAGGGGATTCAAAGGATTATTGAATATATGATAATTGTTCCCACGTGGTGTCAGGATTGCTGTTAACGTGATATATTATATATATAACAATGAATAACGTGGCCAATATATATAACATTTAGCTATATATATATATATAACAATGAATAACGTGGCCAACATTATTACTATCAAAGGGATTCAAAATTGTTGGCCCACGTGAAAGATCACTTTAAGGAATAAAGATTTTGCCCAGGAACATTTGATCACATTAATATATATATAATATAACTAAACCATTTTAGTTATAATATATATATTATTCTTAATTATTTTATAATTAAAATAAAATTTTATTTTTATTTTAAAATAAAATGTTTATTTTAATATTAAAATAAAAGAGTTTATTTTAATTTTAAAATTAAATTTCATCTTAACTAATTAGAGTTGGAATTGGATTTCATGATAACTAATTGGAGTTGAAATTGGATTCTATTTTTCCTTAAATAAAGGAGTTTATTTTGATATGAAATTAGATTTCATATTATTAAAAAATAAAAGGTTTATTTGTGAATAGGAAAAAGAATCGGTCTTTTCCTTAAATAAAGGAGTTTATTTAGATATGAAATAAGATTTCATATTATTCAAAATAAAGGAGTTTATTTGTGAATAGGAAAGATAATCCGTGTTTCCTTTAATTTTTTTTTTTACATGGAATTGGATTCCATAATTAATTAAAATAAAGGAGTTTATTTTGATTAAAGATTTTGATTAAAATAAAATAGTTTATTTTATTCAAAATTGGATAAATTAAAATTAAATAGTTTTATTTTGATTTATATTTGGATTGAAATAAAGAGTTTATTTTGATTCAAAATTAGATTTTGTAATAACTAAATTTGCCCATTAAATGATATCAATATATATATTAAATGTTTATTATTCATAAGATGAATGTTATTTATTGATGCATATGATGATGTGTATGATAATAAATGGGATTGATTATGGACTATTGACCAATGTGATTGGATTTTATTTTAGTTGGATGCGTGAATGTATGGGTTTTTTTATTAAATGGGATTCTGCGTGCCTCGTCTTCTCTAATTTTTTCGAATGTAAATTCTATCTCCTCCTATGTACTTCCCTCGATCAGCGATCAAGGTTTCTATTTATTTTAAATAGTTTTGTAATAGGAATAGTTAAAATTAATTTTGAAGAATTGGAGATCAAGGAGCAAGGAGGCGCTTGAAGACCCGATTTGTAATGGAGCAGGGTTTAAATGTAATAGTTATATTTTAATATTATTTCTTGCACCCACAGGGTTTGACCTTTTGGTTCACTTGGTGGCTCTAGTGAACCAAACTAGAATAAAAGTCCATAATCAATCCGAGTAGAATATAGTATTCTATATGCGATCTTATACTATATATATTATATAATATGCAAACATGCTTCGCATGTTCATTAATATGACGCGTATTTATATATATATATGCATCCGCTTAAACAAGATGAGACAAATTAATAACAAACCCCTCAATTTTTATATTAAGTCCTAAGCGTTCAAAGATATTTGGAATATCGAACGTCAGCCTTTCTAGCATGATAAAATTAATAGAGTATTAAATATTTAATATGAGTTTGTTGTGTCACCACAAGGCAAGTATTAAGTATTTAAGATGTTAATTTATCACATTTGATGCTTATAAAGAAAATTGAACAATATTGTTTTGTTGTGTCACCACAAGGATGATATTTTTCTTTTTGAATATATGGAGTTCTAGGTCGGACTTAACTTGGATAATTTTGATTCGGATGTGCCACCACTTGATCAAAATAATCTAAGAGGCAAAAGAAAAGGAGTTGCGATAGTTGATGTAATTGACAAAAAAAGTTGTCTACCTATTTATTTATATATAGTTTTTTGTGTCACCACAAGGCTATATACATTTGAAATGGGATCCTTATTCTCACTTAGCAAATCTTTAATTAGATTTTCTTAGAACTATATAAGTGAGGTAATATAGTTTGAAGAAAATAGTGGGAGATACCAATTTAAAACAAGATCTAATTTATTTTGGTAATTAATAAAAGAATGTATGTTAAAATGTTGTTAATTACAAATTCATTTACGTAATTTTACAATGTCTAAAATTACTATCAACTGCAAGCATATTAGATGCTAAATTAACTTGGGTGAATCAATTAAGCGGATTGGTTAAGGAATTTGAGAATAGTTCTCATAGTCGAAAAGCTATCTTATGTCCTTAATATGCCTATCCTCGCAATGGTTTAGACAATGCCTCCGAGAAAGAGATTGCTACTTTTAGAAAGTGGCAAAGATGATGCTTGTGATTAGCTCGATGCATCATGCTTCAGCATCTACGAGTAACGAGCTTCACGTCATGAAACTATGGATGCTTCTACTATATTCCTGCACATCAAGTAGTTGATGGTGAGGAAAGTGGGACCTGATAGATATCGATATCTAAGGAACTTTGCAGAAGAAAGTTTTCCCAAATTCCAAACAGAAATTGACCGAAATCCACAAACGGACGATTTTACAGGCTATAATCAAATTTTGGTCAAAAATTGTGTCCACCAACACACAAAACTTGTGTTAAACATTTAATGCCACAAAAATACTCTTCTTCCTCATATACTCATATATCCCACATTCATTGTAAAAATATCAGCAGTATTATATTATTAAAATAATATTTATAAATGAATTATTTTATCAGAAAAAGATAAAATATTAATTTTCAACAATTGTCACATTAAAATTTTTCTCCATCTATATCCACATAAAATGAATATTTTCTTTATCATAATAATCAATAATTAATTATTCATAAACAATATTACAGAATCATGAGATCTTGTGCCGGTAGTTCCCGAAAGAGGGGCTTTCAATAAGGACTTCTCTCACTTCTTGGGCGGAATTAGATGACCAAACCTCTCCTTAGATAGAACTTTCTAGACATTGCCAATAATTTTATCTAATAATATTATTCCAATAATATGAATTATTTCTCTGATAATGAAAATACTGTGCAGTGACAATTATTGAAACAAAAACAATATAAAATATCAACGTAGCAATTATTGAATCAATAAAATAAAATATTGAACAGTAATTACTATTACAATTATTGAGTAGTGCCTTCTTACGTAAGAATCAATAATTGGTGCAATACCGTGTGCTACTGTGTTTTAACCACCGAGTATTTCAACAGTATTAACGGTAACAACTACGTCGTCATTTATAAACAACTTATACTTGTCGTTTTCTTCATCCAATCACTTTCCATTATGGGGCCCCACATAAATTTGTCGCTAGTCGCATGCGAATATTCCCCGACAGCAAGAATATTTCACGACCAAACGAATATTTCCCGACAACAATGAATATTTTATAATCATTTGCTTATTTAAAATATTTGCGCATTTTACCCATAACTAGCCACATTAATCAAATCAACCCTTACTATTTCAAAATAATAAATAAAAGAAATTCCATTTTATTTAAAAAAAATAAATTCGGGGTCTTACAACCTCTCCTCCTTATGAAATTTCGTCCTCGAAATTGACGTACGTACCTGGTGTTTCGAAAAGTTGAGGATACCTCGCTTTCATTTATGTTTCCAACTCCCAGGTCATTTCTTCAATAGCATGGTTCCTCCACAAAACTTTGACTTGTGGTATGACCTTTGTACGTAAGACATGCTCCTTCCTATCCAAGATATTGTCTGGTACCTCTTCATATGTTAAGTCTTTGGCTATCTCGTCCGGTTCTAACTCAATAATGTGGTTCGGGTCGTCCACATATTTACGTAACATCGGTACATAAAAAACGTTATAAACACGGGACATACTTGGCGGTAAAACGAGTCTATAGGCCACAGTTCATATTCGATCGAGAATTTCAAATGGATTAATAAATCGAAGGTTTGAGCTTTCCTCACATCGCCAATTCTCGCTTTTGGAATAACAACTTCTTGTACCTCCTTCTTTATATTCATCAGCTCCGGTGTGTAGCTTGAATGGTTTTAACTTTATCGATTAAAGTCGATTATACTCGTATATCATCACGTGGGTACCTAAAGTTTTCATCTCCATCTCTATTATTTGTAAGTTATACGAAATGGGTTTTGACAATATCGCACTCATACTCGTATACGATCTTCTACTCAACACGTCAGCTACCACGTTCGCTTTTCTAGGATGGTATGGTTAGAACATGTGCCGAAATGAGTCTCCTCTTGAGTTCTTCGAAGCTCTTCCACATTCCTTGCTCCATTTGAACTTTGTATCTCTACGAGTCAGCTGAGTTAATGGAGTAGTGATTCGAGAAAATCTTTCCACGAATCTCCGATAGTAACCAGCTAAGCCTAGAAAGCTACGTATTTTGATTACTGACTTAGGTTGCTCTCAACTGTGACTCATATCCCAATCATGGATAGCACGTCACAATGGCGCCTATCAGTTTACTACCGCGCGAATATAGCGTCCCTCATGGAGAGTCTGACTTCGGTGCATTCCACAAAAGAAGTCACCAGATAGAGGCTCAGATACCAACTTCTATAGTTGGGTTTTTAACTCCTGAAGTTCAATAGGAGCCATTCGATATGAGATTTTAGAAATGGGTTTTGTACCGGGTTCAAAGTCGATACAAAATTCAATATCACGCTCTGGGAATAAGCCAGAAAATTCTTCAGAAAATACGTCAGGAAATTCACTAACAACAAAAATATCATTCAAATCTGACGTATTATTGTTCAAGTCCATAACATGAGCTAAGAAAGCTTGACATTCATTTTTCAATAAACAAATGGCTTTATGACTTGATATAAAAGTGTTTGACTTCAAATGGTTTGGTTGCTTGAATTCGAATAACAGGTTGCTTAGGAATATGAAAACTAACAACCTTACGAAAGCAATCAATTTTGGCATGATGAGTAGTTAACCTTAAAATCACATCAAAAGCAACTATCTTTAAAGAAATAAGGTCAACGGGTAATGTGATAGTGCTAACCTTAATCAAGCAAGATTTCTAAACAGTGGATGAAATGAAAGTTTCTCCTAACGGAGTCTCCATAGATAGGTCAAAGTCTAATTTCTCTGGAGTCATGTTTAAACGTTGAACGCAAACAAGAGAGATAAAAGAATGGGTAGAATCGGTATCTAATAAGGTATAAACTTCGCAAGAATTTATAATTAACTAACCCGTGCTAACTTCGTTTGGGTTCCTCGCATTTTGACGGGTCACGACAAACGCTCTTTCAGAAACCGCCGACTTTGTTTTGTCCGTATCTGTAAGACCCCAACTTTTATAAATAAAATGAATTTTCTATAAATATTATTTTTGAATATTATGGAATAAATTTGATATAATGTTATAGTTGTGGGTAATATTTATAAATTTTGCAAAGTAAGCAAGTTGTTATAAAATATTCGTTTTGTTGGGGAATATTCTTTTTGTCGGGGAATATTCGTACAACGACTCAATCAGTGGTGGACCCCACAACGGAAGTATTGTTGTAGTTAGAAAACGACAAAATTATCTTTCTATAAAAATAACGGCAGAGGTGTTACCGTTAAAGCATTGAACTACCCGGTAGTAAAAGAAATGCGATGTCTGGCGTAGTTTTATAGTAGCACACGATATTGATTATTGATGCTTACGTGAGAAGTCACTCGGTATGCTCAATTATTATAACGATAATTCTTTGCATCATATCTCTTATATTATTGATTCAATTATTGTCACAAGATTATCATCGTATAATATGTTATAGTATTAAATCAATAATTGAGACGACAAGTTATAAATGATTAATAATTGTTGAAAGATTAAATATGTGTTGATTAAAAATAAAATGATTTGTGGTAATATTTATTCAATCCTAGATGTATATAAAGAGTCATTATGAGGCGTTTGTGGTAAGTTTGATTATTTTATGGGGGCCCATATGTCATCATCTAAGAGTCTCTTCGTCGATAGTAATTACCTTCGTCGATAGTAATTACCTTTGTGAATAGTAATTACCTTCGTCAATAGTAATTACCTTTTACCGACGTCAAACCACTTGCCGTTTCATATTACGGTGTCGAGCCACTTGTCGTTTCACATTACAGTGGCCGAACCACTTGTCGTTTCACATTACGAGCGTCAAACCACTTTTCTTTTTACATCACCAAAATCAAGCCACTTGCCTTTTCACATGGCGGTGCTAAGCTAGAAATCTTCTATAAATAGAGGCTTAGTGCTTCATTATTTTCACGAATTCATTCAAGCTATAGAGAGAAAATATAGAGAGAGAAAGAGAGAAAAAGAAGAAGAGTATTTTGTTCTTGCCTTCATCTGCTAAATTATTCAATCTCCTACTAAAAGTAAGGGGTGTTATTCTTTCTTATTCATGAAGAGAGCTGTTGTTATTCCATTGCTTATTATTACTGTTGGAATAACTTTTGTATCGTGGTTTACCTATACTTGGTGACATTCTTCTATTATTACATTGGAACATCACGTGCATGTGTTTTACAGGACTGGTTAAAATCTTTTTATTATTATTCTGTTGGAACATCACATGCATGTTTTTCTGTGGGACTGGTTCCATTCTTTATTATTACGTTGGAATATCACATGCATGCGTTTTACGTGGGACTGATTCCGTTATTTATTATTTTGTTGGAATAACTGCTCATGCGGTCCATCGCATTTACGGTGTGATTTCTTTTGTTATTCCATTCTTTATTATACCCAGTTGGTTAAAACTTTGACTTCTATACTCCATGAAAGTAGTGGAATATCCTTGATATTTGCGCTTCATCCAGTATCCTTTCATGGAAATATTCTTCTCAGTATTCTTGAATTTTACTCTACAAAACAGTATCATGTTGACAGTTTGGATGTTATTGGTTCCTAGATAAATTAATTCTTGAACTTGTTTTATTGAATTCTTATATCATTGTCATCATCCTCATTTTATATTATGTTGAAAGTCATTTGTGGCCTGTAGTGCATCGATGGACTTGGTATGATTATGACCAGAGACTATTCGGTGTAATCATGACCGTAATATTGCAAATGATGTGGTAAAAATCCTCAGTGGCCGTAGTGCATTGATGGACAGTTGTTGGCATGATCATGACCATTAATGAATACACAAATATTCTTGGCCCGTAGTGCATGAATAATTGTGGTCGTATCTTAAAGAATATCCTCGTCAGAGTGCGGGGTGATTCGATGTTGTGGAATATTTATTAAAGGCGAGTCTCAACTATAACAAATGATGAAAACCTTTTAAATCATAAAAGATAGTAGATTTTATTTTCTACTTGACTCTTTTAATGGATTCTTTGGTTCATTGTAGTTAAACTTGAGCGTTCATTATATTTTATCAGTTTAACACTGTTGTAGGCTAATGATAATTTATTCTGAATTATCTTAGTCATAATATTTCTTACTGAGCTAGTTGAGCTCACCCTTTCTTTTAATGTTCTCTTTAGGAAATGAGAATATAGCTGGGACGAGTCGGGGAACGGAGTAATGGTCCAGAGGATAGCATTAGTAGTCCTCACTATTCTGTGAAATAGTGTGAAAATAATTGTAATGAGGAATCCTTTTGAGTTTGTATAATATCTATTTGACAATATTTGTATTCAAACTCACAGTTTATGTCGTATTGTACACGACAGTTATATTAGTAAGTTGTATTTAAATTATGTACCATGTCGACTACCCAAGATGGGTGATGTATACCTAATTTTGGGGCGCCACAAGATCCGCCTTTTGGTGCCATAGTCAATTTGGACTTGATTTCGCTTATAGGACAAAATCAAGCTATGTGACCTTCCTTTCCACAATTATAACATACCTGAAGAAGGTTGTGAAGCAGTTTGGACTTATATGTCCCTCCTCTCCGCATCATCTGTAACATCTAACCTGGCCATTTCTCCTCCCTAGAATTTGTTCTTTGGTCTTTGGTCTTGCCGCCGACGTCTTCCCTTCATCGTTAAATCTTCTCTTCTTGAACTTTCCACTTTAATTATTTCTTTTATTATCTTGGCCATGATTACCACCGAAGTGGTTACCATTTCTGGCATGATAATTTCCTCCACGATGGTTATCATTGTTCCGATGACTGTTGTCATCGGTACGATTATCATCGATGTGACACCCCAAAAATAGGTATACATCACCCATTTTAAGTCGTCAATAACATGGTACAGAAACAACTACAACTTTATTAATACATCATAAAAACTATGAGTTTAAATACAAATATTGTCTTCTAGATAATATTCATACCCAAATAAATCCTCATCACAATTATTGATACATTATTTTACAAAAATGGTGAGGACTACTAAACAATTTCTAGAATCATCATTCCATACCCCGACTAGTACTCGCTACATTCTCGCCTCCTGAGAAGAAAAATAGAACAAAAAGAAGAAGGGTGAGCTCAACTAGCTCAGTAAAGAATATTATGACTAAGATAATATAGAAAAAATTATCGTTAGTCTTCAACAGGGAAAAAAATCTGATAAAATACAATAGACAACAAGTTTCAGATCAATATTCGCGGCGGAAATAATAATTCATAGAAGAGTTACGTAGAGAATGAAATCTACTATTATCTATGAATTTAAAAGTCCATCGTCAATATTTTATCCCTGTAACATCAATCAATATTCATCTTGAATCAAATTTTCATCTTTGCACTACAGGCCAAAAATATTAATCAGTCGGTCATGTTCATCTCAACACCTGTTCATCTTTGCACTACGAGTCAAAGATATTCATTATAAAATCATTTATCTTTGCACTACAGGACAAAGATATTCAATAATATCATCATTTAGGACCGAGGATGATGAAAAATATTTTAAAGGAAACGAATCCAGTGAAACAAAAAAAAAATAAATATCAAGGGTTCGTATTTCAACTATTTCATGTCCAAAAATACCTCATAAATAATCATAGTGAAGTAAAATTCAAGAATGATCAAAACATGGATACAATCAAAGCTAGTATCCATAATAGATAATTTGGACGAAAAGAAAAAAATTTCATTTTTTGATGAATAATGCCGTATTAGTGAATAGTGCCATATACGTGAATAGTGCCGTATATGTGAATAGTAACTCCGACACAAAAAGTTCCAAATTTGATTAAAAGTTCAGATCAATACTTCTGTATAATGATATTGAATAAAATAATATCATTTAAAAAGAAAATAACATCTCTTACCTCGAAAAGATAGTACTTCTAGTTGAAACACCGGATATAGGCTATGACTTGAACTTGCACCGTATAGCAACACTCAAAGTATTAAAATACTCACAAGAATACGCTCAATATATCGAGAGAGAAATAGAGAGAAAACTTCAGTTTCTGGTGTGATTTTTAATTCTAATCTAAGCACCCTATTTATAGAAAAATGCTTAGAACACCAAAGCAGAAAATTTAATATAATATTATTATATTTACAAAATTGTCAAGCCCACCTCTTGAATCTGAATTCAGCCACCTTGCACATGTTTAATGCAGCCCACCAAGCAAAAAAAATTATCAAAAAAAATAATTCATAATAAATAGCTCTTTTATCAGAAAAAATCAATCCACATGTCCTTTCCATAGGAAATTTCATTCTCTACAACTTTGCAGAAGAAAGTTTTTCCAAATTCCAAACAGAAATTGTCCGAAATCCACAAACGGGCGATTTTATAGGCTATAATCAAATTTCGATTCAAGAATTGGGGTCTACCGACACACACAAAACATGTGTTAATCATTTAATGCTGACAAAATACTCTTCCTCCTCATATACTCATATATCCCACATTCATTGTAAAAATATCACCATTATTATATTATTAAAATAATATATTTAAATGAATTATTTTATCGAAAAAGGTAAAATATTAATTTTCAACAATTGTCACATTAAAAATTTTCTCCATCTATATCCACATAAAATCAATATTTTCCTCATCATATGAATCAATAATTAATTATTCACAAATAATATTACGAGAATCACAATATTGACAACAGAGCGGTTCAGAAAAAAGGGGGCTTTCAATAAGAATTTCTTCTTCTTGTGCATGATTAGGTGACCAAACCTCTCCTTAGACGCAGAACTTTCTAGACATTGCCAATAATGTTATCTAATAATATTATTACGATAATATAAATTATTGCTTCGATAATGAAAAAATCTTGTATAATGACAATTATTGAAACAACAAAGAATATAAAATATCAACGCAAAGCAATTATTGAATCAATAAAATAAAATACTAAACAGTAATTACTGTAACAATTATTGAGTAGTGCCTTCTTACGTAAGAATCAATAATTGGTGTATTACCGTGTGCTACTGTGTTTTAACCACCGGGTATTCCAACAGTATTAACGGTAATAACTACGCCGCTATTTATAACTAACTTATTCTTGTCGTTTTCTTCATCTAATCGCTTTCCGTTATGGGGCTCACACAAGGCTACGCCGTCGTACGAATATTCTTCGATAGTAAAAATATTCCACGACCAAACGAATATTCCCCGTCAACAATGAATATTTTAAAACCACTTGCTTATTTGAAATAATTGCGCATTTTACCCATAACTTACCACATTAATCAAATCAACCCTTACTATTTGAAGATAATAAATAGAGGAAATTTAATTTCATTAAATAATAAGTTGGGGTCTTACAACCTCCCCTCCTTATGAAATTTCGTCCTCGAAATTGACGACGCATTACTGGTGTTTCAAAAGGTGAGATACCTCGCTTTCATTTCCGTTTCCAACTCTCAGGTCATTTTCTCTATAGCATAGTTTCTCCACAAAACTTTAACTTGTGGTATGACATGGTTCAATTCCCGATAGGTCATCAATACGAGGTAGTGGATAACTATTCTTGATGGTGACATGGTTCGATTCAGATAGTCGATACAAAGTCGCATACTCCGATCTTTCTTCTTTACAAATAAAGCAGGAGCACCCCGAGGAGATGTACTAAAGGCAGATGAAACCGAGTGTCCAATGACTCACGTAGTTGGACCTTTAACTCTGAAGTTCAATAGGAGCCATTCTATATGGGGTTTTAGAAATGGGCTTTGTGCGGGTTCAAGATCGATAAAGAATTCAACTTCACGTTACAAGGGGTGCCAAGGAAGTTCTTCAGAAAATCGTTAGGAAAATCAATAACAACATGAATATTATTCAAATCGGCGTCTCTTTATTCAAATCCATAACATGGGCTAAGAAAGCTTGTCATACATTTTTTCAATAAGCGAATAGCTTTATGACTTGATATGGCGGTGATTGATTTTAGTGGCTTAGTTGCTTGAATTAAATGCAACAAGTTGGTTAGGAATATGAAAACTATGACCTTACGAAAACAATCAATTTTGGCATGATGAGTAGTTAACAATCAATCCTAAAATCACATCAAAAAGCAAGTATCTTTAAAGAGATAAAAGGTCAAGGTAAGGTGATGGTGCTGACTTGAATCAAACAAGATTTATAAGCGAGTGGATGTGATGAAAGTTTTCTCTATGAGTCTCCACGAGATAAATCGAAGTCTAATTTCTCCAGTCGAGTTTAAGCGTTGAGCACAAGTAGGGAGATAAATGAATGGGTATGCCGGTATCAAGTAAGGTATAAACTTCGCAAGAATTAATGATTAGCTTACCCGTGATCACCTCGTTTGGGTTTCTCTCATTTTGACCGATCCACAACAAAGCGCTTTTCCGAGGCAGATTGACTTGACTTTTACGGGGACGACCTTTTGAGTCCGGAAATCCCCCCCACGGACTTGATTTATTCTGCGTCTGATCTCGGCGATATGTCCTTCCTTTCCACAATTATAACATACCTTGGCTGTTGTGGGCGGTTTGGTGATATATCCCTCTTTCCGCATTTGTAGCATCTGACCAGGTGGTTGTTCTCCTCCCTTAGAACCGGTTTCTGTTGGCATTGGCGTCTTCACATGGTCGTTGTTGAATCTCCTCTTTTAAAATCTCCTCCCAGGCTCGCTTCTTCTATTCTCATGGCCATAACTACCACCGGAGTGGTTACCATTTTTTGTCCGTCTTTTTTTTTCTCATTTGGTTATCGTTATTACATTTGCTGCTATCTCGGTATGATCTGGTTGTGATCCTCGGTTGACCTACTCGTTATCTCGCTCTAACAATTGAGCCACATTGACAACATCCGAATAGAGAAAATTTATGAGAAATGAGATCTTGGCGTATCGCCGAGTTTAAACCTCTCGAAACATCCGCGTCATCGTTCCTCATTCTCCACCAAATGAGGTGCAAACACGGACAACTCTGCAAACTTTGCCTCGTCTTTGGGACACCGTCGTGTTATTTTGTTCGGTCTAATAAACTCCACTTCCTTCGTATAGCGAATACTTTCGAGGAAATTACTTGTCGTTAAGCAGGTTTTGAAAGCGTCTCCCGAGGCATCTTTGAGTGCGGTTTGGATGGAGTGCAGACACTTGATTTCCACCGATGTCTGCCTCATTCTGGAACATAAAAGTAGCGAATGGAACCTTACGTTCTTTCGTGCATCCCAAGACATCGAATATCTTGGTAATTTGTTTGACCCACGTCTCCGCCTTAATCGGATCCGGCTTTCCCAAGAATTCTGGTGGTCCCAACTCTTTGAACTACTTGGCCATGACAAATCGTGCGTTGTTATTATTTCCACCTGTATTTTGTGCACGAGTCTCCTAAATGCGATTTTGCATGAGAGCGCAAAAACTTCTAAACATCCGTCGTTCATCATGCGCTCGATTGGCGTTGTTCGCGGGAGGAACATTGTCGACTGCGACGTTCTCCTCGTTGGTGAAATCTGAGCGTCTCCATGGTCTCATTTACTCCCTTTGTTAACATTCTCGATTCGACATTCTCAAATCTTGCCATAAAACAAGGGTTAATTAAAGAAATCAATATATCACATAATATCCTATATCTTGACCGACTAATAAATAAGCTTAGGTAGGACTGCTAGTGAAGGATTTACGTCTCTCTCCCCCTCTAGTTACATTCCCGAGATCTCGCGGAGATCATATCCTAAGCTCGATACCAGTATGTGTGCGCCCCCAAAATAGGTATAAATCACCCATTTTAGGTAAATCGATAACATGGTCTGAAAGCAACTACAACTTTATTAATACATCATAAAAGCTGTGAGTTTAAATACAAATATTGTCTTACAAACAATATCCGTACCCAAATAAATCCTCATCACAATTATTGATACATTATTTTACAAAATGGTGAGGACTACTAAACAAACTTCTAGAATCATCATTCCATACCCGATTAGTACTCATTACATTCTCGCCTCACGAGAAGAAAAATAGAACAAAAAGGAAAAGGGTGAGCTCACTAGCCCGATAAAGAATATTATGGCGAAGATAATATAGAACAAATTATCGTTAGTCTTGATGAGGAAAAAATCGATAAATCTGATAGACAACAAGTTTCGGATCAATATTCACGGCGGAAATAATAATTCATAAGAGTTACGTAGAGAATGAAATCTCTATTATCTATGAATTTAAAAGTCCATCGTCAATATTTTATCCACTGTAACATCAATCGATATTCATCTTGAATCAAATTTTCATCTTTTACTCTGAGGCCAAAGATATTCATCGATCGGTCATATTCATCTCAACACATGTTCATCTTTGCACTCTGGTCAAAGATATTCATTATAAAATCATTTATCTTTGCACTACTGAGCCAAAGATATTCAATAATATCATCATTTAGAATTTGAGGATGATGAAAAATATTTTAAAGGAAAGCGAATCCGGTGAAAAAAAAGAATAAATATCAAGGATTAAGTATTTCAACTATTTCATGTCCAAAAATACCTCATAAATAATCATAGTGAAGTAAAATTCAAGAATGATCAAAACATGGATACTGATCAAAGCTAGTATCCATAATAGATATTTTAGATGAATAGGAAAAAATTTCTTTTTGATGAATAGTCTTAGTATTAAGTGAATAGTCTTAGTATCGTGAATAGTAATCCCGACACAAAAAGTTTCAAATTTGATTAAAAGTTCAGATCAATACTTCGGTATAATTATATTGAAGAAAATAATATCATTTAAAAAGAAAATAACATCCCTTACCTCGAAAAGATAGTACTTCTAGTTGAAATACCAGATATAGGCTATGACTTGAACTTGCACCGTATAACAACACTCAAAGTATTAAAATACTCACAAGAATGTGCTCAATATATCGAGAGAGAAATAGAGAGAAAACTTCAGTTTCTGGTGTGATTTTCAATTCTAACCTAAGCACCCTATTTATAGGAAAATGCTTAGAACACCAAAGCAGAAAATTTAATATAATATTATTATATTTACAAAATTGTCAAACCCACCTCTTGAATCTGAATTCAGCCACCTTGCACATGTTTAATGGAGCCCACCAAGCAAAAAAAACATTTTTGTAATTAAAAATAATTAATACTTTCAAAAATCAATTATTTCGGAACTACGGAACTTCAATAATTCATAATAAATAGCTCTTTTATCAAAAAAAATCAAACCACATGTCCTTTCCATAGGAAATTTTATTCTCTACAACTTTGCAGAAGAAAGTTTTTCCAAATTCCAAACAGAAATTGACCGAAATCCACAAACGGGCGATTTTGCAAGCTATAATCAAATTTCGGTCAAGAATTGGGGTCTAGCGACACACAAAACATATGTTAATCATTTAATGCAACAAAAATACTCTTCCTCCTCATAAACTCATATATCCCACATTCATTGTAAAAATATCACCATTATTATATTATTAAAATAATATATTTAAATGAATTATTTTATCAGAAAAAGATAAAATATTAATTTTCAACAATTGTCACATTAAAAATTTTCTCCATCTATATCCACATAAAATCAATATTTTCCTCATCATATAAATCAATAATTAATTATTCACAAAAATATTACGAGAATCACAATATCGACAACCATGCGGTTCAGGGAAGAGGGCTTTCAATAAGGATTTCTCTTTCTTGGCCTTGATAATGATTAGATGACCAAACCTCTCCTTGAAATGCGAACTTTTTAGACATTGCCAATAATGTTATCTAATAATATTATTCGAGATAATATAAATTATTGCTAGATAATAAAAAATTTGTGCAATGACAATTATTAAAACAACGGTAATATAAAATATCAACGCAGCAATTATTGAATCGATAAAATAAAATCTTTGAGCAATAATTATTGTAACAATTATTGAGTGAAAAAGTGCCTTCTTTACGTAAGAATCAATAATTGGTGTAATCTTTGTAAGACCCCAACTTATTATTAATGAAATTTAATTTTCTATTTATTATTTTGAAATAGTAAGGGTTGATTTGATTAATGTGGATAGTTAGGGGTAAAATCATGCAAATATTTCAAAATAAGCAAGTGGTTATAAAATATTCATTGTTTGTCGGGAAAATATTCGTTTGGTCGTGGAATATTAAATCTTTGTCGGGGAATATTAAATGCGACGGTAGCGACCATGTGTGGGCCCATAACTGAAAAGCGATTGAAATAAGAAAATGACAAATATAAGTTGTTTAAAAATAACAGCGTAGTTATTACAGATTATCTTGTTAAAATACTCGGTGATTAAAACACAAAGGTACACGGTATTGCACCAATTATTGATTCTTACGTGAGAAGGCACTACTTAATAATGGTTACGGTAATTCTTTATTCGATTATTTTATTGATTGATAATTCTTTGTATTGATATTTTATATTCTTGTTGTTTTGATAAATTGTCATTACACGATATTTTCCATTATTGGAGCATTAATTCATATTATCCGAATAATATTATTGGATAACATTATTGAAAATGTCTAGAAATTTGCTGTCAAGGAGAGGTTTGGTCACCTAATTCAAGGCTACCAAGATAGAGAGAAATCTTTATTTGAAAGCCCCTCTTTCTGGAACCGCACTCGGTCATCAATATTGTGATTACGTAATATTATTTGTGAATAATTAATTATTGATTCATATGATAAGAAAAATATTGATTTTATGTGGATATAAATGGAGAAAATTTTTAATGTGACAATTGTTGAAAATTAAAATTTTATCTTTTTACGATAAAATAATTCATTTAAATATATTATTATATTTTAATAATAAATGGTGATATTTTTATAACGAATGTGGGATATATGAGTATACGAGGAGGAAGAGTATTTTTGTTGCAATAAATGTTTAAAACATGTTAAACATGTCGGTGGACCCCATTTATTGACTGAAATTTGATTATAGCCTGTAAAATCTTCCGTTTATGGATTTCGGTCAATTTTTGTTTGGAATTTGGAAAAACTTTCTTCTGCAAAGTTGTAGAGAATTGAATTTCCTATAAAAAGTCTCGAGATTTGAATTTTTTTGATAAAAGGGCTATTTATTATGAATTATTGAAGTTAGAAGCTCAAAATAATTCATTTTGGAAGTTTTAATTATTTTTATTAAGAAAACGCGTTTTTATTATTTTGGCACACATGTGTGGTGAAGTTTGGACCAGATTTGTGTGCGTAGGAAATTTGATTATATATATTATTATTATATTAAATTTTTCTAACTTTGGTGTTCTTAGCATTTTCCTATAAATAGGGTCTTGGGTTAGAATTGAAAATCACACCGTAAGCTGAAGTTTCTCTCTCTATATTATTGAGCGTATTTTGTGAGTATTTTGAGTATAATTTGTGTATTTTTTATCTGATTGCAAGTTCAAGTCATAGCTTTATATCAGGTGTTTAATTGTAAATCTTGATCTTTCGAGGTAAGGATATATTTTTTTTAAATGATATTATTTATTCTATTATCATTATGTCAAGTATTGATCTGAACTTTTTAATCAAATTTGGAACTTTTAGTCTTAAATGATGATATTATTGAATATCTTTCGTAGTCTTTGAAAGATGAATGATTTCGATGAATATCTTTGGCCCGTGTAGTGTTAAAGATGAACAGTGTTTAGATGAACATACTTAATTAATCCGATGAATATCTTTGGCTTGTAGTTCAAAGATGAATATTTGATTCCGGATGTATGTTGATTGATGTTACGTGGATAAAAGATAGAGATTTAACTTTTAAATTCATACATAGAAGATAGTAGTTTGTATTCTCTACTTAACTCTTCTAATGAATTATTATTTTCATAGAAGAATATTGGTTTAAAACTTGTTGTCTATTGTATTCTATTAGTTTTTTTTTCCTCGTTGAAGACTAATGATAATTTGTTATATATTATCTTAGTCATAATATTCTTTCCGGGCTAGTTGAGCTCACCCTTTTCCTTTTTGTTCCATTTTTCTTCTCGGGAGGCGAGAATATAGCGAAAATGCAGTCGAGGTATGGAATGAAGGTTCTAGAGAGAGTTGTTTAGTAGTCCTCACCATTTTTGTAAAATAATGTATTAATAAATGTGATGAGGATTTATTTGAGTATAGATATTGTCTAGAAGATAATATTTGTATTCAAACTCGCAGCTTTTCTTGTTGTAATAATAAAGTTGTAGTTGTTTACAGTAGCATGTATTGACAAACTCGGAATGGGTGATGTATACCTATTTTGGGGGCGTCACGGTTGGTATCATAACTTAGGGATATGATCTCTGGCGGAGATCGGGGAATAGAACTAGGAGGGAGAGCGAAGTAAATCATTCGCTAAGTGTGTCCTACCTACGCTTATTTGTTAGTTGGTCAATATATAAGGATATTATGTGATATATTGATTTCCTTAATTAACCCTTGTTTTATGGCGATGTATTTGAGAATGTCGAATTGAGAATATTAACAATGGAAATGAGATCGTGGAGACGCTGTACTCACCAGCGAGAGGAGAACGTGCAACAGTGGCAATGTTCTCTCCGTGAATAACACCACCGAAAGCGAGATGATGAGCGAGGGATGTTTAGAAACTTTTTTGCGATTCATGCAAAATCGACGAGGAGACTCGTGTTCAAAATCTGAGGAGGAAATGATAGCAATTCGAGGTTGTCACCAAGCGAGTTCAAAAGTTGGGACCACCGAATTTAAGGGAAAGCGAGATCCGATCATGGCGGAAACATGGGTCAAGCAAATTACCAAGATATTCGATGTCTTGGGATGCACGGAGAACAGAAGGTTCCATTCGCCACCTTTATATTATTAGTGGCGGGCGAGATCACTTGGTGGGAGATCGTGAAGCGTACTCCATCCGGCCCGCTTTTCGGCGATGTCTTAGGAGATGTTTCAAAACTATTTAATGACAAATACTTTCACGAAAGTGTTCGTCATATGAAGGAAGTGGAGTTCATCGATTAGAATAAAATAACATTACGATTGTCTCGAAAGACGAGGCAAAGTTTGCAGAGTTATCCGAGTTTGCACCTCATTTGGTGGAGAATGAGGAGCGATGACGCGAATGTTTCGAGAGGTTGAACCCGGATACGACAATATCTCATTTCTCATAAATTTTCTCTTTATAGAGATGTTGTTAACGGGGCTCAATTGTGAGAAGCGAGATAACGAGTATGTTCAACCGAGGGACCATAACTTGAGGATCGTATCGGAGATAGCGATCAATGAATAATGATAACCAAATGGAGAAAGAAAGCAGACGGACAAAATGGTAACCACTACGTTGGTAATCATGGCCATGAAAATAGAAGAAGCGAGTCGGGAGGAGGTTTTAAAAGAGGAGATTTAACAACGACCATGTGAAGGCAGCAGTCTTGGCTTAAAGAATCGGTTCTAAGGGAGGAAACGACCACCGGTCAGGTTATATGCTACAAATGCGGAAAAGAGGGACATATCGGTCCAAACCGCCCCACAACAGATTCAAGGTATGCTATAATTGTGGAAAGGAAGGACATATCGCTCGAGATTATACTGTAGCGAAACCTAGTTCAATGCGGGACGGTGACTCAAAGATCGTCCCGAGAAAAGTCAAAGTCAGCGATTAGGGAAGGCGTTTGTTGTGGGTGGTCAAAATGCGAGGATCCCAAACGAGGTGATCATGGGTAAGCTATTTATAAATTCTTGCGAAGTTTATACCTTACTTGATCTGGGGCTACCCATTCATTTATATCTCCTGCATGTGCTCAACGTTTAAACTTGACTCGGAGAAATTAGACTTTGACCTATCTGTGGAAACTCCATTAGGAGAAACTTTCATCACATCCATCAGATATAAATCTTGTTTGATTCAAGTTGGCACCATCACCTTACACATTGACCTTATCTCTTTAAAAATACTTGCTTTTGAAGTGATTTTAGGGATTGATTGGTTAACTACTCATCATGCCAAAATTGATTATTTTCGTAAGGTTGTTAGTTTTCATATTCTAACCAACTGTTATGCGTAATTCAAGCAACTAAACCATTAAAATCAATCATCATCATATCTAATCATAAAGCTATTCGTTTATTAAAAAGCGGATGTCAAGCTTTCTTAGCCCATGTTATGGATTTGAATAAAGACACGTCAAATTTGAATAATATTCTTGTTGTTATTGACTTTCCGGCGTATTTCTGAAGAACTTCCGGTTTACCCCGAGCGTGAAGTTGAATTCTTTATTGATCTTGAACACGGTACAAAGACCATTTCTAAAACCCCATATCGAATGGCGCTATTGAACTCGAGGAGTTAAAGGTCCAACTACGAGGAATTGTTGGACATCGGTTTCATTCGTCCCTAGTACATCTCCTTGGGGTGCTCTGTTTTATTAAGTAAGAAGAAAAGACGGAGTATGCGACTTTTGTATTGACTATCTGGAATTGAACCATGTCACCATCAAGAATAGGTATCCTCTACCTCGTATTGATGACTTGTTTGACCGATTGCAGAGGGCACAATTCTTTTCAAAAATCGATCTTCGATTACGGATATCATCAATGAAGATTAGGCGAGGATATTCCAAAGAGCGCCTTTAGAACTCGATGCGGGCATTATGAATTCTTAGTCATGTCTTTCGATTCGACTAATGCTCTGCTGACTTTCATGGATATGATGAATCGAGTATTCAAGGAATATTTGGATCAATTCGTTGTTGTCTTTATTGATGACATCCTCATATATTCCAAAAGTAGTGAAGATCATGAGCACCATTTGAAAATTTGGTACTCAAAAGGCCGTGAAAACCAACTATATGCCAAATTGAAGAAATGCGAGTTACGGCGAGGAAGTAGCATTCCTTGGGCGCGTGGTGTCGAAAACATGGAGTATCTGTTGATCCGTGAAGATTGAAGCAATACAAAGTTGGGGGAGCAACCAAGTCGGTGGTTGAAGTCACGTAGCTTCTTGGGCTTATTTGGTTATTATCGGAGATTTATGGAAGGGTTTTCTCGAATCGCTACTCCATTAACCCGACTAACTAGGAAGGATACAAAATTCATTTGGAGCGAAGAATGCGAGAATAGTTTCAAGAGCTTAAGAGGAGACTCATTTATTTTGTTACAACAATACCATCAATGCGGATGGATTTGTTATCTACAAATGATGCTTGGGCAAAGGGTTAGGATGTGTTCTCATGCAACGTGGGAAAGTCATAGCTTATGCCTCGCGACAACTTAAAGAATATGAGAGGAATTATCCTACTCATGATCTAGAGTTAGCGTGATCGTTTCATGCTTAAAGATATGGAGGCACTATTTATATGGGGAGAAAGTGGAGATATATTCGGACCATAAAAGCCTTAAATATTTCTTCACTCAAAAGAACTCAACATGCGGCGTGACGTTGGCTCGAGCTATTAAAAGACTACGACCACACTATTGATACCATCACGGAAAAGCAAGCGTGGTAGTGACGCGTTGAGTAGAAAATCATATGCGGGAATGAGTGCGATGATGTCAAGTATCGCGTAGAGCCAACTTTAATAGAAAAAGTTAAGGTTGCTCAAAGCCACCGGCCGGGTGATGCGTATGAAGAAGAAAGTACAAGAAGGAGCTATTAGGAAGCAAGAATTGATGAAGAAGGAATACTTGAGTCCACTCTAGACTTTGTGTTCTAACGACTCGATTTGAAGTACAAGATTATGATGGAGGCACACACAATACGACATTTGCAATCCATCCGGAAGTACTAAAATGTATCGTGATCTTGACATACATTTTGGTGGAACAATATGAAGAGAGAGATTACAAAGTTTATCTCGATGTGTTTAACTTGTCGGCGTGTAAAGGCGGAGCATCTAGTACCTAAGGGTCCGTTGCAACCACTTGAGATTCCGAAATGAAAGTGGGAACATATTACCATGGATTTTCGTTACGGGTCTTCCTACGGTTTCTCAAGGCATCAATGTTATTTGGGTTATTGTTGATAGATTAACCAAGTACGCTCATTTCTTGCCGACGTCGGAGACTTATTCCTTGAGCGTCTTCTTTAGTATATGCGTGAATGAGATTGTGAGGTTGCATGGCATGCACTGTATCCATAGTTTGGATCGTGACCCAAGATTTACTTCAAGATTTTGGGTTAGCTTGCAAAAAGCTATGGAGCGCAGATTTCTGATTGATTCGGCATACCATCCTCAAAGCAGACGGACAATCGAAAGGACTATTCAAACTCTTGAAGATTTATTAAGACTCTGTGTCCTAGACTTCAAGGCGGTTGGGATAAGTATTTACCATTGGTGGAATTCTCCTACAACAGCAGTTATCGAGCAAGTATAGGTGTGGCTCCATTTGAAGCATTATATGGACGAAAGTGTCGCGCTCAAAGTATGTTGGGGACGAGGTGGGTGAAGCAACATTGTTGGGACCCGAGTTGGTGCGTATGACTATGAAAAGATCCAAATGATTCGACAAGCGTATACAAAGCGGCACAAGATCGACAAAAGAGTTATGCGGATCTTCATCGAAAGGGCGTGGAATTTAGTGTAGGGGATCATGTATTATTGTTGCGAGTTGCTCCGTGGAAGGAGTTACAAGATTTGGGAAGAGAAAAAGCTCGATCCACGATTTATTGGTCCATTTCAAATTCTTGACCGAGTAGGAAATGTAGCCTATAGACTCGCGTTACCTCAAAGAGTATGTCTCGTGTTCATAATGTGTTTCACATATCGTACTTCGTAAATATGTGAAAGACCCGAACCACGTTATAGAGTTAGAAGCAGACGAGAGAGATAGTAGAAGACTTAGCGTATGAGGAGGTACTATCAAGATCTTGGATAGGAAGGAGCATGTCCTACGCGCAAAGGTCTTACCACAAGTTAAAGTTACGTGGAGGAATCATGCTATAGAGAGAAATGACATGGGAATTGGAAAGCGGAAATTAAAGCGAGGTATCCTCACCTTTTGAAACACCAGTGCGTGCGTCGATTTCGAGGACGAAATTTTCATAAGGAGGGAGGTTGTAAGACCCCAACTTATTATTAATGAAATTTAATTTTCTCTATTTATTATTTTGAAATAGTAAGGGTTGATTTGATAAATGTGGATAGTTAGGGGTAAAATACGCAAATATTTCAAAATAAGCAAGTGGATATAAAATATTCATTGTTGTCGGGGAATATTCGTTTGGTCGTGGAATATTAATCGCTTGTCGGGGAATATTGTATGCGGCCAGTAGTGACCGTGTGTGGGCCCCATAATGTGAAAGCAATTGGATGAAGAAAGCGACAAATATAAGTTGTTTAAAAATACTTGTACGTAGTTATTACAGATTAATATTGTTAAAATACTCGGTGGTTAAAACACAAGTAGCACTGCAGTATTGCACAAATTATTGATTCTTACGTGAAGGCACTACTTACTTAATAATGGTTATAGTAATTCTTTATTCAAAGTATTTTATTGATTTAATAATTCTTTGTATTGATATTTTATATTCTTGTTGTTTTGATAAATTGTCATTACGGTATTTTCCATTATCAGACAATAATTCATATTATCCGAATAATATTATTGGATAACATTATTGGAAATGTCTAGAAAGTTACATCTAAGAAGAGATTTGGTCACCTAATTGCGGCTATGATGAGGAGAAATCTTTATTGGAAAGCCCTCTTTCCACAGAGCGTACGGTTGTCGATATTGTGATTACGTAATATTATTTGTGAATAATTAATTATTGTTCATATGATAAGAAAAATATCGATTTTATGTGGATATAGATGGAGAAAATTTTTAATGTGACAATTGTTGAAAATTGAAATTTTATCTTTTACGATAAAATAATTCATTTAAATATATTATTATATTTTAATAATATAATAATGGTGATATTTTTACAACGAATGTGGGATATATGAGTATACGAGGAGGAAGAGTATTTTGTTGCAATAAATGTTTAAAACATGTTAAACATGTCGGTGGATCCCATTTATTAATTGAAATTTGATTATAGCATGTATAAAATCGCTTGGTTTGTGGATTTTGGTCAATTTTGTTTGGAATTTGGAAAACTTTCTTCGCAAAGTTGTAGAGAATTGAATTTCCTATAAAAAGTCGCGTGATTGAATTTTTTGATAAAAGGGCTATTTATTATGAATTATTGAAGTTAGAAGCTCGAAATAATTGATTTTTGGAAGTTTTAATTATTTTATTAAGAAAAACGTTTTTATTGTTTTTGGCACATGTGTGGCTGAAGTTTGGACTAGATTTGTGTGCATAGAAAATTTGATTATATATATTATTATTATATTAAATTTTCTCGCTTTGGTGTTCTAAGCATTTTTCTATAAATAGGGTCTTGGGTTAGAATTGAAAATCACACGTAAACTGAGTTTTTTCTCTCTATATTATTGAGCGTATTCTTGTGAGTATTTTGAGTATAATTTGAGTATTGCTATCTGATTGCAAGTTCAAGTCATGCTTTATATCAAGGTGTTTCAAATTTAGAAAATCTTGATCTTTCGAGGTAAGGGATATTTTTTTAAATGATATTATTTATTCTAATATCATTATTTGAAGTATTGATCTGAACTTTTTAATCAAATTTGGAACTTTTAGTGTGGGGTTCTTATTCACGTATCGACCTTTATTCACGATATCTGATCTTATTCACGAATACGGCCTTATTCATCGAAAAATGAAAATTTTTCTTTTTCGTCAAAATATCTATTGTGGATACTAGCTTTGATTGTATCCATGTTTTGATCATTCTTGAATTTTACACCACTATGATTATTTTTGAGGTATTTTTGGACATGGATAAAACAAAGTACGAATCCTTAATCCTTAATCCTTGTCATTTTGTTTCATTGGATTTGTTTCTTTAAAAATATTTTTCATCATCCTCAGTCTTAAATGATGATATTATTGAATATCTTTGGCCTGTAGTGCAAAGATGAATGATTTCTGATGAATATCTTTGGCCGTAGTGCAAAGATGAGCGGTGTTTAGATGAACATGACCGATTGATGAATATCTTTGGCTGTAGTGCAAAGATGAATATTTGATTTCGGATGTATGTTGATTGATGTTACTGAGGATAAAAGATGAGCGACGAACTTTTAAATTCATACATAGAAGATAGTAGTTTGCATTCTCTACTGCTCTCTTCTAATGAATTATTATTTCATTGCGAATATTGGTTTAAAAACTTGTTGTCTATTGTATTCTATTAGTTTTTTTCCTTGTTGAAGACTAATGATAATTTGTTATATATTATCTTAGTCATAATATTCTTTCTTGGGCTAGTTGAGCTCACCCTTTTCCTTTTTGTTCCATTTTCTTCTCGGGAGGCGAGAATATAGCGATGCAGTCGGGGGTATGGAATGAAGGTTCTAGAGAGAGTTGTTTAGTAGTCCTCACCATTTTTGTAAAATAATGTATTAATAAATGTGATGAGGATTTATTTGAGTATAGATATTGTACAGAAGATAATATTTGTATTCAAACTCACAGCTTTTCTTGTTGTAATAATAAAGTTGTAGTTGTTTACATACCATGTATTGACAACTCGAGAATGGGTGATGTATACCTATTTTGGGGGCGTCACAAATCTGAGTGTCTCACCGTATTTTAACCATTAGGGTATTCTAATAGTATTAACTTGGTAACAAACTACGCATTATTTATAACCAACTTATTTTTGTCGTTTTCTTCATCCAATCGCTTTCCGTTATGGGGCCCACACAAGGCTACGCCGTCGTACGAATATTCCTCGACAGTAAAAATATTCCACGACCAAACGAATATTCCCTATCAACAATGAATATTTTAAAATCACTTGCTTGTTTGAAATAATTGCGCATTTTACCCATAACTTACCACATTAATCAAATCAACTCTTACTATTTCAAGATAATAAATAGAGGAAATTTAATTTCATTAAATAATAAGTTGGGGTCTTACAATCGAGTTGTAGGTCGCCTAGTTGAACAGACTCCTTATCTCGCTCTAATAATCGAGCCATGTTCACAACATCTGAATATAGAGAAAATTTATGAGAAATGAGGTATTGACGAATTTCGAGTTTCAAACCTCTCAGAAACATTCGCGTCATACGTTCCTCTTTCTCTACTAAATGAGGTGCAAACTTGGATAACTCCGCGAACTTCACCTCGTACTGGGACACCGTCATATTGTTCTGTTCTAGTCTAATAAACTCTACCTCCTTCATATGACGAATACTTTCAGGAAAGTACTTGTCATTGAACAGTTTTTTAAACTTTTCCCAAGACATGCTGAGTGCGGCTGGATGGGTACGCTTCACAGATTCCCACCATTAATCTGCCTCATTACGGAACATAAAGGTGGCGAATGGAACCTTCTGTTCCTCCGTGCATCCTAAGACATCGAATATCTTGGTAATTTTCTTGACCCACGTCTCGCCTTAATCGGATCCGGCTTTCCCCAGAATTCTGATGGTCCCAACTCTTTGAACTACTTGGCTGTGACAAACCGTGCGTTATTATCATTTCCACCTGTATTTTGAACACGAGTCTCCCTCGTCTGATTTTGCATAAACTGCAAAAAGCTTCTAAACATCCTGTCGTTCATTATCTGCTCAGTGGCGTTGTTCACAGGAGGAACATTGTCAACCTGCTGAACGTTCTCCTCATTGGTGAGTACAGGCGTCTCCACGGTCTCATTTACTCCACTGTTAATATTCTCAGTCGACATTCTCAAATACCGCCATAAAACAAGGGTTAATTAAAGAAATCAACATATCACATAATATATCCTATATCTTGACCGACCAACAAATAAGCTTAGGTAGGACACCTTTAGCGAAGGATTTACTCGTCTCTCTCCTCCTAGTTCTATTCCCGATCTCCGCCAGAGATCATATCCTAAGCTCGATACCAACTGTGACGCCCCCAAAATAGGTCCATTCCATCCAACCCATTCTGAGTCGCCAAATACATGGTACAGAAATAACTACAACTGTGAGACCCCGAATTTTATGAAATAAAAGTGTTCAATTTTTCTATTTTGGTGAATAGTTAAATTGATAAAAGTTTAAAGTTAAGGGTCATATTTGAAAAATTTTCAAAGTAGACAAGTTGTCATAAAATACCGAGTTACAATTCACGGCTTACTATTCACCGAAATTACTATTCACTTTAGTATTGTTCACTCGAGTATTTTCATTATGGGACTATATTATGCTAAATCGCAGAAAAGAAATATTTTGGAATTTGATTTGGTATTTTTCATGAAAATAGTTAGATTCTGAACATATGAGTTAAATATGTTATGTGAAGTAACAAAGTTGAAAATAGGATTTTATGGCTAGAGAATCCTATATAGAGTATATGCATATTTTTTTATGAGGAATTGATAATTGGTGATGATATCTTATGAGTATGGCATTTTGAATGATTAAATGCATTATATGGTAAAGCGTAAACAATTGAGATAAATTATTTATAAATTTAAGAAGTGATTAAAATATTGTTATAATATTAATGATATTAGATTATGAGATTATTAAGTGATTGATAACATAGAGATATTCTTGAATCTGGATAAATTATATTATAAATGTTTAATATTTATCCTTTATCTCATTTGATTGATTCTTTATATCATTATCCTCATGCTTATATTATGTTGAAAGTCAAATACGTGGCTTTGTAGTGCATAGATGGACTTGGTATGATTATGACCGAGGATTGTTGGTATAATCATAACCGTAATTAAAACACGATTATCTTTGGTAGTAGTGCATGGATAATTTGTGGTCGTGATCTTAATGAATACACAATTATCTTTAGTAGTAGTGCATGGATAATTTGTGGTCGCGTGATACTAATGAATACACGATTATCTTTGGTAGTAGTGCATGGATAATTTGTGGTCGTTATACTAATGAATACACGATTATCTTTGGCCATAGTGCATGGATAATTTGTGGTCGTGATCTTAATGAATACACGATTATCTTTGGTAGTAGTGCATGGATAATTTGTGGTCGTGATACTTAATGAATACACGATTATCTTTGGTAGTAGTGCATGGATAATTTGTGTTCGTGATACTTAATGAATACACGATTATCTTTGGTAGTAGTGCGTGGATAATTCGTGGTCGTGATCTTAATGAATATCCTTGGATTAATTATTGGTGAGTCTCGAAATGAAATATTAATTCATGGATGTGGTAAAAGTCATCTTTGGTAGTAGTGCGTTGATAGACTTGGTATGATTATGACCAAGGATTATTCGGTATAATCGATAGTAATTAAAAACACGAATATCCTTGGCGATTGGTGTATAGATAATTCGTGGTCGTGATACTATTAATTGCGTCTCGGCATTATTGGTTTTCTGGTTGTATATCTTTGGCACAGTAGTGCAAAGATGAATTGTTAATGAATATCTTTGGTAGGATTGCAAAGATGAATTTAATATTTTCAACGATAAAGGTATTCAAGGTATCCTCACCTCTTTATCATATCAGGTATGTACCCTAATTTCGAGGGCGAAATTCCATAAGGAGGGGAGATTGTGAGACCCCAAATTTTATGAAATAAAAGTGTTCAATTTTTCTATTTTGGTGAATAGTTAAATTGATAAAAGTTTAAAGTTAAGGGTCATATTTGAAAAATTTTCAAAGTAGACAAGTTGTCATAAAATACCGAGTTACTATTCACGGCTTACTATTCACCGAAATTACTATTCACTTTAGTATTGTTCACTCGAGTATTTGGGACACTTTTTGTGTCGGAGTTACTATTTACGAGTTACTATTCACGGGTTACTATTCACCAAAATTACTATTCACTCTAGTATTGTTCACTCGAGTATTTGGGAAACTTTTTGTGTCGGAGTACTATTCACGAGTTACTATTCACCCGAACAAAATATTTTATGAAAATAACGGCGGAAGTTTTCTGGTTGATCTTTGTTGAACTACTTTCGGTAGTAAAAAGTACGATGTCGTGTGGTTGCGTAGTAGCATTGCGGTATTGATTATTGATATTTATGTGAAGAGTCACTCGGTTTGATTCCATTATTGTCGATTAATAATATGAATTATTATAACGATGATGACGTTTTGTTTTATTCAGTATTATTAACGTAATAAAGCGTAACATCTTTTTATATAAAATAGAAAGTGATAATGACGTTTTGTTTTATTAAGTAATAAAATGAAACATCTTTTTTATATAAAGCAGAATACCTTATTAAAGTTATTACATAAATAGAATATATTATATTTTATTATGCATAGTGTTTTGCGTAGTGTTGCATAGTGTTTGTATAGTAAAATGTTTTTATATAAATAGAATATATGATATTTTATTTAAAAGATTTTTCTTTAAATATGGACCGTCAGATTAAAGTAAATCAAACTGGAGATAGTTCATGGATTAATTACTATGCATTCTATTTTCCTATAAATAGAAGCTCATTCCTTCATTATTTTCTTACGAATTCACTTTGAAACTACTGAGAGAGAAACTATAGAGAAAGAAGAAAAGTATTCGCTACTTCACTTTGCCAATATTCGGTTCTTTTAAGGTAGGGAGTATTATTTGTTGTACAGTAAAGAGTGTTATTCTTTCTTATTCATGAAGAGAACTTACATTATTCCATTCATTATTATTACATTGGAATAACTTTTTGTAAAAGTGGTATACCTATACATAACTTTGTATATGCGGCATACCTATACTTGGTGAAATTCTTATGTTATTTCATTCTTATTTATTACATTGGAATAACTTTGTATATGCGGAATCCCCTATACTTGGCGATCTTCTTCGTTATTCCATTCTTTATTATTACATTGGAATATCACATGCGTGTGTTTTTACAGGACCTAGTTCCATTGTTTATTATTCCGCATTTATTATTACATTTGGAATATCACATACATGTGTTTTACATGGGACTTTGGTTCCATTGTTTATTATTCAAGCATTTATTATTACATTGGATCATCCCGGTTGGTGTGAATTTCACGACTGGTTAAGATTATTATTATTCATTGGAATAACTTTTGCTGTCTTGGTCTACATCGCATGCGTGGTGATTTCTTTTGTTATTCCATTCTTTATTATACCCGGTTGGTTAAAACTTTGACTTCTATACTCCATGAAATTAGTATAATATCCTTGATATTTGCGTTTCATCCAAAGATATCTTTTCATGGAAATATTCTTCCGATCATTCTTGAATTTTACTCTACGAGCGAGTATCTTGTTGACAATTTGGACGTTAATAATTCTGGATAAAATAATTCTTGAACTTGTTTTATTGAATTATTATGTCATTGTCATCATCCTCATGTTATATTATGTTATCTTTTGGCTTTACGTGCATAGATGAACTTAGTATGATTATGACCGAGGATCATTCGGTATAATTATGGCTTGATATAAATGATGTGACAAAAGTCCTCAAAGTGGGCTGTGTAATGCGTTGATGGATAGTTTTTGGTATGATTATGACCAGGGGTGATTCGGTATAGTCATGACCATTGATAATTTGATGAATATCCTTGGCCGTAGTGCAGGGGTGATTCGATGATGTGAAATATTTATTAAAGCTGAGTCTCAGCTATAACAGTGATGAAAAACCTATTAAATCATAACAGATAGTAGATTTTATTCTCTACTTGACTCTTTTAATGGATTGCATGTTCCGTTGCAGTTAAACTTGATGTCTATTGTATTTTATCAGTTTAACACTGTTGAAGGCTAATGATAATTTATTCTGCATTATCTTAGTCATAATATTTCTTCTTTGGGCTAGTTGAGCTCACCCTTTCTTTTCATCTTTATTTCAGAAATGAGAATATATTTGGGACGAGTCGGGAAATGAGTGATGGTCCGAAGATAGCATTAGTAGTCCTCACTATTACATTAAATAGTGTGACGATAAATGTAATGAGGACTCCTTGAGTATGGATATTGTCTAAATGACAATATTCCTATTAGAACTCTCAGTTTATGTATTGTCGTATGTTACACGACAGATGTATAATTAAGTTGTACTTGAATTTATGTACCATGTAAGTGGCGACCCAAGATGGGTAATGTATATTTAATTTTGGGGGCGTCACAACAACTTTATTAATACATTTGTCGTGCAAAATATGACAACACATATACTGTGAGTTTAAATACAAATATTATCTTCTAGACAATATCCACACTCAAATAAGTCCTCATTATTGATACACTATTTTACATAATAGTGAAGACTACTAAAATAACTGTCTTAAACCATCACTCCACACCCCAACTAGTTCCCGCTATATTCTCGCCTCCTGAGAAGAAAAATGGAACAAAAGGAAAAGGGTGAGCTCAACTAGCCCAGTAAAGAATATTATGACTAAGATAATGTACAATAAATTATCGTTAGTCTTCAACAGGAAAAAATCTGATAGAATACAATAGACAACCAGTTTTAGATCAACAACTGCAGAGAAAATAACCATTCACAGAAGAGTTAAATAGAGAATGAAATCTACTAACATCTATGAATTTAAAAGTCCATCATCAATATTTTTTCCCTGTAACATAAATCAATATTCATCTTTGCACTACAGGCCAAAGATATTCATCAGTCGGTCATGTTCATCTCAACACCTGTTCATCTTTGCACCACGGGCCAAAAATATTCATTAATTAGTTATGTTCATCTCAACACCTGTTCATTTTTGCACTACGGGCCAAAGATATTCATAAGAAAATCAACCATCTTTGCACTACAGGCCAAAGATATTCAGTAATGTCATCATTTAGGACTGAGGATGATTAAAAATATTTTAAAGAAAACGAATCCAGTGAAACAAAAGACTAAATAATAAGGATTCGTACTTTAACCAAACCGAGTTCAAAAATACTTCATAAATAATCATAATGAAGTAAAATTCAAGAATAATCAAAACATGGATACAATCAAAGCTAGTATCCATAATAGATATCTTGGACACAGAAAAGAAAATTTAATTTTTCTGTGAATAGTGTCAAATTTGTGAATAGTGCCGTATACGTGAATAGTAACTTCGACACTGAAAGATTGAAATTCCACAAGAAAAAAATTATCATCCTTCATGAATAGTACTCGTGAATAGTAATTCGTGAATAGTAACTCGTGAATAGTAACTCATGAATAGTAACTCATGAATAGTAACTCCGACATGAAAAGATCAGAATTTCACAAGAAAAATCTTACCAATATTACAGCATAATGATATTGAAAGAAATAATATCATTTAAAAAGAATAACATCCCTTACCTCGAAAAAGACAATATTTACATTTGGAATCTTTGGATATAGTCTTTGAAGGAAACTTGCATGACCGTATAAAGCAACACTCAAAGTATCAAAATGCTCACAAGAATACGCTCGATAATATAGAGAGAGAAGTAGAGAGAAAACTTCAGTTTCTGGTGTGATTTTCAATTCTAACCTAAGCACCCTATTTATAGAAAATTGCTTAGAACACCAAAGCAGAAAATTTAATATAATATTAATATATTTAAATTTTTGTTAAGCCCACCTTTGAAGATCTGAATTCAGCCATTAACATGTGCAAGTGAGGGGCACCAAAGTGCAAAAAACGTTTTTCTTCAAATAAATATTTTAAACTCCAAAAATCAATTATTCTGGAACTTCGGAACTTCAATAATTCATAATAAATAGCCCTTTTGTCAGAAAAATTCGATCCTTATTTTTTTTTCTACAGGAAATTCTATTCTCTACAACTTTGCAGAAGAAAGTTTTTCCAAATTCCAAACAGAAATTGACCGAAATCCACAAACGGGCGATTTTACAGGCTATAATCAAATTTCGGTCAAAAATTATGTCCACCAACACACAAAACATGTGTTAAACATTTAATGCCACAAAAATACTCTTCTTACTCATATACTCATATATCCCACATTCATTGTAAAAATATTAGCATTATTATATTATTAAAATAATATATATAAATGAATTATTTTATCAGAAAAAGATAAAATATTAATTTTCAACAATTGTCACATTAAAATTTTTCTCCATCTATATCCACATAAAATGAATATTTTCTTTATCATAATAATCAATAATTAATTATTCATAAACAATATTACTGAGAATCACAAGATGCAGAACTGTGCCGGTAGTTCAAGAAAGAGTGGGCTTTCCGATAAGGACTTCTCACTTCTTGGTAGCATGATTAGATGACCAAACCTCTCCTTGAGCAGAACTTTCTAGACATTGCCAATAATGTTATCTAATAATATTATTCCAATAATATGAATTATTGCTTTGATAATGAAAATACTGTGCAGTGACAATTATTGAAATAACAACAATATAAAATATCAACGTATCAATTATTGAATCAATAAAATAAAATATTAAACAGTAATTACTATTACAATTATTGAGTAGTGCCTTCTTACGTAAGAATCAATAATTGGTGCAATACTGGTAATGCTACCGTGTTTTAACCAAGAGTATTTCAACAAGATAATTGATAACAACTTCTACTGGTCATTTATAAACAACTTATACTTGTCATTTTCTTCATCCAATCACTTTCCATTATGGGGCCCACACAAGGTCATAGTAAATCACGAATATTCCGACAATGAGAATATTTCACGACCAAACGAATATTTCTCGACAACAATGATTATTTTATAACCACTTGCTTATTTAAAATATTTGCACATTTTACCCATAACTAACCACATTAATCAAATCAACCCTTACTATTTCAAAATAATAAATAAAAGAAATTCCATTTTATTTAAAAAAAATAAATTCGGGGTCTTACAACAAATATCATTTTTGAATATTATGGAATAAATTTGATATAATGTTATAGTTGTGGGTAATATTTATAAATTTTGCAAAGTACGCATACATGGTGATTTATGTTGTATTCCATTCTTTATTATTACATTGGAATATCACATCGGTCGTAGACACGCTTTGACACAGTTTACATTATTTATTATTACGATGGAATAACTTTCGCTCTATAAGTACCGCGTGCATGGTGATTTCTTTTGTTATTCTATTTTTATTATACTCAGTTGGTTAAATTTTTGACTTCTACACTCTATGAAATTAGTGGAATATTCTTGATATTTGCGCTTCATCCAGTATCTTTTTATGAAAATATTCTTCTGAGCATTCTTGAATTTTATTTTACAAAAAAGTATCATGTTGACAATTTGGACGTTATTAGTTCATGAATAAATTAATTCTTGAACTTGTTTTATTGAATTCTTATATCATTGTCATCATCCTCATGTTTATATTATTTTTGAAAGTCAAATACGTATTGTGTAGTGCATAGATGGACTTGGTATGATTATGATCAAGGATTATTTGGTGTAATCATGACCGTAATGTTACAAATGATGTGGTAAAAGTCCTCATTGGTCCGAAATGCATTGATGGACAGTTGTTGACATGATTATGACCATTGATGAATACACAAATATCCTTGGCCCGTAGTACATGGATAATTTGTGGTCGTGACCCTAATGAATATCCTTGGTCGTGAGTGCGGGGATGATGTGGATTATTTATTGTTCGAGAGTCAAATGATAAAAGTGATGAAAAACCTTTTAAATCATGAAAGATAGTAGATTTTATTCTCTACTTGACTCTTTTAATGGATTGCATGTTTATTCAAGCAGATTAAACTTGATATCTATTGTATTTTATCGGTTTTAACTTATTGTTGAGGACTAATGATAATTTATTTTGCATTATCTTAGCCATAATATTTTTCTTTGGGCTAGTTGAGCTCACTCTCTTTTTTTCACTTTGTTTTCTTTAGGAAATGAGAGCGTGGTAGGGACTAGTCGGGAACGCGAAGTGATGGTTAGAGATGGTGTCTTAGTAGTCCCTCACTATTCTATTAAATAGTGTGATAATAAATGTAATGAGGACTAAATTGAGTGTGGATATTATACAGATGACAATATTTGTATTAAAACTCACAAGATGTATTTTTTGTCGTATTTTACACGATTGTTGTATAATCAAGTTGTATTTGAATTTAGTACCATATATTTCGCGACTCAAGATGGGTGATGTATACCTATTTTGGGGGCGTCACATTTGGGTTTTATTAGTAGTTATTTAAATTGTTTTAAAATAAATTTAGGAAGACTTTAAAAAGTGTTTTGGTTATAGTTAAATTATAAGCCCATTCCAAATACCAAAAAAACAAGTGCGAGTTTATTTTTCAAATAGCATATATATTTTATAATTACTTATTCATTTTATATTTAATGATTATGAAATATTTTTTAAAATTTCACAAATTAACTCACTACTGCTCTAACAATGTTTACAAACTTTAATTGCTCGAAAATGTATAATTAATGAGCTAAAGGAATTTTATAAAGAATAAATTGTTTATAAAATAATATAATATTAATTATAGTAGACAATTGTATGTAATTTGTATTTATTTAATTTTTAAATTAAACATTGTAATCATTCTAATCTGAATAGTAAGATAATTTGTGAAATTCAGTTTTTTTATAAACATCATCTATAAACCAAATAAAATATTAAAAATAATGATATTTATAAAATAAAGATGTGTTTTGCCTTATTTTAAAAAAAAATAAAATATTAAACACTCATAAAACTAACATTATAATTATGTCTCTTTATAACTTAATCTAATTATAAACTATATTATAATAATTATGCCCTTTATGTTGTAAATACTAATTCAATTTACTTCAAAATAATAAGTCATTTTAAAGTTTTTAAAATCATAAATAGTATTTTGATTCTAGTTAAATTTTAGGTTTAATAAGATTTTTAGTAGTAGTTAATAGCCCAAAGCCCCGTAACCAAAAAAGAAAGAAAATAAAATGAGAAGACAGATGAATTTCTCATTGCTAAATAGCCTTAAATTGTCTAAACATATAACCAAATATTTAATGCCCACCAAAAAAACCCTAATTAATAAGTCGAAAGTATATTCCCGAAAAATACAAAGCACAATTATATTCTACTTTCTTAACACCATACATTAGTTAATACTCCATCCTTTTATTTATTTTGCTTATAACATTAATATTGCCAGATCTTTCTAGTGAATAGTCAAATTCCATCTCTAATTGTATTTAAATAAATAATCGAATTTTTTTTTTTTCTTTGTTTTGGTTCTTCTTCCTATTTGAGACAACTGTTTTTTTTTTTTACACATTATAACTAAACTCTTCCTTCTAAGAAAAATCAATAATTTGCAAAAACATTTTTTTCTATATTAAAAAAAGTTGGAAGTTTTGAGTGGAGATGTAAATGCAATTTCAAAGAGTAAATCTAGGGAATTGATATAGTAAGTGTGGTACACTCTTATACGAAAGAGAATATCGTAAAAATAACATTTTAAAATATCAATTCCATATATTAGATTTACTTTCTCCTTCCTAAATGCATTATAAAAAATAAATAGATTAGAGCAGTTTATACATGGCCTTCACCTAAGGTGGTAAAATAAACAAATAGTTTGAACCGATTAAATGCTGATTCGAATTAAAAATTCGATTTGAAATGATTTCAAAATTAAAATGAGTCAAATATGAACAAATTTTAAAGTTCAATAATTTACTCGAAACTCTTCAAATTATAATTTTCTATTGATACTCGGATCATATTCTCGTTCGAAAAGTTCAAACTGCTTGAACTCGATTCGAAATAATCGTCTTCATTAAGTAATTAAACGAGTTTCAATTAAAACTTATTTTATACTCCATAAATTTTATAAACCAAATACTCGACTAGATCATTTAGGCCCTTACTTCCAATTAGGACTGAATAAAAAACGGGTATAAGCGAATAATCGAACTAAATCGAAATAATTTAACCAAAATTTCTTGATAATTCGGGTATTTTTTATAATTCGATTGTATCCGAATTTTTTTCCCGGTTTACGGTTATGGATTCACGTTTCAATTTTGCGTTATTCAGTCTAACCAAATAAGATTTGGGTGTCTGCTGCTGTTCTGCCTCCTCCACAAACACATGGGAGAAATAACTACGCCCATCATTCTCTTCTGAATCTCTTTGATCCACTGGGCCAATATAGTGAGGGTAGTCATTGTTGGGGAAGTAAGAATCATCGTTATCCATCAGCTGCGGTCCGTCTTCATGATCCACCACCGCACTTCCGCCGCTCCCCGCACTCAGACGATCCTCTGCCTTCACCGTAATTTGAAGGAAAAGAATATCAGCAGCAGCTTCAGTGGGAAGTGGGTCAGGTTTCTTATCCAGCATTAGTATTTGGGCCACCTCCTTAGCTTGCAACTTTTCAGACAAGGATATAACCTGCAGTAGTAAAGTCTCATTTTTTACAATTCGGTTAATGGGTAATTCAATTATTTGTTAGGATACCAAAAGTACATAAATTTCGGTTATAACCGAATGCTTAGTCCTGTTTCCAACTCATTTGTTTATCGGAGAAGGATGAAATAAATTTGATATATTCATAGGGTAAAATGTAAATGTGGTAGCTGAAGCTTGTGATGGAAAATACACTCTTGACAACTTCGTTTATCTATTTGTCGTGTCACAAAAATACAACGACAAGTATCATGTGAGTTATAATACAAATGTATGTAACTCTAAGCGACGCCTCGACCACAACCTTACTGATGATACGTTACATAAAATCTGGTCAAAAATTATTTTAGAAATTAAAATCTTTGGAAAGTCTTTCGAGGAAACATTAAATGCGTGGGGAGGTAATGAATCTAAGTTATGATAGATATCATATGTCAGGAGAATTATCTCTTGGTTGACCCGATAAACCCCAAAGAAAAATGAGAAGATTACTTATCGTATTCCTTCCGATGGTGAGTTTTCTCTTGACATGTAACTATCTCCAACATCTCCAAGTAAAAATTATATTTTAAATAAACTCTAAGATCATATAGGTAGTCCTCGTAGATATACTTCGTGAAGTGGATGTGCACAAATACTGTCTTTATGATAACACGAGGTTGTATGTCATTAGACATCTTGTATGATAAGATGAAAACACCCTTCCAAAGTTGGGTTAGCTCACCCTATTCGGTTCACCAAAATTAAATATTAAATGACATATATATATAATCTGACACACACTTATTTAAAGTTCTCGATAAAATTATTTTCATACTATTTAGGGAGAACCTCAAATTTATAGACCACCATTCTATTCCTCATTATTATCTGGGCCGACCCAAATTCACACTCTTATTACCTTATAAAGAAGAGTACTCAAATGGTGGGCGAAGATATACTCGAAGAAAACTTGCACTACGTTCGAAAGCTTTCTTAAACTCTCTAAAGAAATACGTTCAAGATTATAGAAGAAGAATTTCTCTATAGTTTCTCTCTCTAGAGTTTCGAGTGAATTAAAAGAAATGATGAATGAATGAGCTTCTATTTATAGGAGAATGAATTTGCATAGTAACTAATTCATAAAGCTATTCAAATTGATTTACTTTTAAGCAGATGATTACAGATTGATTTAATAAAATATTCTAATAAAATAAAATCTTTTAAATAAAATATAATATATTCTATTTATAATCAAATAAAGCGAATAACTTTATAAAAGTATTACATTTTTATAAAAAAAATTACTTATCTAAAAACACTACGCACGCACTATGCAACACTACGCATAATAAAATATAATATATTCTAATTATTATACAATAAAGCGAGATAACTTTATAAAAGTATTACATTTTTATATAAAAATTTTTCATTTTTATTGCATTAATAATACTAATAAAACAAAACTTCATCATCACTTACTTTGAAAAAAATTTCAAATGTCAGCCTTAACTTTAAACTTTTATCAATTTAACTATTCACCAAAATAGAAAAATTGAATACTTTTATTTCATAAAATTCGGGGTCTCACATCACAATCTCCCCTCCTTATGAAATTTCGCCCTCGAAATTTACGTACGTTCCTGGTATTTCGAAGAGATGAGAATACCTTGCTTTCTTTTCGGATTGTACCTTCCCGGTTATTTTCTCTGTATCATGATTTTCCTATTGCTCATCTCCTGTGTTTCAGATATCATTCTAGAATATACCTTCAAAACAAAGGTTAATTGACATATCATAATTTGTCAACTTATAAAGTAAACAATTTTAGCTTAGGTAAGTCACACACTAGCGAAGTATATTACTCGTCTCTCCCCTCTTAGTTCTAGACTCTTATCTCCGCTAGCGACCATATCCCTAAGCTCTGATACCAAATGTGACGCCCCCAAAATAGGTATACATCACCCATCTTGGATCGTCAGAAAATACACTACTGACAACTTCATTTATACAACTGTCGTGCAAAATACGACGACAAGTATACTGTGAGTTATAATACAAATGTATGTAACTCTCATGGTGCCTCGACCACAACCTTACAATGGTATTGTTATATAAAAGTACTGATAAAGCTGTTTTAGAAATTAAAATCTTTGGGAAGTGCTCGAGAAACGCCCGTACATGGGAAGCCAAGTGAATCTAAGTTATGATAGATATCATATGTCAGAGAATTATCTTTGGTTGATTGATAGACCCCAAAGAAAAATGAAAAGATTACTATCATGTTCCTTCCAATGACGAGTCTTCTCTTGACATATAACTATCTCCACTTTGTCTCCAAGTAAAAATTATATTTTAAATAAACTCCAAGATCGTATAGGTAGTGCTTTCGTAGATATCTTTCAAGAAGTGGATGTCTGACAACCCGCTGTCTTATGATAACACTGAGGTTGTATGTCATTAGACATCTTGTATGATGTAATGACAAAACACCTCCCAAAGTTGGGTTCGGCCTCACATTATTTGGTTCACCAAAATTAAATATTAAATGAGCGTATCTGATCGACACACTTATCTAAAGTTCTCGATAAAATTATTTTCATACTATTTAGGGAGAACTTCAACAGCCTATGAACCAACATTTCTATTCTAATGTTATCCCCATTTCGACCTAACTACACTCTTATTACCTTATAAAGAAGAATACTCGGTGGTGAGGCGAGGATATACTCGAAAAAAAACTCAGACTACGCTCAAAGCTTTCTTAAATTCTAAAGAAATCGCCAAGAGATTATAGAAGAATAATTTCTATAGTTTTCTCTCTCTAGAGTTCAAATTGAATTCGTAAGAAATGATAAAGGAATGAGTTTTATTTATAAGAGAATGGATGCAAGATAGTAACTAATTCATTAAGCGGTCCAGATTGATTTACTTTTTAAGCTGAGACGGTCAGGATTGATTTAATAAAATATTCTAATAAAACAAAATCTTTTAAATAAAATATAATATATTCTATTTATAATCTAATAAAACGAATAACTTTATAAAAGTATTACATTTTTATATAAAAAGATTTTACTATCAAAATCTTATCGCAGATAATTATACAACACTACGCATAATAAAATATAATATATTTTAATTATTATTTGATAAAACAGATAACTTTATAAAAGTATTCTGTTTTATATAAAAAAAATTTCTGTTTTATTACATTAATAATACTAATAAAACAAAACTTCATAATCACTTACTTTGAAAAAAATTTCAAATGTCACCCTTAACTTTAAACTTTTATCAATTTAACTATTCACCAAAATAGAAAAATTGAATACTTTTATTTCATAAAATTCGGGGTCTCACAAAACTTTAGGTGTTTTTGAGTATTGAGTCCCTTTAATTCTTTTGGTCAACACAAAAATTTGGATATTGAGCACATGTGCGTTGACTTGCCTATGACAGTGTTTTCCAATTAATTGCGAAAAACAGGGTCCTTCCCAAGATTCGAAACCAAAATCCATAGTTTGAAATTTTAACCATGAGACCACTTGAGCACTACAAACTTAATTGTTAAATAATTCCTAGAATTAAGTTTTGTATTAAATCAATTCATTTTTCCCAAGAGAATATTAAAAAGCAAATGTACCCATCAGTACATACTCAAAGAATATATTATTTACCAAATTAATTTATAACATTATTAGGGGTGAAGCAGCAGATAAATATCGGTCAAAGGCTCAATCCCAGTATCGAAATCGATCAAATTTTGATCACAGATATCGGTTTAATAGGTTTCTTAGATTTGATCTCGATTTTACCTAGAAAATTAATATAATTATTATTTTATAATAACAATTATTATTCATATTATTATTATTTTTATTATTATAATCATTATTTTATTATTATTATTATTATTAATTATTTATTAATAATAAAAAAAATAGAAAACAGGTATATACCAGTCCGATTCGATAAGACCGAACCATAAAAAGGCCGTACTGAAAAATCGATAATCGGATCGGTTCTTTTTGTACCGAACTGGAAAAATCGAAATATTTACCCAGTCCTAAGCATTATTGTTATAATACAAATTTTAATAAAAAAAAATAAGATATAAATTTTCAAATATATAATATATATTATTAAAATACAAAATCAAAATAATATTTAATAAACTAATTCAAATTTTAAAATACAAAAAAAGTTTTGAACACTAGTTATTATTTTAAATTTTGAAAACTAATTATTATGTTTAAACTACACATTTACAAGCACACCCTAACTAGCTAATTAACCCACTACCTAATCAAAACCAAATTCCATTCTCAGACTTTGTTTACCTCGTCTGTCACTTATTTTTTCCCAATAAGAACATCTTGTAGCCTATTTCTCTTTAAGCAGCAAAATAGTGATTAACTGATGCCATTAAAAGAAGAGCAAATAATTAAAAACTCTATAGACTAGAACCCCATGGTTTGTTATGTGAAGAATGAATTAACGCATGGGAGAAAACAATCGACACTAGCGGCGTGGTGGTTGGTCGGCACGGGATCTTCCTTCAATATACCAAAGCATGTCGTTGCCTTCTCTCTTCTGCTGATCTACTTTTTTATTTCAAATTTTTCTCCCTTTTTCTCTATATCTGTTTCTGAGTTTGGAACAGAAAAGAAAAAAATTAAAAATTTAAATTAGAACAGAAAAGAAAAGAAAAGAATAGAAAATTTGAAATTTTATTTTATGTTGTTTCTGAGTTTTTAATAGAAAAGAATAGAAAATTTAAAATTGAGTAAGCGTGAGTTGTAATTTAAAATTTATTATATTAAAAGTTGAGTATAATATGAAATTATAAAAATATTACTTATTTACAATTTATTTTTCCTCATTCAAAATCGGATCAATTTTGAATGGGAAAACTTTAACTTAAAAAGTGGTCAAATTTTATCATCTTTTTTCTTTTTTATTTATTAAAAAGCTAGAAACATAAAATTAGAAAGAAAACTTAAATTTTCGATCTATTTTTTTCTTTTTCATAGCCCATTTTAAATGAAACAGAGTGTTAATGTTTGAATTTTTAATTGCGGGCGATGGGTGGTTTATGGTGGTGGTGCACAGCGGTTGCTTTGATTGTGGAGGGATGAGGTTATCAGGATCAGAGTCCACGAGAAGTGGATTGAATGAGGAATTGGCGTCCGTGGAGTGGCGGAGAGGATCAAAGGTGTGGTAGGAGATGAGGCGGCTTTGGAGGAGAGAGACGTAGAGGAGGAGGACGGTGGTCAGGGCGCAGAGAGGAAAGGGGGAGAGGGGAACAGAGGAGAGAGAGCACCTAAGTTTTTTTTCCTTGTTTTTTAAAATAAAATAATCATTTTTAGATTTAATTAAATTAATTTGTAAAATTTAAATTTTATTACAAATTTATATATAATTTTAAAATAAAAAAAATAATTGATAAAATTAAAATTACATTAAATAAAATTAGTTAACTTTAAGATTTTATAATTGAATTTGGATAGAAATTAATTTAGTATATAAATTATTTTTTTGTTAATTTAGACAAATCAACGCATATATGACGCTCAATATCCAAATTTGCAAATAGAGAAACAGACTCGATTTGTGTTCACACACACAAAAAAAAAAGGCTCAATGCCAAAAATACCTAAAATTCAGCTGCCCACATTTTCATTTTAACCTATATTCATAGATTTACTGTCTGTAAAAATGGCTAATCACGACGAATCCAACCCCCTTCTGACAAAACAACCTGAGGTAAACGATGAAAAGAAAGCCACAAAACCCGATTCCACAACTACTTCTCCGCCAGCTGCAGAACCGGCGGTTATCGGTGGTACCAACTACGGGTGGACGGCGGATGGATTACCGGTGATGAGGCAGGGGAGCGTGGTCGGGGAGCCCTTGCGTAGGGCACATTGGGATTCAAGCCTCTTTGCTTGTCTCGGCCGCAACGATGAGTTTTGCAGCAGCGATCTCGAAGTTTGTAAGTTTCTTCTCAACCTATATATGTGTATTTTATAAATCATAATATATATTGTTTTACATGTATCAGAACCTTCTTTTGATGGGTTTTTCGGTAGCTTATTTGTCCTCCATTGTTGAATTTTTTTTCCTGCATTGCAATTTCTTATATGTTTTGAAATTGACTGAATTAAATTAAGAGATTTCTGCTTCCATATCTTAAAATTTTGTAGTTAAAATTATAATTAATTGTTCAATAAACTTCAGGATGTAAGCATTAAACAATATCTTGACTAATTCTTGTTGCAGCAAGCAATTAAGGAAATCTGAAGACAATACTAATATGTCAATAACGCAGAAAATCAAATATATGTCTCTGATTGCATGAAGATATAAATACTTTTGCAATTACAGAACTTTGATTGACCCTTCCTAATCTTTGTCTATCCTCCTGTTGCCTCTTTGTTTCTTCTTTGTTCAACTGTCCTTCCCAACACTTATTCTCACTTTGTATCTATTTTTCTTTCTTAGTTTAACTAACTTGATATTAATTTACACTCCTGATAGAAGTTGTTGTACCCATTTACATCTTCAATAAGGAGTATTAATTATTAGATGAATGCTAAGCTGTGCTATAACTTGTGGTTATCGTACATGCTACGATTTTATATAACTCCTTAATCCCAAAGTGAGTCCCATTTTGAAAATCATGCATTCCAGAAAGTTATCAAATTTCCATTTAACGTCCCAACTTAATTTAAATAAAAATATTGATATTAGCTGAGAGGTAGATCTTGCTACATCTCATTTAAGGGAATTCTTTTAACATCAGGAAAAATAAAGTTTCGAATATCATGCCACCTTTTAGTCTAGTTTTAAAAAGTGGGATTTTCATTTTGGGATGCACAAAAAGAAATATGGGACTCTCATTTTGTATGGAGGAAGTATCAGATTGGTATGTTTTGTTAAAAGGATGATCTTCATGACACAGATAATGTGATTGTAGTACCTGTTTCCCATGTTCCATATGATTGTACTAATATAGTGTATTCAACATATTTTAAAATATTTTTTTGTTGATTTCAATTTGTGTGTGCCTCTCAATATTGCTTTCCCCTACTTAATTTTATGCCACTTTTCAGGTATTCTTGGAAGTGTGGCCCCTTGTGTGCTTTATGGAAGCAATGCTGAAAGACTTGGATCTGCTTCTGGGATTTTTACAAATCACTGCTTGCCTTACTCTTGTTTATACATGATTGGAGATGCCCTCTTTGGTGGCAACTTCCTGGCACCCTGGTTTTCTTATCCTAGTCGTTCAGCCATCCGCCGAAAATTTAACCTAGAGGCAAGTCCCAATATTACATGAGCTTCCATATTATTTGTTCTTTACTTTGCATGTCTCAATAGTTTTAGACATGTATTTGTTAATAGATTGAACTTTCTTCCACAGTCAGCCTCATTCGTTGTCAATCTTTTAAATATGGGATCTTTCTTGCTACCATTCCACATGCATCTGTCTTCTCATTGTTCTACTATTCAAGTGAAAAGCTCTGTTGAACAGGCATGTTCATGAAAGTGCTTCTGTAGTTTTCTTTATTTTATTCTCTTCGTTACAGGAATTTTGTGTTACCAAACTTGCTTATTAGCATGTTCAAATGTGCATTCAAAACAAAACAACTATTCGATATGGTGTTCTCTGGCCATTCTTTTTTTACCCCTCGTAGATTAAACTGTTCCCCACATTTCATCATCTGAAGCAACTTAATTGTTATTTATTTAGTTAAAAGCAGGATTCCAACGCCCCCCCTTCCCTTTTTCATGTATACAAAAAAAGGGGCCATTTTCTTCCTTTTTGCTTGGGTTTGTCTTCTTTGTCTGACTTTTCTAATCATCATCTCTTTAGCATTCTATTTCTATTTTCTGTTGAAGCTTTTCTTCATATTCAAAGCTAGGCCAGACCATGTTTTAGTTCTTCAGTTACTTTATGGGATGCCTCTTCTAGTAGCTTTATATGTAGTAAAAAGCCATGTGCTCTTGGAATTTATTCCATATATATAGATGTATATGTATATCTATATGACTTCTCATGTTACTGGTTGGCACAAACAGGGCAGCTACGAGGCACTAAACCGATCATGTGGGTGGTGTGGAAGCTTAATTGAGGACGAGGTGCAACTCGAGCAGTGTGAGTCAGCTTGTGATTTTGCAACCCATATATTCTGCCATCCATGTGCCCTTTGCCAAGAAGGCCGTGAACTCCGTCGCAGGCTTCCTCATCCTGGGTTTAATGCCCAACCAGCATTGGTTATGAACCCTCCTCCGGAGCAGAGCATGGGTCGTCACAGAGCATGAGTATTCTGACACATACCTGTTCTTATCATCCAGCTGTAGTCGTTGTGTACTTTGGTATTTTGAATATCCGCTGAATTGTAGCTGCTTTATCTGAATTGCGCTTGATTTCAGTTGTTTTCCAGATGTGCATAATATCCGCTGAATTATTATTATTATTATTATTATTATTATTATTATTACTCCAGCACTTTCTATCTAAAGCGGGTGTGACAAGTGACTTGGATACAAGTAGCTTTGAGATTTATGATAATATACGGCTTGTTTTATAGTAAAGATTAGATGAGCCAAAAACTTCTTTAGTGTGTATGCTGTCCAATTTAATTACTAAATGGCCATTCTGTCGTCTGTTTGCCTTGTTGTTCTTGATGGCCAAGGGGGCAAAATTACTATGTCATGCATCTTGGATTTTGAAGCTCCAGGCCATGTTCTTTTTTTTCTTGGTTTGTTCTTTTGGTAATTGTAAGAACTTCATTTCCCTTGATTTGTACTGCAAAACATATATTTTTGCATATGATATCTTCAGGAAATCAAGACCACAAAGAAGAGGAAGCCATAAACTCTCAGCTCATGCCCGAAATATTGGATTTATGTAATTTTTCACGGTAAGTCTATGTTATGGTTACAGGAGCAATTTTTGGCGTGAATCCTATTCGGAGTGGGTTTCTTGATATAAACTGGACACGCATCTGCTACTTATGGTGGTGTCGGTACAAATTTAATTTATACTATAATTGTCTGACACAAGGTTTAAAATAGCGCTACTGGCTACTGGCAATTGAACCCATGTGTTCCTATCCTAAAATCCATATGGAGAGCCGTGAATCTAGGAAAAATCGTTTGTTATCTTAATCTATCTTTTAAAACGCAAAATTTCTGATGAAGGGGCTCTTAAAGCTCGAAATTTAACTGAAAGCAGCTGCGCGTTGAAAGCCAATTTCAGCATTCAACAAGCAGGCAGCACTATAAACACCTCTCTACAAATCACCAAAACGCACAAGTAATGGTGATTGGTTACTTGATAAAATAATATTGTTGACCCGTATCAAAACAAGCTTCTTCAACTCGTTCCTTGAAGATGGAATAGGGAAAAATGTCAAAAGTTCTGTCCATGAACTATAATTTCCATTGGGGACCCATATCCAATAACAGATGCCTAAAAAATATTTGGACACAAACCAACAAGGTAATAATGAGGTATGACAATTGACAGCGAGAGTAGTGCCACGTATCCCTGTTTCTAAATATCTATTTTGTGTTTAAAAACAGTCTCTATATGCAAAGCCACATCGTGTTTAAAAAACGAGTCGATGCATATCTATATTGTGTTTTAAAACTACTTTTGAGACTGTTTGATTAGCAGGGTTTGTTTCGAATAAAAATAGTCTGAACAGTTAAATTTTAGACGATTTGAGTTAAATGACAAAGTCCTATTTTTTTGACTGAATGGGCTGAATATTTTTTTTTTACAATATTAACTAATATTAAATAAATTTACAACAATTTTGAATTTTTCATAAAAATCTATTATTCATATGTTTTAGACATGTTTTCATTCAAATTCAACTCATTCAGATTCTGATTCATTCAATTTTTATCAAACACTCCTTTCTTTCTCTACGTCATCCACATGTATTTGTTCAAATACAGTCTAGAAACACACGCAGGTCCAATCCCCATGTCGGGGGCCAAAATTATCCATAAAAAAGAGAGTAAGAAATCAAAATAAATACCTACCCACAATACTGATATATTAAAAAAGGTTGAATGCAATGATTGAGCAAAATCCTCAAATCATCATGCGTTAAAGAGAAATATTCTTAAATCCCAGCCAGTAGAATGTTTTACTATTTTAGGGATCAGGGTGTAATTCCTAATTTCTCAAGCTAAATTTTATAGGTATGCTGAGAATAAAGGAAAGGAAGTCACCGGAGGAATACGTAACCATTGCAAACAAAAGTTCTGGACTCGAAGGACACTGGAGACAATTCCTCAACATTGAAGAGGAAAACAACACTCTAAATTGTCTACTCTCCTGGTGCAGCAACACCTTGCTTAAGTTTATCCCTCTTCAGCTTCTTCTTGGAGACTGGCTTCTTTTTCCTTGGAGGAAGGGTCTTCTGAGCATAGGTATAGAGTACATAATTCCCGACAAGAAATGTTAAAAGTAGGCCACCAACAACAAGGAGGACGACCAATCCAGGGTTGAATCCTTGGAGTTCAGAGTCATCAATCTTCCCCTGCTCACCATTCAGATGATATATGCTTATGTATTAAATCCAGCAACTTATAAGCTGGCAACCATTAAAGACAATACCGGCAAAGAAAACCACATAAGTGAATATTCAGATCTCTACTTCAATGCAGTCATTATAAATCAGCAGTTATTGAGGTTTTTAGCATAAATCATAACTTGATACATTCAACAATTACCTCTTTTGGATTTTGACTGTATTAAACTTAAAATAATATTTTTCCAAAGTATAACATTTCACCCCGTGATGTCACACTTGAAAGGAAACACCGAGACATATAAGTGATTGATCAAGAAACTCAGAGCATTGAGACACAAACACAGAGACATACAAGTGATTTATCAAGAAACTTGGAGCATTGAGATACATCTAAAATGGATCAAATTAGAGGGACCCGCAAAAAGGTACTAAATCATGCTTGTCTGGCAAATCAAGAACACAAAGGTTTTAAAAAATCATATTAAAGCAACAGAAATTCTGAGGTTCCTGTCCAATCCAGCATAACTAACTTATTTTATTGGCCACATCAGTGGCATGATTCAATTTCAATTAAATTATTATCTAACTAAACATAGAGGAACCATGACAACATTTGCAATGCACAAGCTCTTTCCTCATAAATACACATCTACTACTGTAATAGTGTAATGCATCATCAAAACATTGTACAATTAGATTTACTATTTTATTTGGGTGAAAAATGAAATGCATTAACCAATTAGGTGAACTGTGAACTTAAAATTTCCGGATATATGTCCAATAGATACATCCAATCAAGTATTCAAAGATTCAATAACAGAGACAATTAGTTCTGCAAAACAAGTTTAAACTTGTCAACTTGTAGAATTTGAAGGGAGAGCCATAATAGAGCTAAAAAGATTTGAAATTTTCAGAATTCGAAGTCATATATTCAGATTGACAATAGTATTCAGTTCAAACAACGGTATAAGGGCAATAAAATAATCAAATCGAAGGATTTTCGAAAAGAGAGAATAAAGAAAACATCGAACAGATAAAATTAAAGATCCAAAGTACAACAGCTTAAAAAATAGCATCAAATAACTAAAATAAAAATATATAAGTCATCAAATCAGATCTGGTAAAATCAATAACAGAAACTATGAGATGGATTTTTTCAGATCTATGAAATGTACCGTGTGTTCGAATGAAGGAGGATCGCGATCCGGAAAATCGTAATCCATTTGAGTGAGAACTGAGAGACAAGGCGCTGACTTTGGGAGACGTAGATTTCGAGGATGGAACGAAATTAGTGAATTTTCAGTGCTGAGTGTTTGTAAGCTCAAGGGTAAAATGGATAATAAGTGAATTTGTTAATTGGTTTCCATTTGGTAAGCATAGTACAGTAACTTTTATATAAGAGTCAATTAATCCCTATTTAAAATTCTTAAAATTAAATGAGTTGTCTAACCCAATAAATCATGAGTTAATAGACAGGTTAATGGTTAATAGGGTTGCAAGAAGGAAAGAGCCAAAACCTCTACGAGTAACATGACATGGTTGGCATCTCTCATATACAATTACAACTTTACAATTCACTCTCTTTTTTCTCCAATAATTTCAACTCCCCCTTTCTTTTTCTTCATTTCTTTTCCGGTTGCAAAAACTCACAAACATAATGAATCACTTCTTACATCATTTGGGACAGCAGTCGACTTGCAGCCAACCGGACTCTGTATATGAAGAGATTAAAGTTCTTAAAGGAGGTAAAATGACAAAAAGAGAAGATCAAATTTACCAAAAAAAAAAAGAAGAAAGAGAAGTGAAAGTAGCAAAGTATATCTTAATGCTAATTTTGAGGTTTAATGCTCTAGTGCTGTAAAATAAAGTTGTAATTAATAATGAAGGTGTAGATTTATATTTATAGTAATCACACCACGTTCTCCAAGTCCTTCCCCGCATAAGAATAAGATTTAAGATACCTTAATGAAATTAAAGTCGATTTTCTTCAAAAAAAGAAATCGGATTGTATCCGGACTCTTTCTTTAAGAGTTGAAAATCAAATATAGTTAGGAATATTAGATTCCTTAAAATCATCAACTATCCAAATAGGTTCCCATGTGGTGTAATTACCTCCGTGCAGACTATGGCCCACTGTATCATCTGGACCCAAAAAAACGCGCTCTAACATTGCCCCCACTCTTATTACAAGAAACTTAAAATAAGAGAGTTCATCAATTAGTCATGAAAGACGTTAATTCGTCCCGAATAACGTTGTCTGTTCGGGAGGAAGGTGATCTGTCCCGAATCCGTTCGGGAGGACGTTGGTCCGTCCTGAAAGATGTTATCCGTTTGGGAGGAAGATGAACCATCCCAAAGGATGTTCCGTTCGAGAGGAGGGTGGTCCGTCCGAAAGAATGTAATCTGTTCCGGATGATGTTGGTCCGTCCCAAAGGATGTTACCTGTTCAGGAGGACATTGGTCCGTCCCAAAGGATGTTATCCGTTCGGGAGGAAAAATCATCTGTTCAGGAGGACATTAGTCAGTCCCGAATGATGTTTGTCTATCTTTGTATCATAATCCTTCCATTCGACCGTATACCTCCGATACACAAAACATCAACTATGGATGAAAACTATCTTTTGACAAAATTGAATGCACATTCCCATTAATAACTTGAAAAATTTACATTCACAAAAGAAAACAACTTGATAATCCTAGCACGCCAAATGTTTTTAACCCTTGTACTATCCATTACTCGAAGTCGGTAAATTCCTGGCTTTAGCACTTCAACCCTAAACCTCCTTGGATTGATCCCTTTGCTTGCTGATCCATACTCCCGAAAAAACTAAATTATTCCGATAACATCTCCTAGTTAAGTCAAGATCCCAACGACTTCACCGACGTCGTTTGGTGTGGGGAACTTTATTTTAAAATAAAGTATGAAGGTCATCACCTGTAGAGCCATCAATATCGGTTTCCCGAGTATGGCGTTGTACGGCGAAACCACATGTACCACGAAGAATCTACAGATTACTTTCATTTGTCGAGGAGCTGTCCCAAAGATGATAGCCAATTCGATGACACCTGTTACTCGAACTGGGTCGTTGCTGAATTTGTATAGAGGGAGCTCCTGCCAATCTCCATCTTCCTTCTCTCCAAATCCATCATTTGATACCATGGGCGTACAATATATCGACTGATGAACCGTTATCAATCACGATCTTATTCGTATCCACCGATCCAACATGTGCAGTGATTACCAGTGCTCCATCATATGGTTCAATAGATTTCGATGGGTAATCTTCATCAGAAAAAGTGTGAGACCCCAGATTTTATCAATAAAGATTTAAATTTTGTCAAAATAATTTTTTATATTATGGTGTGAATTTGAGATAATATTATAGTTGTGGGTAGTATTTATAAATTTTGCAAAGTATGCAAGTGGTTATATTATATTCGATTGGTGGGAATATTCGGTTTAGCAGGAATATTCGATAACTACTCAATCATTGGTGGACCCTAATGTAATTATTCATCGGATTGAAAACGACAAAAATATTTTATTGAAATAATTGGCGGAAGTTTTACTGGTTGATCTTGTTGAACTACTCGGTAGTAAAAAATACGAATACGTGTGGTTGCACAAGAAGACACTGCGGTATTGATTATCGACGCTTATGTGAGAAGTCACCGGTTTGATTCCATTATTGTCGATTAATAATATGAATTATTATAGCGATAATGACGTTTTGTTTTATTTATTATTAACGTAATAAAAGCGAAACATCTTTTTATATAAAATAGAATCTTTTATTAAAGTTATTCTATAAATAGAATATATTATATTTTATTACGTAGTGTTGCGTAGTGTTGTTTTGATAGTTTTTTGCGTAGTATTGCGATAGTGTTTGCATAGTAAAAATATTTTATATAAATAGAATATATTATATTTTATTTAAAAGATTTTTCTTTAAATATGGACCGTCGATTAAAGTAAATCAATCTGGACCATTCATGGATTAATTCTTACTACGCATTCCATTTTCCTATAAATAGAAGCTCATTCCTTCATTATTTTCTTACGAATTCATTGAAACTCAGAGAGAGAAATTATAGAGAGAAGCTATAGAGAGAAAATTATAGAAAGAAGAAGATATTCGCTACTTCACTACTTCTATATTCAGTTCTTTTTTACGGGTAAGGGGTGTTATTCTTTCTTCTTGAAGAGAACTTACATTATTCCATTCACTATTATTACATTGGAATAACTCGTAAAAGTGGTATACCTATACATAACTCAGATACGCCAGATACCCTATACTTGGTGAAATCCTTATGTTATTCCATTGCTTATTATTACATTGGAATAACTTTGTATCTGTGATTTACCTATACTTGGTGACATTCTTCTATTATTACATTGGAACATCCATGCATGTGTGTTTTACAGGACTGGTTAAAATCTTTATTATTATTACATTGGAACATCCATGCATGTGTTTTACAGGACACTGGTTAAAATCTTTATCATTCTGTTGGAATATCTATCTCGTGTTTTTACACGGATATGGTTCCATCTTTATTATTCTGTTGGAACATCACGTCGATTGTGAATTTCACCTGACGGTTCCGATTATTATTATTCTGTTGAAATAACTTTGCATCGCAAGCACCGCATGCATGGTGATTTCTTTTGTTATTCCATTCTTTATTATACCCAATTGGTTAAAACTTTGACTTCTATACTCCATGAAATTAGTAGAATATCCTTGATATTTGCGTTTCATCCAATATCTTTCATGGAAATATTCTTACGATCATTCTTGAATTTTACTCTACTAAAGCGGTATCGTGTTGACAATTTGGACGTTAATAATTCTCGGATAAAATAATTCTTGAACTTGTTTTATTGAATTATTATGTCATTGTCATCATCCTCATGTTATATTATGTTATCTTTGGCTTACGTGCATAGATGAACTTAGTATGATTATGACTGGGGATCATTCGGTATAATCGTGACTTGATATAAATGATGTGACAAAAGTCCTCGGTGGCTCGTAATAATGCGTTGATGGATAGTTTTTGGTATGATTATGACCGGGGTGATTGATTGTAGTCATGACCATTGATAATTTGATGAAAATCCTTGACCGTGAATACGAGGGATGATTAGATGTGGTGGTTTATTTATTGTTTGAGTCTCGCCGATAAAAAAATTGATGAAAACCTTTTAAAACCTAAAAGATAGTAGATTTTATTCTCTCTTGACTCTTTTAATGGATTGCATATTCCGCTCTGATTAAACTGGTTGTCTATTGTATTTTATCGGTTTAACATATTTGTTGAAAAGGCTAATGATAATTTATTACGCATTATCTTAGTCATAATATTTCTTCTTGGGCTAGTTGAGCTCACCTTTTTCTTTCACTGTTTCTTCTGTGAAATGAGAACACATTTTGGGACGAGTCTGGGAGCGGAGTAATGGTCCAGAGGATAGCATTAGTAGTCCTCACTATTCGTGAAATAGTGTGATAATAGTTGTAATGAGGACTCCTTTTGAGTTTGTATAATATCTAGTAGACAATATTTGTATTCAAACTCACGGTTTATGTCGTATTGTACATGTTACGCTTATATTAGTAAGTTGTATTTGAATTTATGTACCATGTAAGTGGCGACCCAAGATGGGTGACGTATACCTAATTTTGGGGGCGTCACAAAAAGGTTCAATAGGTTTTGATGGGTAATTCTCATCAGAAAAAGAGATGATCGCGCTTGAGGATCTTTGTTGGTCTCTCTCGCAGTCGTTCGCATAATCTTTGAGTATAAAATCCAAAGATTCCCACGCCTTTTTTCATTGTGATTGAAAATTAAAAAGCACTAGAAAACCATCATTTTAGCGCTAATGTTAACGTCAAGATTCGTCCACGCGCCTCAATCACCAAAGCGCGTCAAATCTTGCACAGAAACGAAGTCACACCAAAAGCTTGACGGCTTGGGTCGCCGGAGAATAACTCCGGTGTGAAAATAAGTACAAACTGAATAAGATTTAATAATGAAGACTTAATACTCTAGTGTTGTAAAGTAAAATTCTATCTAAAAGTATAGCCTTGTATTTATAGTGATCACACCACTTTCTCCAAGCAGCTTTTTTCCATATAGTAATAGGATTCCTCATTAGATAAGATACCTTAATGAGATTAAAGTCAATATTCTCAAGAAAAGAAATCGGATTGTATTTGGACTCATTCCTTAAGAGTTAGAAATCAATTATAGTTAAAAATCTTAGATTCTATAAAATTATCAATTACCCAAATAAATTTTCACGTCTAATAATTACCTCTACGTGAATTATGACTCACCGTATCATTTGGACCCAAATAAACAAGCCCTAAAAGTATATAAAACATATCAATATTATTGTCTCGTTATCCATAAAGCAGTTAGCAGTTAGCCAAAGAAAAAGGCAACCTCCGAGAAAGAGATTTAGTATGCCCTACTTTTGTCATTTTGCGTTACCAAACTTATACTCAAACTCATTTATGCTTTTGACTAATGAGGTTGCTTTATAAAGAAACTTCCTACTTCTCTCTTCATAAACCATAAAACCTCAAATCAGGAAAATGGCTTCCCCAAAGAGGAAGAAACCAACAAAAAATGAACCCCACCACGCCCCTACCACTTTTGTCCATGGGGATCCCGATTTGGATTCGGTGGAGTTCATATTTTAAGAAGCCAAGAACTTCAAAGATAATAATAATAATAATAATAATAATAATAATAATTGTTAACGTCAAGATCTTTCTCCACGTCCCAATCACCAAGACGCGTCCAATATCCTGCACATTTCAACAAGTCAACACCAAAAGCTTCGATTTTACCGACCGTCGAGGGATAGCTCCCGTGAGAGTCGATCTGCGATCACAAGGTCAACAATGGATGGAGAAAATATTATCTAGTGTGCGAGAGAAATAGATTTAGAATTCTCTTATGAAAAAAAAAATGTTATTCTTACCCTCTTATGTGATCTTATCCCCACGCATGCTCCCTTTATCAGGTTCTCGTGCCACCCACCACCTTCCCGACACATTTTTCCCACTTAGGTCACTTCACCGGTAGAAAGAAAGTAAGCAGATCTCTACCTTCATCCCCTCATTCTTGTTTGCCACCACGCATCATCCGAGTCCCATCCTCATTAATGCCATGCAATGAAAGTGGCGTATACCTGATAATCAAACGTCATTTGGCATAATGATTACTGGTCAAAGTTGGGTTAAGTGATAATTTGTATAATGGGCCAATATAATGACTAGGCCCAGATAAAAATAACCCAAGTGACCGGGTCTAATCATGACTTAATCATAACATGAATTAAGGGAGGAGCCCAATAATTCCGGCCCAATAAGGAAAAGGATTATGGCCCAACATTACCCCCTAGTCTTATATTAAACAGGGTGTTTAATGAAAGACTATAAGCGGTTTAGGCCCAGAATATAACCAACTATGATAAGTCATAAGCGATCCAAAGTGAAACTTGTCAAAGCCCGAATTGTCATCAGGTACAGAAATGAGAAGCCCAATAGATGCAAGCCCACGAAAGTGAAGATATTTAGATTTAAAACGGACGAAACCCTTCCCATTCACCATCATTGCAGTGAATTAAATGTGCCGCCCTTAATTACCGTGCAACTGTCAGTATAAAAAGTAAAATTTACCAATTCTGACGGTTTTACCTGCTAATTCAAAATTTGAACCTTAGAGCTCTCGTTTTCTCTGCAAATTTCTTCCTCTACTTCACAAAATCGAAACAATGGTGACTGAAACCTCTAACGTAACTCTCCTCGCAAATGCAACTCCCATCAAACATCGTTTTTCCCAACCCAAACCCCTAACCAAGAGGGTTCAAGCTCCAACCCTCAATCATCCACCATGGGGAAACCCTTCTACGACTTCTTCTATTTACGACTTCTTCAAAGGCGGAACAATTTCCTAATGCCAACATCCGTTCTTGGTCTCGAATCGGAAATTTGCATGCTCAGAGTCGTTATCGATTCGATATGTATCTGATAAGGGCCCCCTACTCTGAAGAAGCGTATGTATCATCAACGACCGGACGGTTGGGTCGCCATGTCCGGTCACTCTTACGGAGAAGGGAGTTCGCCTTCCTCTTCATGTTTTCATCATTACCCTTTTAGGGTTTATAGGAGTGGGCTTCCCAACTAGTGCCAACTCCTACATCCACATCTTGGCATTCATTGCTTACGCGCCACGAACTTGGGATTACTCCCTCTGTTGACATCTTCTTTACCCTCTTCTCTGCTTTGGTAGGTCTCGAGAAGCGGGGCTTCAAAGTGTTGAGTAAGCAATCTCCTCGACCCAACACGGGTTCGAGAGGAGACCTTTGATGAACACTCCTTCCAAAGAACAAAGGTTGGCATGAGAAGTGGTTTTTTCATCACAGGGCCTAAGATTTCTTCCTTCCAGATGGACCACCTCGACTAAGTCTCTGCGACCGGAGATATATCAGAAGAAGCGGGTGAGGAGATGGCGGACTTTTGAGGAAAATTCCTCCAAAGGAATGGAGTTTTACACTTACGACCAAACAAGCTTGGTTATACAACCATAAATGTAAGTTTTGATTAATTACGCAATATAATTTCGAAATTTGTATAAGTAATATATGTTACGATGTGTGGTTTCTTGCGGTATCTCTACGATCAAACCGACTTCGGAGGTGAGAGACACGGAAGATTTTTGGCGGGGAAAATCTTTGATGCAAGTGAAGAGCACCCCTGAAGGATCTTCCTGAGTTAACCCTCCCTACCGCCGATCCTCCAACTTCTTCTCTTCAAACCGACGAACCTCAAAACGACGAACCTAATATTCCCGAAGAAAACCTTAGACCTCGTAGAAGAAAAAGATCCGCCAAACGAACCAAAATCACCCAATCGAAACAAACCCCGGAGTGATCACAAAGCAGTCCTCAAGCAACCCCCAAACAACCTCCTCAACTAATCCCAATCCTCCAACCTCCGAACCTATCCCGGTGAGGAGAAGCCTTCTCGATATTCCTTTGCACGATCGGGCGAAGGTCCTTCGTGTAAAGAAAATAAGAACTAAAATAACTCCCTTGACTGCCGAAGAGCTTCGAGTCCCTACCTCTTCGGTTGTCATTCCTCCAATCATATCCACAGAAACCCCTGTTCCCGATAATGAACCAACCGAACCAACCCACACGCCTTCCCAAAAAAGAAAACAGCCATCAGACATTCATCCTGGTGCATCTCCTGTTCCCACGCCAACTCTTGAACGTGCACCTGCCCGATCTCCTTCTCCCGAAACCATACACGCAGACCCCTCACCCCTTCGTGAAGAACCTCCATCTTCTCCGCCAAGAGAACCAACCACTGAGATTGATCGGGAAGCCATAGCCTCTCCAACAATATGGCCCCGACTCGATGCTCATTTTCCATTTCAACTGTTCAACACCTTTGTTCGTGAAAGCAAGCGATCATCGGTTCGAGGAGCGATTCGAATGGAGATCTACTCAGCGAAGGCATGAGTTATTTGGCAAAGGTAAACGAATATCCTCTTTATTTCTGAATTTATCTGCATACTTGTATATCTGAAAACTGATCAAATAGTATTGAAAATACACAGGCCAACGCAGTGTTCGGACATCTTCGTCCAAGGTCTCTCGAAGCTGAAGCAGAAAAAGAGATCTTGAGGAAGGAGAATGCCATGCTAAAGTCTGTTTTGGAGAAGGAGAAAACTCAACGTGAATGCCTTCTCCATACAAATGAAGGTCTTCAAAAAAGAGTTAGCCCAAGCCAAAGGAGATGTGAAGGCCTCGAGGAAGAACCGAAGTCAACCAAAGCACAAAGACGAGGAGATCGTGAAAATGAGCGTTGACTTGGTTCGGAGGCGAGATAAGGATGGAAAAGATCGAGGAGATAAAGGCGATCACAAAGATCTTGACCAAGACCATCCATAAGTTGGAGGAGGCGAAGAAAATCGTCACATGAGTAAGCGGATCAAACTTGAGGAGAAATCCGAGAACTCGAGGCTCTTGGGACCTTGGGCCTCCATTAACCGACGACCTTCGCAAACAAATATGCGAAAAGCACGGAACTTCGGACGAGATCAATGGAGAAATAATGAAGATATACTCAGAGAGTTATGAGCTTTCTTAGAAAGTCGTGGCAAGGAGAAAGCTGTCTGCGAGCCCAATCTGGACCCATCCTTTTCGATTCTTGGGACGAAGATGAACTGAAGGCGATGTTTCTTTGTTTATGTTTTTTACATCTTTAGTTTACAACATCTGTAAAAATTATCAATATTGTAATTAAATTAAATATTAATGAAAATGACTTCATTCCTTATGACTTCAATTTATTTATTTTACGCCGATACTTGATATTTCCTTAAGTGAAAAATGTACCAATCCCTCACATAAATTTGAATCTGATACATTAAGTAACAATTAAACATGTCATATAACGAGATAAGGCGAAGTGTAAGAATGAAGCTTTACGAACTCAACACTTAGAAAAATTTTAGGTAATAAAGTAAAGGGATACTTATTAGTTCTAGAAGTGTGAGACATATCTCGCTTCGTTAGGAATTTGTTTACCCTAAAGGCCTAACAAAACCAAAAGATGACATTTGCCTACCCACGAAGGGCACGACAAAGTCTTAAAGATGACACTTGCCTACCACGAAGGGTTCGACAAGGTCTAAGTGACCACTACCGAAAGGTCGCCATCGAATGGCCGGTGAGTCCACCGAACCTCCCAACACCAATGACGTTTGCCTACCACGAAGGGCCCGACAAACTCATAAGGACCACTGCAGAAAAGGTCGCCATCGAATGGCCAACGAGTCCACCGAACCTCCTAACACCAATGACGTTTCACTACCACGAAGGGCCCGACAAACTCATAAGGACCACGCCGAAAAGGCTTCCATCGAATGGCCGCCGAGTCCATCAAGAACCTCCTAACACCAATGATGTTTGTCTACCACGAAGGGCACGACAAACTCATAAGGACCACTATAGAAAAGGTCGCCATCGAATGGCCGCCGAGTCCACCGAACCTCCTAACACCAATGGCGTTTGCCTACCACGAAGGGTCCGACAAACTCATAAGGACCACCACTGAAAAGGTGCCATCGAATGGCCAATGAGTCCACCGAACCTCCTAACTTCGATAGTCGATCGTGAATAAAGACAAAATTTGTTCGAGAAAGAAGGGAGCTTTTATTGATGATGCCATAAATATTTACAGACTTCCAATATATGTACATCACTTCTACTGAAAGTACTTTCTAAGCCTGCCAGCATGCCAAGTATTCTTAATTGCTGACCCATCTAATGCTTTCAATCGATAAGTTCCCGGCTTCGGCACTTCAGTTATTTCATACGGTCCTTCCCAGTTTGGCATCAGCTTTCCCATATTCTGAGGTGTAGATGCTTCGGCTTCTCTGAGGACAAAATCTCCTACTTCAAACCTTCGAGATTTTACCCCCTTATTATAATGTTTAGCCACTCTTCGCTGATAAGCTGCCAACCTGATTAGGGCTATTTCTCTTACTTCTTCAAGTAAATCAAGATTGGCCTTAAGCCCTTCCTCATTGTAAATTTCTCTGAATTGGTTAACCCGAAGACTAGGAGATCCAATTTTAACTAGGACTAAGGCATCAGTACCATAGGCCAGTCTGAAAGGTGAATCCCCTGTTGTAGTCCTCGAAGTAGTTCGATAAGCCCACAACACGCTAAGTAGCTCCTCTGGCCATCTGCCTTTAGCTTCATTCAATCTACGCTTGATCCCGTTCAGCAACGTTCTGTTAGTCACTTCAACTTGTCCATTTGACTGTGGATGAGCCCTTTGAAGTCTTTCTGTCTTTGAATCCCCGATTCTTTCAAGAATGCCTCAAATTTCGATCCCTGTTGGCGTCCAGATTATCCGATATCGGCACCTTAGGGATCCGAAGTGAAACATTCTGAGACTCCTTTATAAACTTTAGGCACTCTGTTCCGTTATCGATCAAGTGGTTTTGCCTCCACCCACTTAGTCATATAATCAATAAGAACTATAATGGTGACGATTGTCCTTTAGCTTTCGGTAGTGGACCGGGATATCAACCCCAGAGCAAAGAAAGGGTATAGGAGATAGGATCGAGTATAACTCTTACGGTGGTGATGTGGGAACCGGATTTATTGGTGACATTTATCGCACTTCGACGACGTACTCGGTTGCTTCTTTGAAGATAGTAGGCGATAGTAATCTTGGCGAAGTACTTTATAAAGCTAATGACTTACTTTGACCGTATGGTCGCCACAGATACCTTCATCATGTACTTCTCGAAGAGCATATTCGACCGGATGGAGTCAAGCATTTCAATAGTGGAGATGAAAAAAGCCCTTGAACAGATCTCCATCAATCAGAACAAAATTGGCACTTTTATACTTAATTTTCTTGGCGAGCATCCCGTCCAAGAAGGCAAGACGCCATCACCAGATATACTATGTATGGAGTCGACCCGGTGATTGGTTGATCGATGCACATTACTGATTCATAATGGGCACTAGGATGTTGCAAAGTTTCTAAATAAACCGACCCATCAAAGATGTTAACATCCGTAGTGGCTAATTTAGAAAGTGCATCAGCAATTGAATTGTTATTACGCTCGATTCCTTGAAAGTCATAGGATTGGAAATACTGAAGTTGGACCTTTAACTCTGTTAGATATTTGATCATTTTCGGGCCTCGAGCTTCATATTCCCCGGAAAGTTGCTTAACGATTAACTGAGAATCACTGAAGATGATTATCCTTTGCACTTCAAGACTCTTTGCCAATCGTAATCCTGCAAGGACCGCTTCATACTAAACCGTTGTTTGTCGCTTTGGCTGAAATCGATGGCTTTCATTGTACCTTGAATCCTCTGGACTCGTTAGAATAATTCTGCTCCAGCCGACGTCCGTGGTAGAAGACCCATCCGCATACAAAGTGTCCAAGAACTCATTTCTCTTTGAAGAATTGCAAGCGCTTTGTTCGATCCTTGACACGCCTGGCGTCATCGACTTCAGAAAACGAACATTCAACAACAAAATCAGCCAAGGCTTGTCCTTTGATGGCGGTTCGGGGATGATATTCAATGAAAAATTGTGACAACTCCATCGTCCATGCAGCTAATCTTCCCGACACCTCAGGCTTGCCCATAATCTTCTTTAAAGGCTGATCTGTATACACTATTACCAATCTACCCTGGAAGTATTGCCTAAGCTTCCGACTAGCAGTTATTAAAGCAAAAGCAAACTTTTCAATATTCGGGTACCTTGTTTCAGCATCTCGAAGGACATGGCTTACATAATAAACCGGGTCTTCTTACCCTGACTTCACGCACCAAAGCTGCTCCTATCGCCCGATGAACTAGCTACCAAGTATAAATATAAAGGTTCAGCAGGAACGGGCTTCACCAACAAAGGTGCCGAAGATAAATAGGACTTGATGCTCTGAAAGGCGTCTTCACACTCGAAGTCCATTGAAATGTCTTTGCATTCTTGACCCTTTCAATGTATCAAAGAGCGGTGAGACATCTTTTCGTTGACTTGGACATAAACCTCCTCAAAGTCGCAATCCTTCCAAATCAGGACGTTGAACATCTTTAAATGACCGAGGAGTCTTCGTGTTTAGGATTGCTCAATCTTCTCGAGGATTGGCTTCGATTCTCTCGGGTCGACAAGATAACCCCGAAATTTGCGGACCAAGACCAGAAGGTGCACTTAGTGGGATTTAATCTCAAATTATCTTTGATTTAATTGTGCGAAAACATTCTTCTAAATCATCCGGATGTTTATGTATTTAGCATACTTTTGACAATCATGTCGTCTACGTACACCTCCACATTTCTACCCAGCTGATATCTGAAAACATGGTTCATCATCCTCTGATATGTGGCTCCGGCATTGATGAGGTCGAAGGTCATTTTCTTATAAGCATATACCGAACGATGCGTAATGAACGCCGTCTTCGGTATATCTTCTTTACACATGGAAATTTGATGGTAACCAGAGAATGCGTCCATGAAACTTAATAAAGCATACCCTGAAGTGGCATCGATTAGATGGTCAATGTGGGGTAGAGGGTAGAAATCCTTTGGACAAGCCTTATTTAAATCAGTATAGTCGATGCAAACTCGCCATTTACCATTTTGATTTTGTACTAGCACCACATTCGCCATCCACTGTGGGTAATCAATCTCGAAGATGAAATCTGCTGCCAACAATTTTGCAATCTCATCATCAATTATTCGCTGACGTTCAGGTGCGAAAATCCTCCTCTTCTGCCTGACTGGCTTCTTCGACGGGTCTACCTCTAGCCGATGCTCAGCGATATCTCTACTTACCCCAGATATCCACGAGGCTCCCAAAGCGAAAATATCAACATAGCTTTGCGAAAGAGCTCCGTGAGGTTCGTCAGAAGAGGTTCCTGGAGACCGAACCTATTTTCACATAGTTTTGTTCGCCTTGCGGAATGAGCTCTATCTCCTCCGTTTCTTGGTGGCATGACCGATGGTTGGAACTACTCTCCGTGAAAGGTTCGATTTCTATCGCCATAGTCCGTACCTTCGATAGTCCCACTCAAGTGATCATGACATTTCTATAACATCTTACGGCGGATCCAAATCCCTTTCACCTCACCGACCCCATGGTAGTAGGAAATTTGATTTTGAAATGAGGAATAGAGGTGGCGACTTTGCAAAGCAATTAAAGCGAGCCTTCCCAAAAATAGCATTATAAGCGAGAATCTACATTTATAACATAAAATTTGCAAATAATTTCTACTGTTGGTAGTTTCAAGATTTGGCAGTTCAATAGTTCCAACCACCTTGGATAGGGTCATTACTAAAACCATATAAAGGAGCTTCTGTCCCACCTCCATCTTTCGCCCATCCAAGTGCATTCTACGATAAGCGTGGGCATCTGAGAATATCTCTGAAGACCCATTATCCACCATTATCCGTTTATATCTCACCGAACCCACATGCGATCAACACTAATGATCCCTCGTGCGGATTCGATAATTTCAGAAGGTAATCTTCATCGATAAAAGAGATTACCGAACTTGGGTAAGGTCTATCGGTCTTGAGGGGTACCACCCATTGTCGTCGCCAAGAATCCAAGTAGCTTTTGCGCTTTTTCCAACAAGTTTACCGAAGTACCCCGATAATGACATCTATCACGTGCCTTGCAGTACATTAGGAGCATATAACACTTATGAATCTGGTGGAGCCATGAAGCAGGCCCTCCATCCTGCTTTGTTGATTGGTTACTGGCGACCACATATTGAACTAAAGCTCGCGCTTGTACCTTCCTTTCAATAAAGTCCTTCAAGCTAGCACGATCGTTTGTATCGTGACCGAAGCTTGATGATAATCACAATACTTACGAGAATTCCCTTTTAGGGCTTAATGTTATCTCGAGGTGGTTCAAAAATAGGTTGATTCTTAATTTGATCCAATATAAAACTACGTCTCGTATTAAGTCTTTGTATACGTCTATTCACTCTTTGAAATTTGGAAGCGGATGACGCCCTTCACCTTATCTCCAATTATTAAACTTTTTCGACCGCCCAGTAATTCGGTCTTTATTACCCTCATTCTTTCTACGATCCTTATCGGTTTTGTCTCGATTGTCTCCTTAGCCGTCTGAAGCGGGGCGTTTAAGGTCACATCCATGGCTTCTTCCACCACGATGTGACCTTGACTTTGTCAAAGGCCTCGGTGAGACTCTTCGGATGATGAAACATCAACTTCTTCACTAACTTCTCTGATTTGACCAGATCTAACCCATTCTGAAACAGTCCAACGGCTTGTAGATCATTCAAATCTGTCACCTGGCCTACTGCTTCACGAAATCTCTTCACATATTGGCCTAAAGACTCATTCGAAAACTGTCGAACTTGAGCGATGAACAGTTGGTTTTCCTCTTCTTTTGTTGCTTCCAAAGCGAGCATGAAATTTACTGCATATGTCAGTCCAAGATGAAATTGAATTTGAAGGTAAAGTTCCCATCCACTGTCGGGCATCCTTTCTGAGTGTTGTGACAAAAGTATGACCTTTAGCAGCATCGCTAAAGTCATAATAATCCATCAGTCGGTCGAATGCTTGACTGTGGTCATAGGGATCCCCTGATCCATCATAACTCTCAATATGGGGCAACTTTTTAGTGGGGTCAGCTTTTTCTCTAAGAATCTCCGCAGAAAAAGGAGATTCCTTCTTTCCCGAAGTGTCCTTCGTCTTTTGTACTTCGGCAAGCTGCTCCCGAAGTTCCTTTAATTCTTTAACCAAATATTCTACACCTTCTGGTTGAGATGATGCTTCCTTTTTCGATGACTCTTTTCTCCTATGAGTAGATCGGTTTCTTACAATAGAATCTTCGACTCTAGAAGGACTTCTTTGGTGACAAGTGTCTACAGGGCGGTGTACCCTCAGTAGACTCTCGGGAGTACAATCTCTAGATATGCTTCGTCTTTGTGCTCGGGCACTGAGGCGAGAATGTGCAACAACAAGGGCTCTCTTGGTGGTTTCAGGAATACGATCCCTGGATCGAACTCTCCGTTCTCTCCGACCCTGCTCCCTAGAATCGACAGGGTGATGTATCCTCCTCGATCTTTGGGGAGTAGGGCTTCGGGATCTTTTTCTTTCTTGATTTTGGCCTCGAGACTCTCGTCCTGAATGAACAGGCTCTTTTCCACTTCGGTGTCCTTGCTCTTCGGACTGATTATAACTGAGTTCTTCATCTCTCAACTCTATCATTCGGACTATCTGTTCGGCTATATCTTGTTTTTGTTTCACAAGTACTTCCATAGCTTTATCCGCCTCATCAGCCATCTTAATTAGTCGTGAAGTCTTTTCATCTTGGGCCTCTCGGTATCGAGTTCTAGGCGAAGTGCCTTCTACTCGTTTCCGACCGTGGCCAGACGCTTTATCAGCAGGGTAGACTAACCTACGTTTAGCCTTACCCATCTTTTTCAACCGAAAATCTTCAGAGGGTCGTTTAGATGCTGTGCTTGTATGCACACTTATTGTCGGTCCCAAACGATCCTTAACAGACACTCGGGGTGTCGATTCACTGGCAGCCCTCGGCTGCCCTTCAGGTGTAGGTGTTCTACTCTTCACCATGGATACTGACGTAGAATAAACACAGTTTGTGATTGAACAATATTCAGGACACTAGAACTCAGCCCTCCTTCTAACGCCAATGTTAACGTCAAGATCTTTCTCCACGTCCCAATCACCAAGACGCGTCCAATATCCTGCACATTTCAACAAGTCAACACCAAAAGCGATGACCGACCGTCGAGGATAGCTCCGCGTGAGTCGGTCTGAAGCGATCACAAGGTCAACAATGGAGAAAATATTATCTATCAGTGTCGAGAGAAATAGATTTAGAATTCTCTTATGAAAAAAATGTATTTTACCTCTTATGTGATCTTATCCCACGTACATGCTCCACTATCAGGTTCTTCGTGCCACCCACCACCTTTTGACACATTTTTTCCCACTTAGGTCACTTGGTAGAAAGTAAAGCAATCTACCTTCATCCCTCTCATTCTTGTTTTCACACGCATGTATTCATCCGAATCCCATCCTCATTAATGCCACGCAAAGAAAAGTGGCGAACACAATAGTCAAACGTCATTTGGCATAATGATTCTTTGGTCAAAAGTTGGGTTAAGTGATAATTTGTATAATGGGGCCAATATAATGATTAAGCAGGATCAAAATGACCAAGTAAGTACGGATCAAGTCATGACTTAATCATAAACATGAATTAAGGGAGGGCCAATAATTCCTAAATAAGGAAAAGGATTATGGCCCAACAATAATAATAATAATAATAATAATAATAATTTGCATTTGTATAAGCACGTTATTTAATATTATTAAAGTAGCAATGCAACTCGGTGATATGTATAACTTTCATAACTTTACAAAACTGTGAAGTTTGTCAACTTCACGGCATCCAAATCCGTCCATGAGTATTATGCTTTAATTTTATACTAATAAATATACAAGTAATTAACAAAATTAGTGAAGAATTAATCAGACTAGTTCTGTCATACTACCACCAGCACCATTGTAGCTGTCTTCTGATGAGGAAGTGGAGATGCTAATCAGTCCATTCAAGTCAGATTTACTGTCCTGCAAATTCAGTACCAGGTGAGAAGTGCTTAAACTCATTCTAGGCTTTGCTATTGGGACAATTGGGACTTGAGCCTCACCCACCAACATTTGAGTCACACCCCTCATTGTAGGTCTAGCCATGGGGTCAGGGTGCGAGCAAGCTAACCCAACCAATAGCGCCCTCCTCATTTCCCCTTCCTCAAACTCTCTTCCAAGCCTTGAATCAGCTGCTACTAACAGCCTCCCTTCACTATGTAAACTCCAAACCCATTCCACTAAATTGCTACCAACACCAATTTTCCCTACCCCATCAACTTCTTTGTCAATTGGCCTCCTCCCGCTAGCCACCTCAAGTGCCACAACTCCATAGCTAAATACATCAGTTTTCTCAGTTGCTCTTCCTGTTAAAAAATACTCTGGAGCCAAGTATCCCATTGTACCGGCCGCCACCGTGGCGTCTGGAGACTTATCGTGCTCAGTTTGCCTAGCCAGCCCAAAATCACCCAATTTAGCATTGAACCCTTCATCCAACATTACGTTACTAGTCTTCACATCTCTATGAATTACTTGGGTTTCACATTCTTGATGTAAATATGCCAGAGCAGAAGCAACCCCCAACAATATTTTCCGCCTATGAGTCCATCGCAGTGTCATTTTGGATTCAAACAGTGCCTTGTCGAGACTTCCATTAGGCATAAATTCATAAACTAACACAATTTCACCTTTCTCATGGCACCAACCTTGAAGCTTAACAAGATTTCTATGCCTAAGTGTCCCAAAGAAGGATAATTCAGAGAAAAACTCTGCCTTACCTTGCCCACCATGATTACACCTTTTCACTGCCACAATTTCACCAGTCTCCGGCAATATCCCCTTATACACTGTCCCAAAAGCGCCGTGCCCGATAATTCGTACAGAATCAAACCTTTTTGTGGCCAATTTAAGCTGTTTATACTTAAATTCTTTTGGCGTTTTAAAGTAATCTGATGCCAAGGTTTCGGATTTTTTCACATGCTTGATTTTTTTAGAATAAACCCAAACGAGAACAATAGCAAACAAGGATAAAACAAATGTCCCAGCCGTTACCACCCCAACAACAGCCCCTGCACCTTGTTTACACAATTGGTTATGACACTTGCTGCTCTTGTCCGAGTTATGTGAAACGGTACTATTCGACTCACTAGGCGGCAAAGAAGGTGGTGGCGGGTTGACTGAGTCAGCCGTTGGGATCATCAAAGTAATCGTCGGCGGCGGCGGCGAGGAGGCTGATATTGGCCCGGTTTTTGAATTGGTATCGAAAGATGAACTAAAACTCCACCACTCAATGATGTGGATTTCGGTACTGCCTTGAGTTGACCCAGTGAACCCAACAAACATGAAATCGTTCACGTACTGATCAAGATCGAGATTGAAGGATAAAAGGGGCTCTTTGGGCTTGAGATTAGAGTAAGAAACCGAGATACTGAATACCTGTGTTGAGGCGGAATACTCCACCCACGAGTTGACCGCGGTACCGCTTTTGAGATCAACTCCAATTGATTCTAAATCACCAACTTGTGTTGAGATCATTGAGTTTAGATCTAAACCCACGTGATTCCCATTAACATCTTTGAATTCTACGTCCAAAAGAGTGTCGAATTCGACAGCAACGACGCCGCTTGGACCACCTATCCGGTCCATGATCCCAAGGTAGCCGCCGGCGTCACCAACGGACTCGTCGCCAGGCGATATGACAAAGGCGAGACCACCCCCGATGGAAGACGGGTTGAGGTTCGAAACCGAGAATGAGAAGAATGTCGCGAAGCTCGCCGGAGTGTGGGTTCCTGGCTGGCGGAATCTGACAGGTTTGGAATACAGAACTTTCCCGGCACCAGAGTTGGGTACGGCGAGGTCGCAAGTGAGCATGACGCTACCATTGCTCCAGTGGGCGTCACCGAGGAGCTTCAAGCTACTGAGAGTTAACGTTCCGAAGTCAAATTCAGTGACCGTTGAAACAGTGCCGGGAAAACAGAGGAAGAGGTGTATGAAGATAATGCCGCCGTAAAGTGAAGACATTGCTAACATTTATGAACGACCCATTTAAGATTAGGGACTGTTTGGCTAAAGTTTTGTTATTGAGAGCGAATTTATCACGGGATTGCAGAGAGATAAATATGGGATTGTATTCTGTCTTAAAAAGAAGTAGTACCAAATTTAGCAAAAAAAAAATTAAAAAAAATAGAACAAAAAAAGAAAGGAAAAAAAAAAAGAAAAAAGAGGACCACGCATGGAAAAAAACAAAGAAACAGAGAATTGTGGAGCAAAGAGAAAGAAGAGAATCCAATGGAGCTGAAGAAGACTGATCCGCACACGCGTCAAATCTTAACGGTAAAAATTTACTTGATAATAAAGGAAACGAAAATCCTTACTATTTTTTGATCGACTTCAACACATCTAGGCCGACAGATCAATATTTTCTGGTGGCTTGGCTGTACTAACCATTTGGCAAAACGATTTCGCTATCGAAATTGAAACGTTTTATTGAATATCGAATTAAATTTTTAATTTATTAAATTAATTAACTGAACTAATTAAAATTTTTAAATTAGGTCATTCTGTCAAATTTGATTAACGGTTGTCAAATTTTTTCATACGTGAAAGCAAAAAAAAAATAAAAAAAAATAAAAAATGAGATGGCCAATCAACAACAATGACTTGGAAATAAAAAGAGAATTTTTTTAAAAAACAGAATTTTTTAAAAAAATAGAATTTTTTTTAAAAACAGAATTTGTTAAAAAATAGAATTTTTTAAAAAAATAGATTTTTTGAAAACAGAATTTGTTAAAAATAGAATTTTTTAAAACAGACTTTTTTAAAACAGATTTTTTTAAAAACAATTTTTTAAAAAATAGAATTTTTAAAAACAGATTTTTGAAAAAACAGAATTTGTTAAAAACTGAATTTAAAAAAAAACATAATTTGTTAAAAATAGAATTTTTTAAAAACAGAATTTTAAAAAACAGAGATTTTTTTAAAATTCTGTTTTAAAAAGTTCCATTTTTTTAAAATCTTTTATAAAAAAATATATTTTTATAGAATTCTGTTTATTTTTAAAATCTGTTTTTAAAAAATCCGTTTTTTTAAAAAACTTTTTTATAAAAAATTATATTTTTATAGAATTCTGTTTTTTAAAAAATTCTATTTTTAACAAATTCTATTTTTTTAAAAAATATGTTTTTAAAAAAATTCTGTTTTTAAAAAATCTATTTTTAAAAAAATCTGTTTTTTTTAAAAATTCTGTTTTTTGAAAAAAGTCTGTTTTTAAAAAAAAATCTATTTTTTAACAAATTCTGTTTTTTAAAAAATTCTATTTTTTAAAAAAAATCTATTTTTATTTCTATACATGTCATTGTTGCTGATTGGCTACCTTATTTTTTATATTTTATTTTCCTTTTTTTTTTGCTTCCACGTATGAAAAAATTGAACAGTCGTTAACCAAATTTGACGGAATGACTTAATTTGAAAATTTTAATTAGTTCAGTTAGTTAATTTGACAAATTAAAAGTTCAATCGGGTATTCAGTAAAACGTGCCAACTTCGGTGGTCAAATCATTAATTTTGCCCTAACCATTTAGTCGGTATATATTAATTTTGGTCAATTGATCAATAGAAAATAATTTTTTTTACGTATTAATATTGATCAATTGATCAACTTAATATAAAATTAATTTATGACAATTGAATCATTATTATATATAGTTATCGGTGAATAACATAGTATTAATAAATATTAAAATTTATAAATACAAGACACCTTTTTATGAATCCAAGCGAACTGATTATGTTGATGAATATAAGTTAAAAACAAAACTATATATATATATATATATATATATATATATATTTATAGTTAAATCATTTCAGAGATATAATTATCCTTAATTTAGCTAACCCATAAATTATGATTTAACCACAATTTTCAAAAATGGGAGAAAAATCATTCATCTTTATGTACTCCTCCCATTCTAAAATGATAGCTAAATGTACAAAAAATTTATATCAAAAGATTAGATAAAGTACATAAAATGAAATTAAGAGTAACTAAGTTATTTAGTGGAGTTTATTAATTAATATAAAATTAAATAAAACTACTCATTAATTTATATAATTTTGTGAAGTCATAAAAATAAATTTAAATATTTTTTTTTATTATAGTTTATCTTCTTTTTAATTTGGTAATAATTGTTCAAATTATAGCTGATCATCATTTGAATGAAGAGAATATTTCATTCCATTAGAGGGTAGAAATATATGATAAAATATAAAGATAACGGGGTGATTGAGTGTATTTCACTCATGCACGTCAAGTCTTTTTGTTTTGTTTTACGGTTATTTCTTTTTTTTTTCACTACACACATTTTTGTATGGAGGGAGTGGGAGTAAGGTTATAAAATGAATAAATAGTTCGGACTCGATTCGTATTCGTTCGACTAAAAGTTCGATTCGAGCTAGACTCAAAATATAAATGATTCAAATATGAGCAAATTTTAAAGTTCGATAAATTACTCGAACCTCCTCAAATTATAATTTTCTATTGATACTCAGATCATATTCGTTCAAAAAGTTCAAACCGCTTCTTGTTGTTCGATTTAAATCGTCGACATTTCAGTGGTAAATGAAATTTCAATCAAACCTTATTTTATCTTGATAAATTTAGTGAACCAAATCTTGCTTATTTCAATCTTTGAAACCGATTCGATTCGCGTTTACACCTTTAAGTGGAAGTGGTATTTATTTTGAGAGACATGTAGACCTCCATTTTAGAGCTAATCTTGACTACGTACGGAGGCCTGAGAAATTAAGATACAGGAAACAACTTGTATAGTTTTAATTTTTAAATTCATATTTAATCAGCTATGCCATGTCAATTGACAATTCATCATCACATGAATAATGGTCCGAAGCTCAAAGAAACTAGTATTCCTTATGGTCCGAACATGTCAGGGCCGGGGGCCATTCAGCCAACTATAAAATCATGTCTCCTAATTAATTCAAAAAACCGACAAACGTTTGGACTGGACGATACAAACATAATCCTAGGCAAAAATAAATAAAAGTGGTCCCATTCAATGTACAATTTGGAATAATATTAAGCATTTCATTCATGTAATATTAAACATTTTGACAAGAAGCATAAAGTCCTTAATTAATGAGTATATATAAATAAATGTAAGCACTTTCATACGTACTAGCTAGTGGTGTTTTTTAATTTCTTGTTCAAAAGACATTAAACTAACCTGCAGTCGTCTCTCATTCATACTTAAGCTAGCTAGCTAGCTAGCTAGTACATATACGAGTAGTATTTTTAATTAATGGTCCTAATTGCTATTAACATAACGACAATATTTATTATCTACTTGATCTTCTGTGGGTGGATTATTAGTATTTTCCGGGATCGGAGAGCAGGAGCAAATTGGTCGTCATGGAAGTAGCCATTAATTATATATCAGCAGCCAGCCATCTTTTCGATCGTAGTATATAGGATCAGAAAGTAGTTGTGTTAAGTCTATTCTTGTACGTACGTAGTACATGCATGTACTATCAAGCACCATTAGCGTTTCGCGATCTCTTCTTCCATATTCCACTTCCAAAGGGTTGGGTGAGGTCTGGTCAGGTTGTGGATTAGCAGGGCACCGGGCTTTGAGGTATTCAGGATCTACTTACTACAGGTGGGTAAAGTCTTGCAATGAACCCGTCGTCCAACCGAGTGTACGTGCACCTTAATTAATATATATATATATATATATATATATATATATACAAGAAAAATCTCTATCTTCGACCAAACATTTCAGCGACCGCATGTTCCGGTCGCTGATGTCAATAATAGCGACGGACATCTGCGATCGTAATTGCTTTTAGTCGCTAATATCTATCCGCGACCGCATGCGGTCGCCGGATTGATTTTTCTCTCAAAATTTGGTGTCAAATGTTGGCGGCGTTTGTGGCCCCAAAATTAGGTATCATCACCCATCTTGGCCGCCACTATACGTAGTGCATGTAATTTAAATACAACTTAATACATAAAGCGTGAGTTTAAATACAAATATCGTCTACTTAGATATTATACAAACTCAAAAAGGAGTTCTCATTCTAATTATTATCACACTATTTTGCGTAATAGTGAGGACTACTAATCGCTATCTTGAGACTATCACTCGTTTTCCGACTTCGTCCAAATTTATATTTCTCATTTCAAGAAGAAACGGTGAAAGAAAGGGTGAAATTTCTCAATCTAAATTCAAGGTAGAAATATTATGATATTCAAGATAATGCGAGAATAAATTATCAATAGTCTTCAACAATGTTAAACCGATAAAATACAATGTATAAGCAACAGGTTTAAGCTGCGGTGAATAAGCAATCCATTAAAAAAGTCAGTAGAAAATAAAGTCTACTATCTTTAGGTTTAAAAGGTTTTTCATCATTGTTATAATGAGGCTCAAACTTTAATAAATATTCCACATCATCGAATCACCCCCGCACTACGCCAAGGATATTCTTTAGTATCGCGACCACAATTATTCATGCACTACGGCCAAGAATATTTGTGTATTCATTAATGGTCGTGATCAATGCTAATAATCGCCCACTAATGCACTACTACCATCGAGGATTTTTATCACATCATTTGTAACATTACTCGTGATTATAATAGAATAGTCTCTCATTATAATCATACCAAGTCCATCTATGCATTACTGTGCCATGAGATGACTTTCAACATAATATAAACATGAGGATGATGACAATGATATAAGAATTCAATAAAACAAGTTCAAGAATTATTTTATCCGGGAATTATTAACGTCCAAATTATCAACACGATCTTTGTTTTGTGAGAGTAAAATTCAAGAATGATCGGAAGAATGTTTCCATGAAAGATCTTTGGATGAAACGCAAATATCAAGGATATTCCACTAATTTCATGGAGTATAGAAGTCAAAGTTTTAACCAATTGGGTATAATAAAGAATAGAATAACAAAAGAAATCACCACGCATGCGATAGGATCGCAGGCGAGTTATTCCAATGTAATAATAAATAACGGAACCAGGTCCCAAGCCTTGCATGCATGCGAGGATGTTCCAATGAATAATAAAGAATGGAACCAGTCCCACAAAAACACGTGAGGCAGAGGATGTTCCAAGCGGAGAATAATAATAAAAAGACGGAACCAGTCCTGTAAAACACGTAATGTGGATGTTCCAATGAGAATAATAATAAAGAGCGGAACCGAATTAGGTGTAAAACACACACGATGAGGATGTTCCAATGAATAATAATAAAGGCGGAACCAAGTCAGGTGTAAAACATACGCAGGATGTTCCAGCGAGAATAATAGAAGAATGTCACCAGTATATAGGTAAACCACGTGATACTGAGTTATTCCAAGAATAATAAGCAATGGAATAACAACAGCTTCTCTTCATGAATAAGAAAGAATAACACCCCTTACTTTTGGTAGGAGATTGAAATCTTTAAGAAGACGAGAAGTAACAAAATACTCTTCTTCTTTTCTCTTATTCTCTCTATACTTTTCTCTCTATAGCTTGAATGAATTCGTGAAAAATAATGAAGCCCTCAGGCCTCTATTTATAGAAGATTTCTAGCTTAAGACCGTAGTGTGAAAAGGCAAGTGGCTCGACGACTAATGATGTGAAAAGAAAAGTGGTTTGACTTTTGTAATGTGAAACGACAAGTGGTTCGACGCTTTGTAATGTGAAGCGACAAGTGGTTGACGTCTGGTAAAGGTAATTACTATTAACGAAGGTAAATACTATTCACAAGGGTAATTACTATTGACGAAGGTAATTACTATCGACGAAGGTAAATACTATTCACAAGGGTAATTACTATTGACGAAGGTAATTACTATCGACGAAGAGACTCTTAGATGATGACATATGAGCCCCCATAAAATAATCAAACTTACCACAAATCATTTTATTTTTCATCAACACATATTTAATCTTTCAACAATTATTAATCATTTATAACTTGTCGTTTCAATTATTGATTTAATACTATAACATATTATCTGAGATGATCTTGTGACAATAATTGAATCAATAATATCATAGATATGATGCAAAGAATTCTTCAGAAGCAATAATTGAGCATATTTGGTTTGACTCTCTCCGTAAAGATCAATAATCAATACTGTGTGCTACTATGCAACCACGCCAGACATCTTGTACTTTTACCACCTTAGGGTAGTTCAACGCTTTTAACGGTAACACCTCCGCCGTTATTTTTATAAAATATTTTTGTCGTTTTCTCAATCAAACAATAATTTCATGTAGGAGTCCACTAATGATTGAGTAGTTATATTAATATTCCTAACAAAAAGAATATTCCCAGACCAAACGAATATTTTATAACAACTTGCATACTTTGCAAAATTTATAAATATTACCCACAACTATAACATTATATCAAATTTATTCCATAATATTCAAAAATAATATTTATAGAAAAATTCATCTTTATTTATAAAATTTGAGGGTCTTACAACCTCCCCTTCTTATGAAATTAAGCCCTCGAAATTGTGGTACGTACACGGTATGTCGAAGAGGTAAGGATACCTTGATTTCATTTTGATTCTAACTCCCAAGTCATTTCCTCAACATCGTGGTTCCTCCACAAAACTTTGACTTGAGGTATAACCTTGGAGCTTAGAATATGTTCCTTCTTATCCAAAATTTGAACAGGAACCTCTTCATACGTCAAATCTTCCGCTATTTCGTCCGGTTCTAACTCAATAATATGCTTCGGGTCTTTCACATATTTACGTAACATAGATATGTGAAAAACGTTATGAACACGAGACATATTTGGTGGTAAAGCGAGTCTATAGGCCACAGTTCCTACTCGATCGAGGATTAAAAATGGACCGATGAATTGAGGATTAAGTTTTCCTCTCTTTCCAAATCTTGTAACTCCTTTCCATGGAGCAACTCTTAACAACACATGATCTCCTACATCGAATTCCATGTCCTTTCGATAAAGATCAGCATAACTCTTTTGTCGATTTTGTGAGGTTTTTATACGTTGTCGGATCGTTTGAATCTTTTCCGTAGTCATACGTACCAACTCCGGTCCCAACAACGTTGCTTCACCCACCTCATCCCAGCATATCTGGAGAACGACACTTTCTTCCATACAGTGCTTCGAATGGAGCCATGCCAATACTAACGATAAGCTGTTGTTGTAGGAAAACTCCACCAATGGTAAGAACTTGTCCCAACTCCTTGAAATCAAGGACACAGAGTCTTAATAGATCTTCAAGAGTTTGAATAGTCCTCTCCGACTGTCCGTCTGTTTGAGGATGATATGCCGAGCTAAATCGTAAGTCTGTGCCCATAGCTTTTTGCAAACTAACCCAAAATCGTGAAGTGAATATACGCCACCCATCTCTCGGTCGGGTCGCCACTTACATGGTACATAAATTCAAATACAACTTACTAATATAACCGTCTATAATACAATACATATAACCGTCGCATAATATATAAACCATGAGTTTGAATACAAATATTGTCTACTAGATATTATACAAACTCAAAAGGAGTCCTCATTACTACTATTATCACACTATTTCACGTAATAGTGAGGACTACTAATGCTATCCTCCGACCATTACTCCGCTCCCCGACTGTCCAAATTATGTTCATTTTCAAGAGAATAAAGGAAAGAAAGGGTGAGCTCAACTAGCCCAAAGAAGAAATATTACGACTAAGATAATGCGTAATAATTTATCATTAGCCTTCAACAAAGTTGTTAAACCGATAAAATACAATAGACAACAAGTTTAATCGCAATGAATAAGCAATCCATTAAAAGAGTCAAGTAGAGAATAAAGTCTACTATCTTTTAGGTTTTAAAAGGTTTTTCATCATCGTATATAGCCGAGACTCAAATTTTAATAAATAATCCACATCATCGAATCACCCCCTCACACTACTACGCCAAGGATATTCATCAAATTATCAATGGTCATGACTATACCGAATCACCCCTCGGTCATAATCATACCAAAAACTATCCATCATCGCATTATGTGCCATCGAGGACTTTTATCACATCATTTATAACAAGCCATGATTATACCGAATGATCCTCGGTCATAATCATACTAAGTTCATCTATACACGTAAAGTTCAAGATAACATAATATAACATGAGGATGATGACAATGACATAATAATTCAATAAAACAAGTTCAAGAATTATTTTATCCAGAATTATTAACGCCCAAATTGTCAAAATGATACTGCTTTTGTAGAGTAAAATTCAAGAATGATCGTAAGAATATTTCCATGAAAAGATATCGATGAAGCGCAAATATCAAGGATATTCCACTAATTTCATGGAGTATAAGTCAAAGATTTAACCAACCGGGTATAATAAAGAATGGAATAACAAAAGAAATCACCACGCATGCAGATTTCAGATAGACAAAAGTTATTCCAATGTAATAATAATAACTAAACTGTGTCGTGAAATTCACAACCCATGTGATGATCCAATGTAATAATAAATGTTAATAATAAACAATGGAACTGTGTCCTGTAAAACACATGCATGTGATATTCCCAAATGTAATAATAAATGCGAATAATAAACAATGGAACCAGTCCCTGTAAACACACACATGCATGTGATATTCCAATGTAATAATAAAGAATGGAATAATGTAAGGAGATCACCAAGTATAGGGGATTCGCACAGATACAAAAGTTATTCCAATGTAATAAATAAGAATGGAATAATATAAGGATTTCACCAAGTATATAGGTACGCCACAGATACAAAGTTATGTATAGGTATACCACTTTTACAAAAGTTATTCCAATGTAATAATAAGCAATGGAATAACAACAGTTCTCTTCATGAATAAGAAAGAATAACACCCTTTACGGTACAACAAATAATATTCCCTACCTTAGAAGAACCGAATATCGCAAGGTGAAGTAAAGTAGTAATACTTTTTTTCTTTCTCTCTATAGTTTTTCTCTAGAGTTTCGTTGAATTCGTGAAAAATAATGAAGCACTAGGCCTCTATTTATAGAAGATTTCTAGCTTAAGACCGCCATGTGAAAAGGCAAGTGGCTCGACGACGATCGGTGATGTGAAAAGAAAAGTGGTTCGACGCCTCAGAATGTGAAACGACAAGTGGTTCGACGCTCAGAATGTGAAACGACAAGTGGTTCGATCACTCAGAATGTGAAAACAAGTGGTTCGACACCGTAATGTGTAAAACGACAAGTGGTTCGACGCGTAGTAAAGGTAATTACTATCGATGGTTAAGGTAATTATTATTCACAAAAGGTAATTACTATCGACAAAGGTAATTACTATCGAGGTAATTACTATATCGATTTAAGGTAATTACTATTCACAAAGGTAATTACTATCGACAAAGGTAATTACTATCGATTTAAGGTAATTATTACTATTCACAAAGGTAATTACTATCGATTTAAGGTAATTAAGGTAATTATTCACAAAGGTAATTACTATCGACGAAGACTCTTAGAGATGATGACATATGGGCCCCCATAAAATAATCAAACTTACCACAAATGTCTCATAATGCACTCTTTATATACATCAAGGATCGAATAAATATTACCACAAATCATTTTATTTTTAATCAACACATATTTAATCTTTCAACAATTATTAATCATTTATAACTTGTCGCCTCAATTATTGATTTAATACTATAACATATTATATATGATGATATCGTGACAATAATTGAATCAATAATATAAGAGATATGATGCAAGAATTATCGTAGAAGAATAATCGAGCATACCGAAAGTGACTTCTCACGTAAAGATCAATAATCAATATCGCGTGCTACTATACAACCACGCCAGACATCGCATTTTTTACTACCGGGTAGTTCAACAGCTTTTATTCAGAATACTCCTCCGCCGTTATTTTTATAGAAAGATATTTTGTCGCTTTTCTTAACTACGATAATACTTCCGCCAGGGGTCCACTAATGATTGAGCCGTCGTATTTAATATTCCCTAACAAAAAGAATATTCCCAACCAAACTAATATTTTATAACAACTTGCATACTTTGCAAAATTTATAAATACTACCCACAACTATAATATTATCTTAAATTCACACCATAATATTAAAAATTATTTCACAAAATTTAAATCTTTATCGATAAAAACTGGGGTCTCACAATCTCCTCCTTATGGAATTTCGCCTCAAATTAGGGTACGACTGTATGATAAAGAGGTGAGGATACCTTGAATACCTTTATCGTTGAAAACATTAAATTCATCTTTGCAATCCTACCAAAGATATTTATTCACAATTCATCTTTGCACTATGTGCCAAAGATATACAAATCAGAAACCAATAATGCCGAGACGCAATTTTAATAAAGATCATCACAACCAATTAATTATCCATGCACCAATCGCCAAGGATATTCGTGTTTTCAATTACTGGCCATGATTATACCGAATAATCCTCGGTCATAATCATACCAAGTCTATCAATGCACTACTACCAAAGACGACATTTTTACCACATCCATGAATTAATATTTCATCACGAGACTCAAATTTCAATAATTAATCCATATCATCGAATCATCCCCGCACTACTGTGCCAAGGATATTCATTAAGATATAATTATCCAGCACTATACCAAAGATAATCGTATTCATTAAATTATCCAAATTATCCATGCACTACTACCAAAGATAATCGTGGTATTCATTAAGATCACGCACCATTAAATTATCCATGCACTACTACCAAAGATAATCGTATTCATTAGTATTCATTAATTATCACGCACCAAAGATAATTATCCATGCACTACTACCAAAGATAATCGTGGTATTCATTAAGATCACGACCAATAAATTATCCATGCACTACTACCAAAGATAATCGTGGTATTCATTAAGATCACGCACCACAAATTATCCATGCACTACTACCAAAGATAATCGTGTTTTCAATTACTACTATGATTATACCGAACAATCCTCGGTCATAATCATACCAAGTCCATCTATGCACTACAGCCATGTATTTGACTTTCAACATAATATAAACATGAGGATAATGATATAAAAGAATCAATCAAATGAGATAAAGGATAAATATTAAACATTTATAATATAATTTATCCAGATTCAAGAATATCCCCATGTTATCAATCACTTAATAATCTCATAATCTAATATCATTAATATTATAACAATATTTTAATCACTTCTTAAATTTATAAACAATTTATCTCAATTGTTTACGCTTTTACCATATAATGCATTTAATCATTCAAAATGCCATACTCATAAGATATCATCACCAATTATCAAATCCTCATCAAAAAAATATGCATATATTCTATATAGGATTCTAGCCATAAAATCCTATTTTCAACTTTGTTATTTCACATAACATATTTAACTCATATGTTCAGAATTAAACTATTTTCATGAAAAATACCAAATCAGTCCCAAAAATATTTCTTTTTCTGGGTTTTAGCATAATATAGTCCCATAATGAAAATATATTTTCTCGGAATTTTTAAAATTCATTTACTATTTTTCAAAAATCAATTTCTAATTAATTCCTTAAGAAATTAGCTACCTCAAGTTTAACTCCAAAATTCCCAAATCTTGGCAGGACCTTACACATGTTAACGTGAGCTTCCAGTTTAAATTTCATGGTCATCTGAGTTATAGAACTCCAAGTTATAGCATTTTTCATTTTAAAAACCTAAATATTGAAATAGTCATAACTTGCTCATTTTAAGTCGTAATGAGCTCATTTTTGGACAGGAGGTACTTTATACCATATACCTTCATGTCCCAAAAGGCCAGAATTTTTCTCATAATTTAAGTGGCCGAAACAGCCCCTCTAAAATCATGGCAGCCTTTTTTTTTGCTTTTTTTGCAGCTTTGCACTCCTTTGCTAAAAAATCAGTCCACACAAAAATCTACAACACCTTTTCCAGTAATTCCACTTGGATTAGTTAGGTAACTCATAGATCTAACTCTAGGACTTGACCACACTCAAAAATTCAAAATATAATAGGAGATATGGTCAATTGAATTTCATGTTACGCTTTTTCACCAAAAATCGATTTTCAACTCTTTGTGATTTCTAAGAAACTTTCATGTTTTCACATACTAACCAACATAACTCATCTTAAAACTTACTAATACTTCATATACCCATGATTTTCATCAATTCTATACTTTTATTATGACTTTCATCATAATCCACGTAAATGCATCCTTTTAGTCAAGAAATATTCGAGGGTTTAAGAAATGGGTTTTTCAGACGGGGTCAATACAAAAATTGATTTCACGCTCTAGGGTAGGCTAGAAGTCTTCAAGAATACGCCAAGAAATTTATTAATGATAGAAATATCATTCAAAATCATATTTCGCCCAAGACTTGGATAAGACGTCACATTAATACCAATCGTGACTTCTATCCCTTAACCGGATAAGACCTCACAATGATACCTATCAACTTGCCATCTTCAAAACACGACGTCGCCTTACGTAGTAAAGTCCGCTTTTGCATTTCACACAAGGAAGTCAACAACGAAAGGATCGGGGCTCTTTACTTATGGCTTGATATGACAATGATCGACTTTTAGTGGTTCGTTACTTTTAATTCGCACAACAAGTTGGTTATGAATATAAAAGCTAACAACCTTATTTAAAAAGCATGATGAGTAGTTAACCAATTGATTCCTAAAATCACATCAAAGGCAAATATTTTCAAAAAGATAAGATCGACAGTAACGTGAAAATGTTTATTTGAATCAAACAAGATTTAAAAAAAATAAGAAGCAGAACGAAGGCTCCTACTAACGAAGTTTCAACCAATAAGTCAAAGTTTAACTTCTTCTGAGTCAAATTTAAACGCTGAACACAACTAGGTGAAATAAAAGAGTGGGTAGAACGGTATCTAACACTCAGATAGACTTCGCAAGAGCTTATGATTAACTTACCCGTGATAATTTTATTCGTGTTCCTCGTCACGAAAAAAACGCCTCTCTTAAACTACGGCTTTGGTTTGTCGGGACAACCTTTTGGTGCCTCCATCCTAGTTTGAATTTGTCTTCAGAAACGACAAAATCGAGCTAAGTGACCTTCTTCCACAATTATAACATGCTTTGACGGCATGGCGCAGCTTCGGATCGATGTGTCCTCTCCTCCGCATTTGAAGCATACGATAGGTGGTCTTTCTCCTTCCTTAACAACGGTGTCGGTGCCGACGCTCTTTCCATCATTGTTGAATCTCCTTTTCTTGAAATGTCCATTCTTATTGTTTTGCCCCGATTACCACCCAAGTGGTTACCATATTTGGCCCGCTGATTCCTCCACGCTTGTTGTCACCGCTCGATGACTACTCTCCGGTATTATAATTTTGTTTACCGCTTTCTTTTTAGTCAAGGCTGACTCGTTATCGCGCTTCCACTAATCGAGCCCTATTTACAACATCCAATAAAAACGCAGCTTTATGAGAAATAAGATGTCGACGTATCTCTCCGCTTCAAACCTCTTAAAACATTCGCGCCATTCTCTCTTCATTATCCACCAAGTGGGACGGACGAACCGTGATAACTCCGCAAATTTTGCCTCGTATCATGATTACTGGCCATATTGTTTTGTTCCAACTTGATAAACTCCACCTCCTTCATGTATTAATACTTTCGTGAAAGTATTTGTCGCTGAATGCCTCCTCGAACTTCTCCCAAGATATCTTCAAGACAAAGAAGTCGAGTACGCTTTTACCGATTCCCACCAAGAATCGCCTCCGCGCAAGAACATAAAGGCGTAAAAGGAACCTTTTGCTTCCTGAGCATCCCAAGACATCAAATATCTTGGTAATCTGCTTTATCCATGCTTCCGCCGTAAGTGGTTTTGGTTTCTCCTTAAACTCCCGGTGGTCCCAGCCTCTGAATTGTTTAAGCGGTGACCGCCCGAGAGTTTTCCGTGTTTCCACTTACGCTTTGGATGTTAATCGCTTTACCGATGTCGCATGAATTCTAAAACTTCTTAAACGCACTCGTCGCTCGTCAATCGATCGTTGTTGTTGTTTACAGGAGGATTATCGCATCCCGTCAGACATTGTCCCGATTATCGATCCGTGGAGAATCAACGCCCTCGTGCTCCATTGCTATTCTCAACATTCTCTGATGCCATTTTCAAACACCGCCACAAAATAAGGGTTAATCGACATGCAACATATTATCACTATACTCAACCGACCAATCAAATACCAAATAAACTTAGTAGGTCATACTAATAAGGTATTCCCTGCCTCCCTCCTAGTACTATTCTCACATCTTAGCCTGTGGATCATATCCCTAAGCTCGATACCAACCGCGACGCCCCCAAAATTAGGTATACGCCACCCATCTTGGGTCGCCACTTACATGGTACATAAATTCAAATACAACTTACTAATATAACTGCTGTGGTATAATATTTATATAAATCGTGAGTTTGAATACAAATATTGTCTACTAGATATTATACAAACTCAAAAGGAGTCCTCATTATTAACTATTATCACACTATTTCACGTATATAGTGAGGACTACTAATGCTATCCTCTCGACCATTACTCCGCTCCCCGACTCGTCTCAGCCTATGTTCTCATTTCCTCAAGAGAATAAAGGAAAGAAAGGGTGAGCTCAACTAGCCCAAGAAGAAATATTACGACTAAGATAATGCGTAATAATTTATCATTAGCCTTCAATGTTGTTAAACCGATAAAATACAATAGACAACAAGTTTAATCGCAATGAATAAGCAATCCATTAAAAGAGTCAAGTAGAGAATAAAGTCTACTATCTTTTAGGTTTTAAAAGGTTTTTCATCATCAAGTTATAGCCGAGACTCATTTTAATAAATAATCCACATCATCGAATCACCCCCGCACTACGCCAAGGATATTCATCAAATTATCAATGGTCATGACTATACCGAATCACCCCGGTCATAATCATACCAAAAACTATCCATCATCGCACATGTGCCACCGAGGACTTTTATCACATCATTTATAACAAGCCATGATTATACCGAATGATCCCTCGGTCATAATCATACTAAGTTCATCTATACACGTAAGTCAAGATAACATAATATAACATGAGGATGATGACAATGACATAATAATTCAATAAAACAAGTTCAAGAATTATTTTATCCGTGAATTATTAACGCCCAAATTGTCAAAATGATACTGCTTTTGTAGAGTAAAATTCAAGAATGATCGTAAGAATATTTCCATGAAAAGATATCGATGAAGCGCAAATATCAAGGATATTCCACTAATTTCATGGAGTATATAAGTCAAAGATTTAACCAACCGGGTATAATAAAGAATGGAATAACAAAAGAAATCACCACGCACGCAGATTGCAGAGATGTATAAAAGTTATTCCAATGTAATAATAATAACTAACTGTGTCGTGAAATTCACAACCTACTGTGATGATCCAATGTAATAATAAATGCTGAATAATAAATAATGGAACCAACCAGTCCTAAAAAACACATGCATGTGATATTCCAATGTAATAATAAATGCGAATAATAAACAATGGAACCAGTCCTGTAAAACACATGCATGTGATATTCCAATGTAATAATAAAGAATGGAATAATGTAAGAGATCACCAAGTATAGGGGATTCACAGATACAAAGTTATTCCAATGTAATAAATAAGAATGGAATAATATAAGGATTTCACCAAGTATAGGTACGCCACAGACATACAAAGTTATGTATATAGGTATACCACTTTTTTACAAAAGTTATTCCAATGTAATAATAAGCAATGGAATAACAAATGCTTCTCTTCATGAATAAGAAAGAATAACACCCCTTACTTGTACAACAAATAATATTCCCTACCTTAGAAGAACCGAATATCGGGCAAGGTGAAGTAGTTAGTATTACTTTTCTTTCTCTCTATAGTTTCTCTCTGTAGTTTCAAAGTGAATTCGTGAAAAATAATGAAGCACTAGGCCTCTATTTATAGAAGATTTCTAGCTTTAAGACCGCCATGTGAAAAGGCAAGTGGCTCGACGACCGTGATGTGAAAAGAAAAGTGGTTCGACGCACCGAATGTGAAAAACGAATGTTCGACGATCAGAATGTGAAACGACAAGTGGTTCGACACTCAGAATGTGAAACGACAAGTGGTTCGACGCTCGAATGTAAACGGTAAGTGGTCGTTCACAAAGGTAATTACGTAAAGGTAATTACTATCGACGAAGGTAATTACTATTCACAAAGGTAATTACTATCGACGAAGGTAATTACTATTTAAGGTAATTACTATTCACAAAGGTAATTACTATCGATTTAAGGTAATTAATTACTATCGACAAAGGTAATTACTATCACAAAGGTAATTACTATCGACAAAGGTAATTACTATTCACAAAGGTAATTACTATCGACGTAAGAGACTCTTAGATGATGACATACGGGCCCCCATAAAATAATCAAACTTACCACAAATGTCTCATAATGTACTCTTTATATACATCAAGGATCGAATAAATATTACCACAAATCATTTTATTTTTAATCAACACATATTTAATCTTTCAACAATTATTAATCATTTATAACTTGTCGCCTCAATTATTGATTTAATACTATAACATATTATATGATGATATCGTGACAATAATTGAATCAATAATATAAGAGATATGATGCAAAGAATTATTATATAGCAATAATCGAGCATATACCGAGTGACTTCTCACGTAAAGATCAATAATCAATATCGTAGTGCTACTATACAACCACGCCAGACATCGCATTTTTTACTACCGGGTAGTTCAACAGCTTTTAACTGCAGAATACTCCGCCGTTAGTTTTTTATGTAAAGATAATTTTGTCGCTTTTTAAACTATCTTACAATAATTCCGCTGGGGTCCACTAATGATTGAGTCATTGCATTTAATATTCCCTAACAAAAAGAATATTCCCCACCAAACTAATATTTTATAACAACTCAGATACTTTGCAAAATTTATAAATACTACCCACAACTATAATATTATCTTAAATTCACACCATAATATTAAAAAATTATTTCGGAAAAATTTAAATCTTTATCGATAAAATAAGCAGGAGCACCCCAAGGAGAAGTACTAGGGACGAATAAAGCCAATGTCTAACAATTCCTCGCAGTTGGGTCTTTAACTCCTCGAAGTTCAATAGAGCCATTCGATATGGGGCTTTGGAAATAGGTTTTGTCATCGCAGGGTTCAAGGTCGATACAAAATTCAATTTCACTTATTTCTGGGGTAGGCCAGAAGTTCTTCTGGGAATACGTCAGAAATTTATTAACAATAGAAATATCGCTCAAAATCGGCGTATTTTTGTTTAAATCGTGATATGAGCTAAGAAAGCTTCGACAACCGTTTTTCAATAAACGAATAGCTTTATGGCTTGAGACGACCGTGATTGATTTTAATGGTTTGGTCGTTTGAATTCGCATAATAGGTTGATTAGGAATATGAAAGCTAACAACCTTATGAAAACAATCAATTTTGCATGATAAGTAGTTAACCAATCAATCCACAGAATCACGTCAAATGCAAGTATTTTTAATGAAATAAGATCGACGAGTGTAATGTGAGGGTACCGATTTGAACCAAACAAGACTTATAAGCAGTGGATGTAATGAAGGTTTCTCCCAACGGAGTTTTCACAGATAAGTCAAAGTCTAATTTCTCCGAGTCAAATTTAATCGATGAGCGCAAGTAGGAGAAATAAAAGAATGGGTAGAACCCAGATCAAATAAAGTATAGACTTCATTAGAGTTTATGATAAGCTTACCCGTGATGACCTCATTCGGATTCCTTGCTCTTTGGGGAGGTCACAACAAACGCCTCCTCAGACTACCGGTTTGAATTTTCCGGGATGGCCTTTGGTGCCTCCATCCTATTGAATTTGTCTTCTGTGAAACGACAAAATCGAGCTAAGTGACCTTCTCTTCCACAATTATAACATGCTTTGGACGGCATGACGCAGATTTGATCGATGTGTCCTCTCCTCCGCATTTGAAGCATATGATAGGTGGTCTTTCTCCTTCCTTAACAATGGGTCTTTGGTGCCGACGTCTTTCCATCATTGTTGAATCTTCGTTTCTTGAAATGTCCATTCTTATTGTTTTGGCCCCGATTACCACCAAGTGGTTACCATATCCGCCCGTTGATTCCTCCACGCTTGTTGTCACCGCTTCGATGACTATTCTCGCCGGTATTATAATTTTCTTGCCGCTCTCTTTTTATAAGGCGTTGACTCATTATCGCGTTCCACTAATCGAGCCCTATTTACAACATCCGAATACAAACACGGTTTATGAGAAATAAGATATTGACGTATCTCGGCTTCAAACCTCTTAAAAACATTCGCGCCATTCTCTCTTCATTATCCACCGAGACGAACCGTGATAACTCCGCAAATTTTGCCTCGTATTGCGACACACTGGCCATATTGTTTTGTTCCAACTTGATAAACTCCACCTCCTTCATGTGGCGAATACTTTCGTGAAAGTATTTGTCGTTGAATGACTCCCTGGAACTTCTCCCAAGATATCTTCAAGATATAGCAAAGTTGAGTACGTTTACCGATTCCCACCAAGAATCCGCCTCTCCGCAGCAACATAAAGGCAAAGAAGGAACCTTTTGCTCCTGGAGCATCCCAAGACATCAAATATCTTGGTAATCTGCTTTATCCATGCTTCCGCCGAAGTGGTTAGCTCTCTCCTTAAACTCCCGGTGGTCCCAGGCTCCTTGAATTGTTTAGCGGTGACCGCCCGAGTGTTTTTCGTGTTTCCACCTACGTTTTGGATGTGAGTCGCTCTCTTTCTTTGTTGCATAAATCGCATAAAGCCTCTCGAACATTTGATCATTCATCATTTGGTCGGTGTTGTTATTTGTATGAGGATTGTCGCCTTCCCGATGCACATTATCCCGATTATTGATATGTGGTGAATCAACGATCGCTGCGCTCCATTGCTATTCTCAACATTCTCGGATGTCATTTTCAGACATCGCCACAAAACAAAAGGTTAATTGACGTGTAACAAATTATCCCTATCTTCGACCAACCAATAAAATAAAGACATAAAACTTAGGTAGGTCATACTAGTGAAGGTATTCCCTGCCTCTCCCTCCTAGTACTATTCTCACTTCTTAGCTGGGGATCATATCCCTAAGCTCGATACCAACCGTGGCGCCCCCAAAATTAGGTATACATCACCCATCTTGGGTCGCCACTTACATGGTATGTAATTTAAATACAACTTAATACATAAATCGTGAGTTTAAATACAAATATCGTCTACTAGATATTATACAAACTCAAAAGAAGTCCTCATTACAATTATTATCACACTATTTCACGTAATAGTGAGGACTACTAATGCTATCTTCGGGACCATCACTGCTTCCGACTCGTCCCAAATTTATATTCTCATTTCAAGAAGAGAATAAAGTGAAAGAAAGGGTGAGCTCAACTAGCCCAAAGAAGAAATATTATGACTAAGATAATGCGTAATAAATTATCAATAGTCTTCAACAATGTTAAACCGATAAAATACAATAGACAAACCGGTTTAAGCTGCGGTAGAATAAGCAATCCATTAAAAGAGTCAAGTAGAAAATAAAGTCTACTATCTTTTAGGTTTTAAAAGGTTTTTCATCATTGTTATAATTTGAGACTAACTTTTAATAAATATTCCACATCATCGAATCACCCTACGCACTACTACCAAGGATATTCTTTTAGTATCACGACCACAATTATTCACGCACTACGCCAAGAATATTTGTGTATTCATTAATGGTCATGATCATGCCAACAATCGTCCCACCAATGCACTACGGCCATCGAGGATTTTTATCACATCATTTGTAACATTATGGTCATGATTACAATTCAATAGTCTCTCGGTCATAATCATACCAAGTCCATCTATGCACTACTGTGCCATGTAGATGACTTTCAATATAATATAAACATGAGGATGATGACAATGATATAAGAATTCAATAAAACAAGTTCAAGAATTATTTTATCCAGAATTATTAAAGTCCAAATTATCAACATAATATCTTTGTTTTGTAGAGTAAAATTCAAGAATGATCGGAAGAATGTTTCCATGAAAAGATCTTTGGATGAAACGCAAATATCAAGGATATTCCACTAATTTCATGGAGTATAGAAGTCAAAGTTTTAACCATTTGGGTATAATAAAGAATAGAATAACAAAAGAAATCACCATGCATGCGATAGGCCGCACAGCAAAAGTTATTCCAATGAATAATAAATAACGGAATTCGGTCCGGCGTAAAACGCATGCATGAGGATGTTCCAACAGAATAATAAAGAATGGAACCAGTCCGGCCAAAACACATGCATGTGGATGTTCCAATGAATAATAATAAAAGGCGGAACCAGTCAGGTGTAAAACACATGCATGGATGTTCCAAGCAGAATAATAATAATAAAGACGGAACCAGTAAAATTGTAAAACACACGCATGTGACAGGATGTTCCAATGAATAATAATAAAGACGGAACCAAGTCAAATTGTAAAACACACGCACAAGATGTTCCAGCAGAATAATAGAAGAATGTCACCAAGTATAGGTAAACCACATTATACAAAGTTATTCCAATGTAATAATAAGCAATGGAATAACAAATGATTCTCTTTCATGAATAAGAAAGAATAACACCCCTTACTTTTGGTAGGAGATTGAATCGCAAAGAAGGTAGTAATAAAATATACTCTTCTTTCTCTCTTATTCTCTATACTCTCTCTCTATAGCTTGAATGAATTCGTGAAAATAAATGAAGCCTCAGCCCTATTTATAGAAGATTTCTAGCTTAAAGACCCGATGTGAAAAGGCAAGTGGCTCGACGACTAATGATGTGAAAAGAAAAGTGGTTTGGACTTTTGTAATGTGAAACGACAAGTGGTTCGGACGCACCGTAATGTGAAACGACAAGTGGTTCGACGTCTGGTAAAGGTAATTACTATTAACGAAGGTAAATACTATTCACAAGGGTAATTACTATCGACGAAGGTAATTACTTATCGATGAAGGTAAATACTATTCACAAGGGTAATTACTATCGACGAAGGTAATTACTATCGACGAAGGTAAATACTATCGATTGAAGAGACTCTTAGATGATGACATATGAGCCCCCATAAAATAATCAAACTTACCACAAATCATTTTATTTTTCATCAACACATATTTAATCTTTCAACAATTATTAATCATTTATAACTTGTCGTTTCAATTATTGATTTAATACTATAACATATTATACGGATGATCTTTTGTGACAATAATTGAATCAATAATATCATAGATATGATGCAAAGAATCATCAGAAAGTAATAATTGAGCATAATTTGAGTGACTTCTCCGTAGAAGCATCAATAATCAATACCGTGTGCTACTACGCAACCACGCCAGACATTATTTTTTTTACCAGGGTAGTTCAACAGCTTTTAATTCAGTAACACCTCGCCGTTATTTTTATAAAATATTTTTGTCGTTTTCTCAATCCGATAATAATTCCGTAAGGGTCCACCAATGATTGAGTAGTTGCACGAATATTCCCTAACAAAAAGAATATTCCCCACCAAACGAATATTTTATAACAACTTTGCATACTTTGCAAAATTTATAAATATTACCCACAACTATAACATTATATCAAATTTATTCCATAATATTCAAAAATAATATTTATAGAAAAATTCATCTTTATTTATAAAATTCGGGTCTTACAAACGTTTATTTTGTGTGACCATTTTATCAAGAACCGCTAAAGCGAGTCATTTGATGTGTCCACGTCATTAAAAATTAGCGACCGCATGCGGTCGCTGATCTTATTAATGTTTACCAGGTTCAGTTATTCGCTCGACACAGGCGAAGAAGAAAAAAAAGAGGGAGGAGAATAGAGAGAAGTGGGAGAAAGGGGAAGAAGAGAAGGAAGAGAAGAAGGAGAAGAAGGAGAAGCCAACCACAGACGCACCACCGGTCCGACGCCGCCACCACCAGCCAGCCGTTGCCACCACCAAGTACTGGTAATCCATCTTTTTTTATTTCTTTACTATTTATATAACAGATTTATGCTGACGGAATTTACTGTGTCTATTGTTGTTTATTTAGTTACTCTTTCAAGCTGTGATTTGTACTCTGTTAACTAATTTATAAATTCTACATTTATATTTTTTTATTTGTTTGCAGATTAGGGATATTTCTTTGTTTTGTCGTTCATTAACACAGATTAATGGGCTTGAGTGATTTGAGTTAGAATATATAAATTTCTTTAATTAGTTATAATTATGCTTTAATTATTCTAATCTCCCAAAATGCGAATCAACTTTAAAAATCTCTTCTTTAGGGAAATGGTCAATATCAAACTTACTTGAAGATAATGAGATTTGGTCCGTTTATTTTATAAGTGGACGTTTGATTTCAGATGGAGATAGTATGAGATAGTACTTCCACTCGTATCGAAACTAAACTTCATAGCTTGGACAAAATTAGGAGGTAATGTGAAACTGTTATGAAAGGCTTAAAGATTTTGTCCTATTTTATTTGATGAGGTTCTGTATGTAAACTGTTATGCTTTCTTCTTATTTATGGCAAAGATTTCCCTATGCCAATTACTTTAAGAAACTCTACACCAGACGTCATGACAGATCACGATAAATCCTTTATTACATTTTCCTTGGGCTGGAATACTTGCTGCGAATTTTGCAACTGAAGTTTTGAGACAGTATGGAGTCCATTTATACATAACTAGTTAACTACACACACAACCTGTGATTAACGTAAAAGAATAACGAGTGGGTGAGTAACTGGGATAAGATAGAGAGTGAGTAAGAGATAGAGTATGAATGAAAAATCTGCTTAAGAGAATTAATAGGGATGGAAAGGGAAACAAAGAAAAGCTTCACCAAAAAGTTGTAATTTTTAACTCCCGCTTTATAATATAGATACAAGCTAGCACTGCTCAGGCTGTTTCAGGTTACCCAACCAAATTACCCCTGCCTTGGGAAATTTTTTTTGATCATCATTGTGAGACCCCAGATTTTATCAATAAAGATTTAAATTTTGTCGAAATAATTTTTTAATATTATGGTGTGAATTTGAGATAATATTATAGTTGTGGGTAGTATTTATAAATTTTGCAAAGTATGCAAGTGGTTATATTATATTGTATTGGTCTGGGAATATTAGGTTTAGCGAGGAATATTCGATGCAACTACTCAATCATTGGTGGACCCCTATAATGTAATTATCATTTGATCGAGAAAAGCGACAAAAATATTTTATTGAAATAACGGCGGAAGTTTTACCGTTGATCATTGTTGAACTACTCGGTAGTAAAAAATACAAGAATACGTGTGGTTGCATAATAAGCACGGTATTGATTATCGATGCTTATGAGAAGTCACTCGGTTTGATTCCATTATTGTCGATTAATAATATGAATTATTATAAGCGATAATGACGCTTTTGTTTTATTCAGTATTATTAACGTAATAAAAGCGAAACATCTTTTATATAAAGCGAGAATACTTTATTAAAGTTATTCTATAAATAGAATATATTATATTTTATTATGCATAGTGTTGCGATAGTGTTTTGCATAGTGTTGCATAGTGTTTGCATAGTAAAATATTTTTATATAAATAGAATATATTATATTTTATTTAAAAGATTTTGCTTTAAATATGGATCGTCAGATTAAAGTAAATAAATCTGGACCGATTCATTGATTAATTACTACGCATTCTATTTTCCTATAAATAGAAGCTCATTCTTTCATTATTTTCTTTTAATTCAATCAAACTCAGAGAGAGAAATTATAGAGAGAGAAGCTATAGAGAGAAAATCTAGAGAGAGAGAAAGAAGAAGAGTATTCGGTACTTCACTACTTTGATATCCAAAGGTGTCTTTACGGTAAGGGATATTATTTGTTGTATCCGTAAGGGTGTTATTCTTTCTTATTCATGAAGAGAACTTCATTATTCCATTCATTATTATTCTCATTGGAATAACTTCGTAAAAGTGGCATACCCTATACATAACTCAGATGATGTCTGTTGCGATACCCTATACTTGGTGAAATCCTTATATTATTCCATTCTTATTTATTCATTGGAATAACTTTGATCTGTGAATCCCCTATACTTGGTGATCTTCTTCATTATTCCATTCTTTATTATTACATTGGAATATCACATGCGTGTGTTTTACACAGGACCGGTTCCATTGTTTATTATTCGCATTTATTATTCTCGTTGGAATATCACATGCGTGTGTTTTACAGGAGGACTGGTTCCATTGTTTATTATTCAGCATTTATTATTCGTTGGATCATCTTTTGGTGTGAATTTCACGACTCGTTCCGTTATTATTATTACATTGGAATAACATACATCAATCTAACCGCATTTATGGTGATTTCTTTTGTTATTTCATTTTTTATTATACCCAATTGGTTAAAACTTTGACTTCTATACTCCATGAAATTAGTAGAATATCCTTGATATTTGCGTTTCATCCAAAGATATCTTTTCATGGAAATATTCTTCCGATCATTCTTGAATTTTACTCTACAAAACAAAGATCTTGTTGACAATTTGGACGTTACTTAATTCTCGGATAAAATAATTCTTGAACTTGTTTTATTGAATTATTATGTCATTGTCATCATCCTCATGTTATATTATGTTATCTTTCGCTTACGTGCATAGATGAATTTAGTATGATTATGACCGAGGATCATTCTAAGATAATCATGGCTTGTTATAAATGATGTGATAAAAGTCCTCGATGGGTATGTAATGCGATGATGGATAGTTTTTAGTATGATTATGACCAGGGGTGATTCTAAGATAGTCATGACCATTGATAATTTGATTAAAATCCTTGACCGTGGTACAGGGATGATTTGATATTGTGGTTTATTCATTAAACTGAGTCTTAGTGATAAAAAATTATGAAAACCTTTTTAAACCTAAACGATAGAAGATTTTATTTTCTACTTGACTCTTTTAATGGATTGCTTATTCCGCTGCAGTTAAACTTGTTGTCTATTGTATTTTATCGCTTAACATTTGTTGAAGGCTAATGATAATTTATTCGCATTATCTTAGTCATAATATTTCTTACCGGGCTAGTTGAGCTCACCTTTTCTTTCACCGTTCTCTTGTGAAATGAGAACATAAATGGGACGAAAGTAGGAAAGCGGAGTAATGGTCCAGAGTATAGCATTAGTAGTCCTCACTATTCTCGTGAAATAGTGTGATAATAGTTGTAATGAGGACTCCTTTCGAGTTTGTATAATATCTAGTAGACAATATTTGTATTCAAACTCACGATTTATGTCGATTGCATACCTACGCAGTTATATTAGTAAGTTGTATTTGAATTTATGTACCATGTAAGTGGCGACCCAAGATGGGTGACGATACCAAATTTTGGGGCGTCCACGGTATCGTATCGAGCTTAGGATATGATCCTGGCTAAGATGTGAGATAAGAACTAGGAGGGAGAGACGGGAATTCTTTTCGCTAAGTATGACCTACCTAAATTTATTTGGTATTTAATTGGTTCACGAGTATAGGGATAATATGTGATATGTTAATTAACCCTTGTTTTTGCGGCGGTGTTTGAGAATGGCATCCGAAAATCTTTGAGATAAGCAATGAAGCACATGAGAGTGTTGATTCATTTCAAACAAAAGGTAACGACCAACAACACGATAATAATAATCATATTGGTGGCAACCGGCTATCGTAATAATGATAACCATCGTGGGGAAATTATCATGCCAAGAATGGTAACCACTTCGGTGGTAATCATGGCAAAGATAATAGAAATGGAAATTACAAGAAGAGAAGGTCATTTAGCTCAATTTTGTTGTGCACCAAAGTCAAGTCTAGCTGGGACGGTGGCACCAAAGGTGGATATGGACAAAACAAAGTCGTTGGTTTTAGGAAGTGCATTTTTATGACTTCTCAAAAGTGAGTAAACCGAACGAAGTTAGCACGGGTTAGTTAATTATAAATGCGTAAGTCTATACCTTATAAGATACTGGGTTCTACCCATTATTTTATCTCTCTTGCTTTGCGTTCAACGTTTAAATTTGACTCAGGAGAAGTTAGACTTTGACTTATTGGTTGAAACTTCGTTAGTAGGCCCTTCGTTCATCGCTTACTATTTTTAAATCTTGTTTGATTCAAATAAACACTTTCACGTTATTCGTCGATCTTATCTTTTTGAAAATACTTGCCTTTGATGTGATTTTAGGAATCAATTGGTTAACTACTCATCATGCTTTTCATAAGGTTGTTAGCTTTTATATTCATAACCAACTTGTTGTGTAATTCAAGTAACCAAACTACTAAAGTCAATTATTGTCATATCAAGCCATAAGTAAAGAGCCCGAACCTTTCGTTGTTGACTTCCTTGTGTGGAATGCGAAGCCGGACTTTCTCAGAAAGCGACATCGTGAATGAAGATGGCAAGTTTATAGGTATCATTGTTGTAAGACCCCGCTTTTTATAAATAAAGATGAATTTTCTATAAATATTATTTTTGAATATTATGGAATAAATTTGATATAATGTTATAGTTACAGGTAATATTTATAAATTTTGCAAAGTATGCAAGTTGTTATAAAATATTCGTTTGGTCGGGGAATATTCTTTTGTTAGGGAATATTCAATACAACTACTCAATCATTGGTGGACCCCATAATGTAATTATCATTCGGATTGAGAAAACGACAAAAATATTTTATAAAAATAACTACGAGGTGTTACCGTTAAAACCATTGAACTACCCCGGTGGTAAAAAATACGATGAATACGCGTGGTTGCATAGTAGCACACGGTATTGATTATTGATGCTTACGGGAGAAGTCACCAACCTATGCTTCAATTATTGCTACAAAGAATTTCACGCGATCATATCTATGATATTATTGATTCAATTATTGTCACACGAGATCATCTCGTATAATATGTTATAGTATTAAATCAATAATTGAGGCGACAAGTTATAAATGATTAATAATTGTTGAAAGATTAAATATGTGTTGATGAAAAATAAAATGATTTGTGGTAAGTTTGATTATTTTATGGGGGGCTCATGTCATCATCTAAGAGTCTCTTCGTCAATAGTAATTTCCCTTGTGAATAGTATTTACCTTCGTCAATAGTAATTACCCTTGTGAATAGTATTTACCTTCGTCAATAGTAATTACCTACGTCAATAGTAATTACCCTTGTGAATAGTATTTACCTTCGTTAATAGTAATTACCTTCGTCAATAGTAATTACCCTTGTGAATAGTATTTACCTTCGTCAATAGTATTTACCTTCGTTAATAGTAATTACCTTTAAAACCTTTTAAAACCTAAAAGATAGTAGACTTTATTTTCTACTTGACTCTTTTAATGGATCAGATATTCTCACCGCAGATTAAACCTGGTTGTCTATTGTATTTTATCGGTTTAACATTGTTGAAGAATATTGATAATTTATTCTGCATTATCTTAGTCATAATATTTCTTCTTTGGGCTAGTTGAGCTCACCCTTTCTTTCTTTTATTCTCTTGTGAAATGAGAATATAAATGGGATTTAGCCTGGGAAACGAGTGATGGTCTCGAAGATAGCATTAGTAGTCCTCACTATTACGTGAAATAGTGTGATAATAATTATAATGAGGACTCCTTTTTGAGTTTGTATAATATCTAGTAGGCGATATTTGTATTTAAACTCACGATTTATGTCGTATTGCATACACAGCGGTTATGTTAAGTAAGTTGTATTTAAATTACATACCATGTAAGTGGCGACCCAAGATGGGTGATGTATACCTAATTTTGGGGCGCCACGGTTGGTATCGAGCTTAGGATATGATCTCCGGCTAAGATGTGAGAATAGTACTAGGAGGGAGAGACGGGGAATACCGCATTTATATGACCTACCCAAGTTTATGTCTTTATTTTATTGGTTGGTCGGAAGATAGGGATAATTTGTTACATGTCAATTAACCTTTTGTTTTGTGGCGATGATCTGAAAATGACATCCGAGAATGTTGAGAATAGCAATGGAGCATGAGCGATCGTTGATTCACCACATATCCATAATCGGGATGATGTGCATCGAAGGCGACAATCCTCATGCAAACAACAACACCGACCAAATGATGAATGATCAAATGTTCGAGAGGCTTTATGCAATTTATGCAATAGAAAGAGAGAGGCGACTCGCCCAAAACGTGGTGGAAACACGGAAAACTCTCAAGGCGGTCACCGCTAAACAATTCAAGGAGCTGGGACCATCGGAGTTTAAGGGAGAGCCAAAACCACTTGGCGGAAGCATGGATAAAGCAGATTACCAAAATATTTGATGTCTTGGGATGCTCCGAGGAGCAAAAGGTTCCCTTCACGCTTTTATGTTGCATGCTGAGAGGCGATTCATTGGTGGAAATCGGTAAAACGTACTCAACTCTTTGTCAGATCAAGATATCTTGGGAGAAGTTCCAGAGTCGTTCAACGACAAATACTTTCCGAAAGTATTCGCCACATGAAGGAGGTGGAGTTTATCAAGTTGGAACAAAACAATATGGACCAGGTGTCGCAATACGAGGCAAAATTTGCGGAGTTATCACGGTTTCGTCCCACTTGGTGGATAAGGAAGAGAGAATGGCGCGAATGTTTTAAGAGGTTTGAAGCGAGAGATCGTCAACATCTTATTTCTCATAAAGCGTGTTTGTATTAGGATGTTGTAAATAGGGCTCGATTAGTGGAACGCGATAATGAGTCAACGCAACTAAAAAGAGAAGCGGTGACAAAATTATAATACCAAATGAGAGTAGTTATCAAGCGGTGACAACAAGCGTGGAGGGAATCAACGGGCGAGATATGGTAACCGCCGGTGGTAATCGAGGCCAAAACAATAAGAATGGACATTTCAAGAAAGCGGAGATTCAACAATGATGGAAAGACGTCGACCAAAGACCCATTGTTAAGGAAGGAGAAAGACCACCTATCATATGCTTCAAATGCGGAGGAGAGGACACATCGGCCCAAACTGCGCCACGCCGTCAAAGCATGTTATAATTGTGGAAGAGAAGGTCACTTAGCTCGATTTTGTAAGCCATCAAGACAAATTAAAGCTAGGATGGAGGCACCAAAGGCCATCCCGGAAAATTCAAAACCAAGAGTAGTCTGAGGAGAGCGTTTGTTGTGACCTCAAAAAGAGCAAGGAATCCGAATGAGGTCATCACGGGTAAGCTTATCATAAACTCTAATGAAGTCTATACTTTATTTGATACTGGGTTCTACCCATTCTTTTATTTCTCCTACTTACTCATGTTCATCGATTAAATTTGACTCAGGAGAAATTAGACTTTGACTTATCTGTGGAAACTCCGTTGGGAGAAACCTTCATTACATCCACTGCTTATAAGTCTTGTTTGGTTCAAATCGGTACCCTCACATTATCTGTCGATCTTATTTCATTAAAAATACTTGCATTTGACGTGATTCTAGGGATTGATTGGTTAACTACTTATCATGCAAAAATTGATTGTTTTCGTAAGGTTGTTAGCTTTCATATTCCTAATCAACCTATTATGCGAATTCAAACGACCAAACCATTAAAATCAATAACGTTTATCTCAAGCCATAAAGCTATTCGTTTATTGAAAAATGGATGTCAAGCTTTCTTAGCTCATGTCACAGATTTAAACAAAAATACGTCAGTTTTAAACGATATTCCTATTGTTAATAAATTTCCTGACGTATTCCCAAGAACTTCTGGCCTACCCCAGAGCGTGAAATTGAATTTTGTATCGACCTTGAACCCGCAGACAAAACCTATTTCCAAAGCCCCATATCGAATGGCTCTATTGAACTTCGAGGAGTTAAAGACCCAACCGCAGGAATTGTTAGACATTGGCTTTATTCGTCCTAGTACTTCTCCTTGGGGTGCTCCTGCTCTATTCGTGAAGAAGAAAGATGGGAGTATGCGACTTTGTATTGATTATCGGGAGTTGAATCATGTCACCATCAAAATAGGTATCCATTGCCACGTATTGATGACCTATTTGACCCGATAACAGCAAGGAGCCAAATTCTTTTCAAAGATTGATCTTCGTTAGGATATCACCAATTGAAGATTAGAAGCCACCGACATTCCAAAGGCGGCTTTCGAGAACTCGATGACGGGCATTATGAATTCCTAGTCATGTCCTTTGGATTGACTAATGCTCTCACGCCTTCATGGATATGATGAACCGAGTATTCAAGGAATATTTAGATCACTTTGTGGTCGTCTTTATTGATGACATCCTTATTTATTCCAAAAGCCGTGAAGATCATGAGTAACACTTGAGGCTGACACTCCAAAAGCTTCGTGAATATAAGCTTTATGCCAAGTTGAAGAAATGTGAGTTCTGGCTTGAAGAAGTAGCATTCCTTGGGCACGTGGTATCAAGTCATGGAATATCATTGACCCAAAGAAAGATTGAAGCTATTCAAAGTCGGGAACAACCTAAATCGATGACCAAAGCAAGACGTAGCTTTCTCGGTTTAAAGTGGTTATTATCGGAGATTCGTGGAAGGATTTTCTCGAATCGCTACTCCATCGACTCGGTGACTCGGAAAGATACAAAGTTGATTGGAGCGAAGAATGTGAGAAGAGTTTTCAAGAACTCAAGAGGAGACTTATTTCAAAGACGCATTACGACAATACCATCCGGCTCGGAGGATTTGTCATCTACTGATGATGCTTGAGCAAAGGGTTGGGATGTGTTCTTATGCAACATGGAAAAGTTATAGCCTATGCCTCGCGACAACTCAAAGAATATGAGAGGAATTATCCTACTTATGATCTAGAGTTGGCAAATTTGTTGTCTTTCAGACTTAAAATTTGGAGGCATTACTTGTATGGGGAGAAAGTGGAGATCTTACGGATCATAAAAGCCTCAAATATTTCTTCACTCAAAAAGGAACTCAACATGCGACAACGATGTTGGCTTGAACTGTTGAAAGATTATGATCATACCATCCAATACCATCCCGGAAAAGCGAACGTGGTAGGCGATGCGTTGAGTAGAAAATCATATGCAAGCACGAAAGTGCGATATTGTCAATATAAAGGCCCATTTTGTGTGACTTGCAAAGGATGGAGATAGAATTCTGAGACTCGAGGGACGCGATATGATGATAAGCGAGTATCTGAGTAGTAGAACCGACTTTAATCGATAAAGTTAAAGTCGCCAAGCTACGGACACGGAGGCGATGCGTATGAGGAAAAAGTGCAAGAAGGTCTTATCGCAGGAAGCAAGAATAGATGAAGAAGGAATACTTTAAGTCAACTCCGGACTTTGTGTTCCTAACGACCACGATTTAAAGTATAATATCATGATGGAGGCGCATAACACACCATTTGCAATCCATCACGGGAGTACCAAAATGTATCATGATATTATCATACATTTTGGTGGAGCAATATGAAGAGAGAGATAGCGTTGTTTATCTCAAGGTGTCTAACTTGTCAACGAGTTAAAGCGGAGCATCAAGTACCAAAAGGTCCATTGCAACCACTTGAAATTCCGGAATGGAAGTGGGAGCACATTACCATGGATTTTCATTCACGGTCTTCCTAAGGTTTCTCAAGGCATTGATGCGATTTGGGTCATTGTTGATAGATTGACCAAGTCCGCTCATTTCTTACCGACACGAGAAACTTATACACTTGAACGTCTTGCTCAGTATGTACATAAACGAGATTGTAAGACTGCGCATGGTATGCCGATAGCCATAGTTTGGCCAATCGAGACCCAAGATTCACTTCACGATTTTGGGTTAGTTTGCAAAAAGCTATGGGCACAGACTTACGATTTAGCTCTAAGATATCATCCTCGAGACGGACGAGACGATCGGAGAGGACTATTCAAACTCTTGAAGATCTATTAAGACTCGTGTCCTTGATTTCAAGGGAGTTGGGACAAGTTCTTACCATTGGTAGAGTTTTCCCACAACAACAGTTATCAAGCAAGTATTGACATGGCTCCATTCAAGCATTGTATGGAAGAAAGTGTCGTTCTCGATATCTTTGGGATGAGGTGGGTGAAGCAACGTTGTTGGGACCGGAGTTGGTACGTATGACTACGGAAAAGATTCAAACGATCCAAACAACGTATAAAAACCTCACAAAATCGATTAAAAGAGTTATCTTGATCTTCATCGAAAGGACGTGGAATTCGATATAGGAGATCATGTGTTGTTAAGAGTTGCTCCATGGAAAGGAGTTACAAGATTTGGAAAGAAAGGAAAACTTAATCCTCAATTCATCGGTCCATTTTTAATCCTCGATCGAGTAGAAAGCGTGGCCTATAGACTCGCTTTTCGCTGAATATGTCTCATGTTCTTAACGTTTTTCACATATCCATGTTACGTAAATATGTGAAAGACCCGAACCATATTATTGAGTTAGAACCAGACGAAATAGCGGAAGATTTGATGTATGAAGAGGTTCCTGTTCAAATTTTGGATAAGAAGGAACACATTCTACGCTCCAAGGTTATACCTCAAGTCAAAGTTTTGTGGAGGAACCACGATGTTGAGGAAATGACTTGGGAGTTAGAATCTGAAATGAAATCAAGGTATCCTTACCTCTTCGACATACCAGGTATGTACCCTAATTTCGAGGGCGAAATTTCATAAGAAGGGGAGGTTGTAAGACCCCAGTTTTTATAAATAAAGATGAATTTTTCTATAAATATTATTTTTGAATATTATGGAATAAATTTGATATAATGTTATAGTTGTGGGTAATATTTATAAATTTTGCAAAGTATGCAAGTTGTTATAAAATATTCATTTGGTGGGGAATATTCTTTTATTAGAATAATATTCGCATAACTACTCAATCATTAGTGGACCCCAATAAATTATTGTCGGATTGAGAAAACGACAAAAATATTTTATAAAAATAACGACGGAGGTGTTACCGTTAAAAGCTGTTGAACTACCCGGTGGTAAAAATACGATGAATGGCGTGGTTGCATAGTAGCACCAGTATTGATTATTGATGCTTATGGGAGAAGTCACTCAGCTATGCTCAATTATTACTACGATAATTCTTGCATCATATCTCTTATATTATTGATCCAATTATTGTCACAAAGATTATCATCGTATAATATGTTATAGTATTAAATCAATAATTGAGGACGACAAGTTATAAATGATTAATAATTGTTGAAAGATTAAATATGTGTTGATGAAAAATAAAATGATTTGTGGTAAGTTTGATTATTTTATGGGGGCTCATGTCATCATCTAAGAGTCTCTTCATTCAATAGTAATTACCCTTGTGAATAGTATTTACCTTCATCAATAGTAATTACCCTTGTGAATAGTATTTACTTTCAATCAATAGTAATTACCTTCGTCGATAGTAATTACCCTTGTGAATAGTATTTACCTTCGTCAATAGTATTTACCTTCGTTAATAGTAATTACCTTTACCAGACGCCAAACCACTTGTCGTTTCACATTCTGAAAGCGTCGAACCACTTGTCGTTTCACATTACAAAAGGCCAAACAAATTCGTCGAGCCACTTGCCTTTTCACACTAAGCATGTCTTTAAGCTAGAAATCTTCTATAAATAGAGGCCTAGGGCTTCACTAGTTTTCACTTAATTCATTCAAGCTATAGAGAGAGAAAGTATAGAGAGAATAAGAGATAAAGAAGAAGAGTATATTGTTACTTCCTTTCTTAAAGATTCAATCTCCTACCAAAAGTAAGGGGTGTTATTCTTTCTTATTCATGAAGAGAACTGTTGTTATTCCATTGCTTATTATTCATTAGAATAACTTTGTATCTGTGGTTTACCCTATACTTGGTGACATTCTTCCATTATTACATTGGAACATCCATGTCTCATGCGTTTTACGCCGGACCGAATTAAAATCTTTTTATTATTATTCGTTGGAACATCACATGCATGTGTTTTACAGGACTGGTTAAAATCTTTATTATTCTGTTGGAACATCCTGCATCATGTGTTTTACACGGACTGGTTAAAATCTTTTATTATTCTGTTGGAATATCCTATCGTGTGTTTTACAGGATCCTGGTTCCATCTTTATTATTCTGTTGGAACATCCTGTCGGTGTGAATTTCACGACACGGTTCCGATTATTTATTATTCGTTGGAATAACTTTGCATGCATGCGATCTATCGCATGCATGGTGATTTCTTTTGTTATTCTATTCTTTATTATACCCGGTTGGTTAAAACTTTGACTTCTATACTCCATTAAATTAGTGGAATATCCTTGATATTTGCGTTTCATCCGATATCTTTTCATGAAAATATTCTTACGATCATTCTTGAATTTTACTCTATAAAAGCAGTATCATGTTGTGATTTGGGCGTTAATAATTCTGGATAAAATAATTCTTGAACTTGTTTTATTGAATTTTTATATCATTGTCATCATCCTCATGTTTATATTTTTTTAAAGTCATCTCGTGGCACTGTAGTGCATAGATGGACTTGGTATGATTATGACCGAGAGACTATTCGGTGTAATCATAGTAGTAATGTTACAAATGATGTGGTAAAAATCCTCGATTGGTCAGTAGTGCATTGATGGACGAGTTGTTGGCATGATCATGACCATTAATGAATACACAAATATTCTTGGCCCATAGTGCATGAATAATTGTGGTCGTGATACTAAAGAATATCCTTGGTAGAAAGTGCGGGGTGATTCGATGATGTGGAATATTTATTGTCGAGTCTCACTATAACAAATGATGATGAAAAACCTTTTAAAACCTAAAAGATAGTAGACTTTATTTTCTACTTGACTCTTTTAATGGATTGCATATTCAGCTGCAGATTAAAGCTGGTTGTCTATTGTATTTTATCGGTTTAACATTGTTGAAGACTATTGATAATTTATTTCGTATTATCTTAGTCATAATATTTCTTCTTGGGCTAGTTGAGCTCACCCTTTCTTTCTTTGTTCTCTTCGTGAAATGAGAATATAATTTGGGACGAGTCGGGAAAGCAGTGATGGTCACGAAGATAGCATTAGTAGTCCTCACTATTACGTGAAATAGTGTGATAATAATTGTAATGAGGACTCCTTTTTTGAGTTTGTATAATATCTAGTAGAGCGATATTTGTATTTAAACTCACAGTTTATGTATTAAGTTGTATTTAAATTGCATACCATGTAAGTGGCGACCCAAGATGGGTGATGTATACCTAATCCAAGTGGAATTACTTGAAAAGGTGTTGTAGATTTTTGTGTGGGTGATTTTTTGCAAAGGAGTGAAAAAGTTGCAAAAAAAAAAAAAAAAGCTGCTGCCATGATTTTAGAGGGCTGTTTCGGCCACTTAAATTATGAGAAAAATTCTGGCCTTTTGGGACATGTAGGTATATGGTATAAAGTACCTCCTGTCAAAAATGAGCTCATTTCGACTTAAAATGAGCAAGTTATGACTATTTCAATATTTAGGTTTTCCGAAAAAACGCTATAACCGTAGGAGTTCTATAACTCCGATGACCATGAAATTTAAAACTGGAAGCTCACGTTAACATGTGTAAGGTCCTGCCAAGATTTGGGAATTTTGGAGTTAAACTTGAGGTAGCTAGTTTCTTAAGGAATTAATTAGAAATTGATTTTTGAAAAATAGTAAATGAATTTTAAAAATTCGAGAAAAATATATTTTCATTATGGGACTATATTATGCTAAATCCCAGAAAAGAAATATTTTTGGGACTAATTTGGTATTTTTCATGAAAATAGTTTAATTACGAACATATGAGTTAAATATGTTATGTGAAGTAACAAAGTTGAAAATAGGATTTTATGGCTAGAGAATCCTATATAGAGTATATGCATATTTTTTGATGAGGATTTGATAATTGGTGATGATATCTTATGAGTATGGCATTTTTGAATGATTAAATGCATTATATGGTAAAAGCGTAAACAATTGAGATAAATTGTTTATAAATTTAAGAAGTGATTAAAATATTGTTATAATATTAAAGATATTAGATTATGAGATTATTAAGTGATTGATAACATGGGGATATTCTTGAATCTCGGATAAATTATATTATAAATGTTTAATATTTATCCTTTATCTCATTTGATTGATTCTTTATATCATTATCCTCATGCTTATATTATGTTGAAAGTCATCATGGCTTCCGTAGTGCGTAGATGGACTTGGTATGATTATGACATTGTGGATTGTTCGGTATAATCATGTAGTAATTGAAAACACGATTATCTTTGGTAGTAGTGCATGGATAATTTATGGTCGTGATCTTAATGAATACACGATTATCTTTGGTAGTAGTGTATGGATAATTTGTGGTCGTGATCTTAATGAATACACGATTATCTTTGGTAGTAGTGCATGGATAATTTGTGGTCGTGATCTTAATGAATACGATTATCTTTGGTAGTAGTGCATAGATAATTTGTGGTCGTGATCTTAATGAATACACGATTATCTTTGGTAGTAGTGCATGGATAATTTGTGGTCGCGTGATCTTAATGAATACACGATTATCTTTGGTAGTAGTGCATAGATAATTCGTGGTCGTGATCTTAATGAATATCCTTGGCACGTAGTGCGGGGATGATTCGATGATATGGATTAATTATTGAAATTTGAGTCTCGAATGAAATATTAATTCATGGATGTGGTAAAAGTCATCTTTGGTCGTAGTGCATTGATAGACTTGGTATGATTATGACGAGGATTATTCGGTATAATCATGGTAGTAATTGAAAAACACGAATATCCTTAGCTTGGTGGTGCATGGATAATTAAGTAGTTGTGATACTATTATTAAGTCGAGTCTCGGTATTATTGGTTTCTGAGTTATATATCTTTGGCTGTAGTCTGAAGATGAATTGTTAATAAATATCTTTGGCACTGTAGTGCAAAGATGAATTGTTAATGAAAATCTTTGGTAGGATTGCAAAGATGAATTTAATGTTTTCAACGATAAAGGTATTCAAGGTATCCTCACCTCTTTATCATACCAGTAGCACGTACCACTAATTTGAAGGCAAAATTCCATAAGGAGGGGAGATTGTGAGACCCAGATTTTATCAATAAAGATTTAAATTTTATGCAAATAATTTTTAATATTATGGTGTGAATTTGAGATAATATTATAGTTATGGGTAGTATTTATAAATTTTGTAAAGTATGCAAGTGGTTATATTATATTCGATTGGTGGGGAATATTCGGTTTAGCGAGGGAATATTAGATGCAACTGGCTCAATCATTGATGGACCCTTACAATGTAATTATTGTCGGATTGAAAGCGACAAAAATATTTTATTGAAATAACGGCGGAAGTTTTACCGTTGATCTTTGTTGAACTACTCGGAAGTAAAAAAGTGCGATGAATATGTGGTTGCGCATAATAAATATTGCGGTATTGATTATTGATCTTATGTGAGAAGTCACTCGGTTTGATTCCATTATTGTCGATTAATAATATGAATTATTATAGCGATAATGACGTTTTGTTTTATTCGTATTATTAACGTAATAAAAGCGAAACATCTTTTATATAAAAGCGAGAATACTTTATTAAAGTTATTACTATAAATAGAATATATTATATTTTATTATGCATAGTGTTGCATAGTATTTTGCATAGTGTTGCATAGTGTTTGCATAGTAAAATGTTTTTATATAAATAGAATATATTATATTTTATTTAAAAGATTTTGCTTTAAATATGGACCGTCAGATTAAAGTAAATCAATTTGGAATGATTCATGGATTAATTACTATGCATTCTATTTTCCTATAAATAGAAGCTCATTCTTTCATTATTTTCTTACGAATTCCTTTGAAACTACAGAGAGAAAAATTATAGGGAGAAGCTATAGAGAGAAAATCTAGAGAGAGAAAGAAGAAGAGTATTACGGTACTTCACTACTTTGATATCCGAGTGTCTTTTTACGGTAAGGGATATTATTTGTTGTAATTCGTAAGGGGTGTTATTCTTTCTTATTCATGAAGAGAACTTACATTATTCCATTCATTATTATTACATTGGAATAACCTATAAAAGTGGCATACCCTATACATAACCTATATATCTGGCAGATACCCTATACTTGGTGAAATCCATATATTATTCCATTCTTATTTATTACATTGGAATAACTGTATCTGTGAATCCCCTATACTTGGTGATCTTCTTACATTATTCCATTCTTTATTATTACATTTGAATATATCACATGCGTGTGTTTTACAGGACTGGTTCCATTGTTTATTATTCCGCATTTATTATTACATTGGAATATCACATGCGTGTGTTTTACACCGGATTCGTTCCATTGTTTATTATTCAACATTTATTATTACATTGGATCATCACGTCGATTGTGAATTTCACGACGACTGGTTCCGATTATTATTATTACATTGGAATAACTTTTATACATAACAATCTGCGCATGCATGGTGATTTCTTTTGTTATTCCATTTTTTTATTATACCCAGTTGGTTAAAACTTTGACTTCTATACTCCATGAAATTAGTAGAATATCCTTGATATTTGCGTTTCATCCAGTATCTTTTCATGGAAATATTCTTACGATCATTCTTGAATTTTCTACACAAAGCAAAGATCTTGTTGACAATTTGGGACGTTATTAATTCTGAATAAAATAATTCTTGAACTTGTTTTATTGAATTATTATGTCATTGTCATCATCCTCATGTTATATTATGTTATCTTTGGCTTACGTGCATAGATGAATTTAGTATGATTATGACCAGGGATCATTCGGTATAATCATGGCTTGTTATAAATGATGTGATAAAAGTCCTCAGTGGCATGTAATGCGTTGATGGATAGTTTTTGGTATGATTATGACGGGGGTGATTCGGTATAGTCGTGACCATTGATAATTTGATGAAAATCCTTGGCGTGGTGCGAGGATGATTAGATATTGTGGTTTATTCATTAAAGCGAGTCTTAGTGATAAAAATTATGAAAACCTTTTAAAACCTAAAAGATAGTAGATTTTATTTTCTACTTGACTCTTTTAATGGATTGCTTATTCACCGCAGTTAAACTTGTTGTCTATTGTATTTTATCGGTTTAACACTTTGTTGAAGGCTAATGATAATTTATTCGCATTATCTTAGTCATAATATTTTTCTTCGGGCTAGTTGAGCTCACCCTTTCTTTCTTTATTCTCTTGTGAAATGAGAACATATTTGGAGACGAGTCGGGGAGCGGAGTAATGGTCGAGGAGGATAGCATTAGTAGTCCTCACTATTCGTGAAATAGTGTGATAATAGTTGTAATGAGGACTCCTTTTGAGTTTGTATAATATCTAGTAGATAATATTTGTATTCAAACTTCATAGTTTATGTCGTATTGTACCTACGGCAGATTATATTAAGTAAGTTGTATTTGAATTTATGTACCATGTAAGTGGCGACCCAAGATGGGTGACGTATACCAAATTTTGGGGGCGTCACAATCATGGCTAAAATTTTCCACTTAAACCCATGGGAAGGAAAGAACTAAACTAGAAAGGGTAACATACATCATACAGAGAGGCAGTCGTAAACTACACCAACCCAACTTGATGTAATTTCAAATAACTAATTTCGTTTCCCAATTGAAACTGAGATAGAAATAATTAAATATAAAGTGTCGCATACGACATACATAGCCAAAAAAAATAACACCCAAATCTGATGCAATTTCAAATCACTGATTACAAACGTATGAGGATTCTTATGCACAAGCCCTTAGCAGTATGACAACATATGAATGCCATGTCACGGACTCTACAATCATAACTCGCCAACTCCAAAACTCTCTTCCACATAAATACAAGGATGATCTCCCCAAAATGCAGAGTAAATCATTGGCACCAACAAAAAATGACATTTTTTAATATTTGCTGACAAACACTCTCCCTCAACCCCAAACCACAAGTGAAATGGGGAAAACAAATAATGAACATTGCATGATACACAAGATATACAATAAATGAATGATCAGAACATAATCTACACAATAAATATGGACACGTGCTTGTTTTGAGATGTGGACAGAAGTTTTGAGACGTGCTTGTTTGATGTGGACACGTGCTTGTTTGATGTGGACAGTATGGAGTCCCTATATTGTATAATTTTGTAACTAAAGTTTTGAGACAGTATGGAGTCCCTATATTGTCTACACATATCAATTATAAGGTGTTCCTTAACTTAGTTGTGGTCTATGTTGTGTATTGACCAAATTTCATGTTTAAAAGCCATGAAAAGTAAGCTTTAAGTGGCAACTAAGACCTAAGTATAGAATTCTCATACCTGGACCATGTGGGCAAGTTTCAATAGTCATAATATGACATAAGTAAGCTACCCAAGCTAAAGAAACCCAACCTAAACTGTTTTGAGCATTAAACTTGTGAAAAAACACATTTTAAGCCCAAAAGTAGACTGTTTTGGGTGACCTTTAGTGCCTGATCTTATAAGACTATAATGAACTCATATAAAATTGCTAACTCATGCTTGTGATGATTCCTAATCATTGCAATGACCAAAGCTAGTAAGAAAATCAATTTAGGATCTACTATCGAGCCTAAAGTGAGCTTTAATAGGTTAAAATTAGCTAGATGACCAAGTAAAGTGAGATGATGATAAAAGTAACCTTAGGAAACTAAAATACACATGTTCTTTATATCCTTAACATGTTTATGTACCTTTCATTTATAGTTGTCGTAGTTAACTATTTTGCAGTCATGTTTATGTACCTTTCATTTATAGTAATCGTAGTTAACTATTTCATAGAATTAATTGTCATTATTGTCCTTTTCTATAAAATGTATGTTTAGTTTTAATTGTATTACATACAATTACATATGTACATGTTCTCTATATCCTTAACATGTTTATGTACCTTTCATTTATAACGCAAACTAACATCCTAAATTTTTTTATTTATAGATGTTTTACGAACTGCATTGTGGAAAGCGGGTTGGGTTGGGGGGCCTAATCATGTCTTAGAAGTCCCGAAGCTAATCTGGATGATCACATTTTTATACAGATCCGTCCTCCTCCAGAAAACACGTAAGTTAAACATCGTGTATATATAAGGGTTTAATATTTCCATTGTTATAAATATATTTTAATGTAAATTATTGTATATTGTAGTGATTTTCAAGATAGTAAAATTATGAAGTGCATTTCACAATTATGCTTACAGAACTAGCCTATGCCAGTGATTACATGGGCGAGCACACCTCTCGCCCATAAGGATGCGATTTGAAATTTGAATTTTGGTATATTATTTTATCACTCTGATAGATAATACATAGTTAATCAAATAATATTGTTTAGTAATGTTGGATTATGGTAATATAACAGTTTTAATATTATTATTGTTGTTGTTTTATTTGCAGAAGCGGTATAGATGGGACGGCCTTTTACGCATTAGTTATTGAGACAATCGTTACAGCGAAGTGTTGGCGATTCGAACTAAAGATAATCTTAACAAGGAACGACAGAAAGCCTTGCACAATCTTTGAGATTGACCATCCGGGGCGAGGTGAAGCGATATATGCTTGAAAGCATAGCCCTTGGTGGTGCGCGCATACCCGTATAGGTGCGAGATGTGTGACCGGTGGAGAAGTGAGAGTCGGGTCAAGAGACTTGAAGACTACACTTTCGAACAGATCCTCGGTGTATCAAGGCTTAAAAGGCAAAAGGCACGTCTGGCGGCGGTATATCACAATCAGAAGCGTATTTGCTGGTAGAATGCGTATGTAACGCCCCAAAATTAGGTATCGTCACCCATCTTGGGTCGCCACTTACATGGTACATAAATTCAAATACAACTTACTAATATAAGCACGTGGTATACAATACGACATAAAGCGTGAGTTTGGATACAAATATTATCTACTAGATATTATACAAACTCAAAAGGAGTCCTCATTACAACTATTATCACACTATTTCACGCAGAATAGTGAGGACTACTAATGCTATCCTCGGACCATTACTTCGTTCCCGAGGCTCGTCCCAGCTTATGTTCTCATTTCACGAAGAAAACGGTGAAAGAAAGGGTGAGCTCAACTAGCCCAAAGAAGAAATATTATGACTAAAATAATGCAGAATAAATTATCATTAGCCTTCAACAGTGTTAAACTGATAAAATACAATAGACAACCGGTTTAGCTGCGGCGGAATAAAGAACCCATTAAAAGAGTCAAGTAGAGAATAAAGTCTACTATCTTTTAGGTTTAAAAAGTTTTCATTAATTTTTATATTTGAGACTCAAATTTTAATAAATAAACCACCACATCTAATCATCCCCGTACCACGGCCAAGGATTTTCATCAAATTATCAATGGTCATGACTATCTTAGAATCACCCCCGGTCATAATCATACCAAAACTATCCATCATTGCATTCTGAGCCATCGAGGACTTTTGTCACATCATTTATATCAAGTCGTGATTATATACCGAATGATCCATGGTCATAATCATACTAAGTTCATCTATGCACGTAAGCCAAAGATAACATCATATAACATGAGGATGATGACAATGACATAATAATTCAATAAAACAAGTTCAAGAATTATTTAATCCATGAATTATTAACGTCCAAATTATCAACATGATACTGTTTTGTAGAGTAAAATTCAAGAATGATCAGAAGAATATTTTCATGAAAAGATATTGGATGAAACGCAAATATCAAGGATATTCTACTAATTTCATGGAGTATAAGTCAAAGTTTTAACCATTTGGGTATAATAAAGAATGGAATAACAAAAGAAATCACCATGCATGCGGTATTGCAGATAGAGCGAGTTATTCCAACAGAATAATAATAACGGAACCGGTCGGTGAAATTACTGCAAGCAAGGATGTTCCAATGAGAATAATAAAGATGGAACCGGATCAGGTGTAAAAACACACGAGATAGGATATTCAACGGAGAATGATAAAAGCGGAACCGTGTCGGTGTAAAACATGAGCAGGATGTTCCAGAATAATAATAAAAAGCAGAACCGTGTCAAGGTGTAAAACACACGCAGGCGAGGATGTTCCAAATGAATAATAGAAGAATGCCACCAAGTATAGGGTAATTAACAGCGTATCTGAGTTATTCCAATGAGAATAATAAGCAATGGAATAACATAAGGATTTCACCAAGTATAGGGTATGCCGCGATACGAAGTTATGTATAGGGTATGCCACTTTTACGAAAGTTATTCCATGAGAATAATAGTGAATGGAATAATGAAGTTCTCTTCAAGAAGAAAGAATAACACCCCTACTAGTAAAAGAACTGAATATAAAAGTAGTGAAGTAGCGAGAATACTCTTCTTCTTTCTATAACTTTCTCCTATAGCTTCTTCTCTATAATTTCTCTCTGTAGTTTCAATGAATTCGTAAGAAAATAATGAAGGAATGAGCTTTATTTATAGGAAAATGGAATGCATAGTAACTAATCCATGAGCAGTGCCAGATTGATTTACTTTAATCGACGGTCCATATTTAAAGAAAAATCTTTTAAATAAAATATAATATATTCTATTTATATAAAATATTTTACTATGCAAACACTATGCAATACTATGCGAAAAAACACTATGCAAAACACTATGCAACACTATGCATAATAAAATATAATATATTCTATTTATAGAATAACTTTAATAAAGTATTCTATTTTATATAAAAAGATGTTTACATTTTATTACGTTAATAATACGAATAAAACAAAACGTCATTATCATTATAATAATTCATATTATTAATCGATGATAATGGAATCAAACTGGTGACTTCTCACATAAGCATCGATAATCAATACCAGTAATGCTTCTTATGCAACCACACGTATTCATTGTACTTTTACTACTGAAAGTAGTTCAACAAGTAACCACCAGTAAAACTTCCGTAGATTATTTCAATAAAATATTTTTGTCGTTTTCTCGATCAAATGACAATAATTACATTAATGAGGGTCACCAATGATTGGTAGTTATGCGAATATTCCCCGCTAACCGAGAATATTCCCCAGACCAATCGAATATAATATAACCACTTGCATACTTTGCAAAATTTATAAATACTACCCACAACTATAATATTATCTCAAATTCACACTATAATATTAAAAATTATTTCACTAAATTTAAATCTTTATTGATAAAATCTGGGGTCTCACAATCTCCCTCCTTATGGAATTTAGCCCCTCGAAATTGTGGTGCGATACTGGTATGATAAAGAGGTGAGGATACCTTGAATACCTTTATCGTTGAAAATATTAAATTCATCTTCGTAATCCGCCAAAGATATTCATTAACAATTCATCTTTGCACTACTGAAGCCAAAGATATTTATTAACAATTCATCTTTTGCACTATGGCCAAAGATATATAAGCTGTAAAACCAATAATCTCGAGACTCGACTTAATAGTATCACAACCATGAATTATCCATGCACCATCTTGGCTAAGGATATTCGTGTTTTCAATTACTGGTCATGATTATACCGAATAATCGGTGGTCATAATCATACCAAGTCTATCAATGCACTACTGACCAAAGATGACTTTTACCACATCCATGAATTAATATTTCATTCTTTGAGACTCATTTCAATAATTAATCCATATCATCGAATCATCCCCGCACTACTGGTGCCGAGGATATTCATTAGTATCACGACCACAAATTATCCATGCACTACTACCAAAGATAATTGTGTTTTCAATTACTGATTATGATTATATAAAACAATCCTGGTCATAATCATACCAAGTCCATCTATGCACGTAAGCCGCGAGATGACTTTGAGCGCATCCATGAATTAATATTTCATTCTTTGAGACTCAATTTCGATAATTAATCCACATCATCGAATCATCCCTCGCACTACAAGGCCGAGGATATTCATTAGTATCACGACCACAAATTATCCATGTACACTACTACCAAAGATAATTGTGTTTTCAATTACTGATTATGATTATTAACAATCACAGTCATAATCATACCAAGTCCATCTATGCAACGTAAGCCACAGATGACTTTGAACACATCCATGAATTAATATTTCATTCTTTGAGACTCAATTTCGATAATTAATCCACATCGTCGAATCATCCCCGCACTACAAAAAGCAAGGATATTCATCAAGATATCACGACCACAAATTATCCATGCACTACGGCCAAAGATAATTGTGTTTTCAATTACTGAGTTATGATTATACCAAACAATCCACAGTCATAATCATACCAAGTCCATCTATGCTTTCTACGAAGCCACGAGATGACTTTAAAAAAAATATAAACATGAGGATAATGATATAAAGAATTAATCAAATAAGATAAAGGATAAATATTAAACATTTATAATATAATTTATCCAGGATTCAAGAATATCCCCATGTTATCAATCACTTAATAATCTAATAATCTAATATCATTAATATTATACCAATATTTTAATCACTTCTTAAATTTATAAATAATTTATCTCAATTGTTTACGCTTTACCATATAATGCATTTAATCATTCAAAATGCCATACTCATAAGATATCATTACCAATTATCAAATCCTCAAAAATATGCATATACTCTATATAGGATTCTCTAGCCATAAAATCCTATTTTCAACTTTATACTTCACATAACATATTTAACTCATATGTTTCAGAACTAAACTATTTTCATGAAAATACCAAATCAGTCCAAAAATATTTCTTTTCTGGGATTTAGCATAATATAGTCCCATGATGAAAATATATTTTTCTGAATTTTAAAATTCATTTACTATTTTCAAAAATCAATTTCTAATTAATTCCTTAAGAAATTAGCTACCTCAAGTTTAACTCCAAAATTCCCAAATCTTGGCAGGACCTTACACATGTTAACATGAGCTTCTAGTTTAAATTTCATGGTCATCGGAGTTATAGAACTCCGGTTATAGCATTTTTAAATCGAAAAAACCTAAATATTGAAATAGTCATAACTTGCTCATTTTAAGTCGAATGAGCTCATTTTTGGACAGGAGATACTTTATACCATATACCTTCATGTCCCAAAAGGCCAGAATTTTTCTCATAATTTAAGTGGCCGAAACAGCCCTTAAAGTTTCTGGGCAGTAGCATTTTGAAATTTACAGCTTTGGCCTCCTTTGCTAAAAATCAGTCCACACAAAAATCTACAACACCTTTTCCAGTAATTCCACTTGGATTAGTTAGGTAACTCATAGATCTAACTCTAGGACTTGACCACATTCAAAAATTCAAAATATAATAAGAGATATAGTCAATTGAATTTCATGTTACGCTTTTTCACCAAAAATCGATTTTCAACTCTTTGTGATTTCTAAGAAACTTTCATGTTTTCACATACTAACCAACATAACTCATCATAAAACTTACTAATACCTCATATACCCATGATTTTCATTATTCCAATGCTTTTATTATGACTTTCATCATAAACCACATAAACTATTCATTTAGTTGAAGAAATATTTGAGGGTTTAAGAAATGGGTTTCAGATCTTTGGGGTCAATACAAAATTCGATTTCACGCTCTAGGGTAGGCTAGGAAATTTTTAAGAATACGTCAAGAAATTTATTAATGATAGAAATATCATTCAAAACTACTACTCTTATCCAAGACTTGGATAAGACGTTACATTGATACCAACCTGTGACTTTCATCCCAACTTTGGATAAAGACGTCACAATGACACCTTATATAAATGTATAGTCAAAAATTGTTTTAGAAATTAGAATCTTTGGGAAGTGCTCAAGGAAACCTTCGTACATGGGAGGCCATGCTTGATAGATATCATATGGCCACAGAATTATCCTTGGTTTACCCAATAGACCCCAAAGAAAAATGAGAAGCTTACTATCATATTCTTCCCAATGGTGAGTCTTCTCTTGATTTATCACTATCTCCACTGTCTCAAATTGAGAATTATACTTCAAACAAACACCAAGATCATATAAGTAGTGCTCGTAAATATACTCAGCAAGTGGATGAGCACAACCCTGTCTTATGATGACACGAGGTTGTATGTCATTAGACATCTTGTATGATAGTGGCAAAACACTCTTTCAACGTTGGGTTCGCCTCACCCTAGTTGATTCACCAAATATAACTACTAAATGATGACCACCGTTCTATTCCACTGTTACCCCCGCTCGACCTAGCTACACTCTTATTACCTGAAAGGAATTGTGTAGCAAAAGGGTTAACTAATATATCAAATATTATCCCTATACTCTGACCGACCATTTAAATAACAAATAAACTTAGGTAGGTCATACTAGCGAAGGAATTCCTCGTTTCTCCCCTCCTAGTTCTTATCTCACATCTCAGCCAGGGATCATATCCCTAAGCTCTGATACCAACTGTAACGCCCCCAAAATTAGGTATACGTCACCCATCTTGGGTCGCCACTTACATGGTACATAAATTCAAATACAACTTACTAATATAAGCGTAGGTACAATACGACATAAAGCGTGAGTTTGAATACAAATATTATCTACTAGATATTATACAAACTCAAAAGGAGTCCTCATTACAACTATTATCACACTATTTCACAGAATAGTGAGGACTACTAATGCTATCCTCTGGACCATTACTTCGTTCCCCGACTCGTCGTCCCAGCTTATGTTCTCATTTCTGAAGAGAGAAAGTGAAAAAAAGGTGAGCTCAACTAGCCCAAGAAGAAATATTATGACTAAAATAATGCGAGAATAAATTATCATTAGCCTTCAACAAAGTGTTAAAGCGATAAAATACAATAGACAACCAGCTTTAAGCATAAGTGGAATAAGCAACCCATTAAAAGAGTCAAGTAGAGAATAAAGTCTACTATCTTTTAGGTTTTAAAAAGTTTTCATTAATTTTTATCACGAGACTCAAACTTAATAAATAAACCACCACATCTAATCATCCCTGCACCCACTGGCCAAGGATTTTCATCAAATTATCAATGGTCATGACTATACCGAATCACCCCCGGTCATAATCATACCAAAAACTATCCATCATTTGCATTACGAGCCAATCGAGGACTTTTGTCACATCATTTATATCAAGTCGTGATTATACCGAATGATCCTCGGTCATAATCATACTAAGTTCATCTATGCACGTAAGCCAAAGATAACATCATATAACATGAGGATGATGACAATGACATAATAATTCAATAAAACAAGTTCAAGAATTATTTAATCCATGAATTATTAACGCCCAAATTATCAACACGAATCTTTGTTTTGTAGAGTAAAATTCAAGAATGATCGAAGAATATTTCCATGAAAGATCTTTGGATGAAACGCAAATATCAAGGATATTCTACTAATTTCATGGAGTATAGAAGTCAAAGTTTTAACCAATTTGGGTATAATAAAGAATGGAATAACAAAAGAAATCACCACGCATGCGATTGCAGATAGACAGAGTTATTCCAACGAGAATAATAATAACGGAACCGTGTCGGGTGAAATTCACACAAGCGGGATGTTCCAACAGAATAATAAAGATGGAACCAGATCGGTGTAAAACACACAGATAGGATATTCCAACAGAATGATAAAGAGCGGAACCAGTCAGGTGTAAAAACACACGTGACAGGATGTTCCAATGAATAATAAAAAAGCAGAACCAGTCCGATTGTAAAACACACATGATGGATGTTCCAAAGAATAATAGAAGAATGCCACCAAGTATAGGGTAAATGGCAGATATCTGAGTTATTCAATGAATAATAAGCAATGGAATAACATAAGGATTTCACCAAGTATAGGGTATCTGGCGTATACAGGTTATGTATAGGGTATGCCACTTTTACTGAGTTATTCCAGCAGAATAATAGTGAATGGAATAATGAAGTTCTCTTCAAGAAGAAAAAGAATAACACCACTCAAGTAAAAAGAACCGAATATAAAAGTAGTGAAGTAGCGAGAATACTCTTCTTCTTTCTATAACTTTCTCCCTATAGCTTTCTCTATAATTTCTCTACAGAGTTTCAAAAGAATTCGTAAAGAAAATAATGAAGGAATGAGCTTCTATTTATAGGAAAATGGAATGCATAGTAACTAATCCATGAGCAGTCTAGATTGATTTACTTTAATCGACGGTCCATATTTAAAGAAAAATCTTTTAAATAAAATATAATATATTCTATTTATATAAAAACATTTTACTATGCAAACACTATGCAATACTTATGCAAAACACTACGAAAAACACTATGCAACACTATGCATAATAAAATATAATATATTCTATTTATAGAATAACTTTAATAAAGTATTCTATTTTATATAAAGATGTTTCATTTTATTACGTTAATAATCTGAATAAAACAAAACGTCATTATCGCTATAATAATTCATATTATTAATCGACAATAATGGAATCAAACCGAGTGACTTCTCACATAAGCATCAATAATCAATACCGTAGTGCTTCTTATGCAACCACACGTACATCGCACTTTTACTACCTAGTAGTTCAACGGTAACCACGGTAAAACTTCCGCCGTTATTTCAATAAAATATTTTTGTCGTTTTTCTCAATCCAAATAATAATTACATTAATGAGGGTCCACCAATGATTGGTAGTTGTCACGAATATTCCGCTAAACCGAATATTCCCCACCAATCGAATATAATATAACCACTTGCATACTTTGCAAAATTTATAAATACTACCCACAACTATAATATTATCTCAAATTCACACTATAATATTAAAAATTATTTCGACTAAATTTAAATCTTTATTGATAAAATCTGGGGTCTCACAACGTATGTTGTTGGTTGATTTCACAATCAAAGCAAACGTGCAAGTATACACGATCAACAAGTAATATAGTGGTAAAATAGAGTGTCGATCCCTCAGAGAATTCCAATTAATAAACTCCAACTACTAGTACTATATCAATTCAATTTTATTTAAACAACCAAAAATTGTGATTTTTAAAACTAAGAAAACTAATTTTAATAAAACAAGAAATTATTCTAAAAGAAAACAAATAACAAATTAAATTTTTGAATGCGAGATAAATGACAATTAAGACACCAATTTCCCCAATTATGATTATTAAATCAATTATCCAAATATCCCAATTATTATGTCTCTTGAATTGTTAATGAGAATTCTCAAATGCCAAAAGCCTCTCTCGAGTGATCAATTACCTTCTATTTAACCTGCATTAATTTTGCTATATCTCTATGCAAAACAATTGAATTAAACTCCTTATAATCCCGATTCCTTATGTATTTACGCGTAAATAGATATTCTCATTCTATTCACAAACTTAATTATTCTTTGAGTAAATAACTAAGTCATATGTCACTTACCTCAGATTCTAACCCTAGAATTCTCTCTCAATTCCTTCTAGAGAAACACGGTAATTATTGGCCAGATAATTAATCAATAAATACAAGGCATGATGAACAATTCACTTCAACATAAATAATTGGAATAAATCAAATAATCAATTCATAACCATAAAAGGTTCCATTGGAATCTTAATAATAGGAATTAGTTCATAGCGAAATAAAAACACAATTAATTGATAAATCATCCCTAATGAATTACACAAATTAAAAGAATATAGAAGAAGAAGAACTCCAATTTCCAGCCTTCAAGATCTGCTCTTGCTCCAAGATTAATCTCCAATTGTGTAGAATTAAGTGTCCCAATTCAATACCAACAATCAATTTATATTTACTTGCCCAATTCCAACAATCCTAATCCCAATAGGCTTCTAATACACTTCAAATATGAAGTCAAACTAGAAGTCAAAGCAATTCCACGCCTGATCCATGCTTGCGTCCTGCTCAGAACCTGCTGAAGACCAGCGCCCCGGTGCTAGTTTTTTCCTTTGAAGCATTGCCCCGACGCTAGGGTGCAGTAGGTTGCCAAACTTGCCATTTTTAACCCAAATGCTCCCAAACGTTCCAACAACATACAATCACCTTACAACACGACTTGAACAAGTAAAATGACTCTAAAATGCTTCGGACACACAACAAATTAAGGTCAAACATAACTAATTCATGGGTATATTACCCAATCATCATATGTATAGTAAGCTTATTGGCTTAGTTATTTGTTTTTATGTTTACAGTCATGTTTTATAGCTAAAATATCATATGTTTACATATTAATATGAGAACATGAACTGTAGGAGTCTCAGTCTCAAGGTCAACCTATCAATTGGTTGGATGTGCATGTGGCCACCCGTGATGGTCTGCCTGATGCTGTTTAGATAGCGGTAATAAGTTAACTTTATACTAATATGTTGTTTATAAATTGTGACGACCTTTTTTAGCATTTTTTTATTTATTTTTAACTATTTAATTGTTGACCTTCTGACAGGACAATTATAAGGGCTTAATGAACGAGCGTTATCCTGAAGGCACCCAACATCGATTGATTGATCAAGAATGGGAGAGAGGCGTCGTCGTGAAGAAAAACTATGTTAAAGGCCGAGGACAAAAACGACACCCGACCATCGATTGGCACATGCGGCTCTGCTTTACTAGTTCTACATACGATCATGGTCATCCAACCTATCATACTCCCATTGTCTCGTGTGAGAGTGATCTGTCGAATCGTGATCTTCTTCATTATCTTTGGTAGGGCATCGTGCATTCTCTCGAGTCTGATGAGTTGGCCGGAGGCGTATGATGGCGGCAATGACATCACAACATTAGGGTGGCGACCGTATATATATATCGATATTATTCTTCATCACTCTTACTTATATGTTTTACTACATTGTCTATTGTTTAGATTTCCCTAGTCATAATGAAGATCAACACATGTAACATATATGTTTTATTCTTTTGTTAATTACAGGGTTCTAATTTGGATGATCCATGAAGAGCTAGACCAGTCATATATGTTAGATTGTTAATATGACGCCCCCAAAATAGGTATACATCACCTATTCTGAGTTGCCAAAAACATGGTATAGAATACAAATACAATCTTTAATATACAACAAGAGAGCTGTGAGTTTTAATACAACTACTGTCTTCTAGATAATATCTACTCTCAGAATAAGTCCTCATTACATTTATTGTCACACTATTTAATAGAATAGTGAGGACTACTAATAATATCATTTGGACCGTCACTCCGTTCCCCGACTAGTCCCGGCTACGTTCTCATTTCCTGAAGAGAACAATGAAAGAAAGGGTGAGCTCAACTAGCCCAGTAAGAAATATTATAACTAAGATAATGCGAGAATAAATTATCATTAGTCTTGTGATGTTAAACCGATAAAATACAATAGACATCAAGTTTAACTACAATGAACATGCAATCCATTTAAAGAGTCAGAAGAGAATAAAATCTACTATCTTTTATGATTTAAAAGGTTTTCATCACTTTTATCATTTGGGACTCGCCTTTAATAAATAATCGCTTCATCATCCCGCACTACACGAAAAGGATATTCATACGCATCACAACCACAAATTATCCATGCCACTACGGGCCGAGGATATTCGTGTATTCATCAATGGTCATGATCATGCCAACAACTGTCCATCAATGCACTACGGGCTAATGAGGACTTTTATCACATCATTTGTAAAATTACGGTCATGATTACACCAAATAATCCCTGGTCATAATCATACCAAGTCCATCCATGCACTACAGGCCACAGATGACTTTCAACAAAATATAAATATGAGGATGATGACAATGATATAAGAATTCAATAAAACAAGTTTAAGAATTAATTTATTCAGGAACTAATAACGTCCAAATTGTCAACATGATACTTCTTTGTAGAATAAAATTTAAGAATGCTCAGAAGAATATTTCCACGAAAAGATACTGGATGAAGCGCAAATATCAAGTATATTCCACCAATTTCATGGAGTATAGAAGTCAAAACTTTAACCAACTGAGTATAATAAAGAATGGAATAAAAAAAGAAATCACCATGCATGCGGTACTTCTCATAGACAGGTTATTCCAATAAAATAATAAATAACGGACCAGGTCAGGCGTAATATGTGAGACCCCAGATTTTATGAATAAATATTACGGTGTGGATTTGATATAATGTTATAGTTGTGGGTAATATTTATAAATTCTGCAAGGTATGCAAGTTGTTATATTATATTCGATTGGTCAAGGAATATTCTTTGTGCCGGAGAATATTAGATGCGACACAAGACAATCATTAGTGGACCCCTACAAATCTAAATTATTATCTGATCGAGAAAACACAAAAATATTTTTACGAAAATAACGGTGGAAGTTTTACCGTTAATCTTGTTGAACTACTTTCGGTAGTAAAAAATACGATGAATGGCGTGGTTGCATAGTAAAGACACCGGTATTGATCATTAATGCTTACGTGAGAAGTCACTCGGTTTTGTTCATTTATTGCTATAGTAATTGTTGCGTAGTATCTCACGTTATTTGATTGATTATTGTCGATATTTTATATATTATTAAATCAATAATTGAAATGACAGAGTTATTAATATTATAAATTGCAATATTAACGATGTTTAGAAGTTACGCGAGGAGAGGTTTGGTCACCTAATCATGGCGCTTGACAGGAGAAATCCTTATTGGAAAGCCCCCTCTTTCCTGGGAACGACCTGGTCGATTAATATTGTAAATTATAATAAAGCTGATAAATGTTGTTAAAATTAATAAGGTGATTTTTATAAAGATTTGCTTATTTTATGGACCCCTATTTACCCATTTTTCAAAATATTAAGAAAAATTTTTATAAAGGTGGGAGCCCCATATGGGGCCCATTTGTGTTAGAAAAATGATTTTGGAAATGGAAGAGTATCGTATGGAAGTATATGTATGTATTGAGTGTATGGTGGGGAAAAGTATAATTTATGATAAATGTCTAAATATTAAATTGGTTTTTGGCCGTATGAAAAATAGTAAATGAATTTTAAAAATTAGAGAAAATATATGTTCAATATGGGACCATATTATGCTAAATCCCAGAAAAGAAATATTTTTGGGAGTGATTTGGTATTTTTCATGAAAATAGACTAGTTATGAATAAATGAATTAAATATGTTATGTGAAGTAACAAAATTAGAAAATAGGATTTTATGGCTTTAGAATCCTATATAAGGTATATGCAGATTTTTGATAAGGGTGTTGGTTATTGGTGATGAAATTTTATGAGTTTGACATTTTAGGATGATTAAATGCATTTATTAGTAAAGTGTAAACAATTAAAATAAATTATTTATAAATTTAAAAAATGATTAAAATATTGTGGTAGTATTAATAATATTAGATTATGAGATTATTAAGTGATTTTTAATATTTGGATTAAGGTGTTTATGAAATCATTGATTTATGAATCTTACTCTTGAGATTAAATCTATATGTTGATTATATTGTTTTTATTATCATATATAACATTCTTATAACCCTAATGATGATATTTCTCTTTGACTTAAGTGTAATGATTGGTAAATTATTGGTATAATCGTGACTATGGGTTCTCTTTGGCCAGTAGTGCAAAGTTGAATTGTTGACTGGTACGATCATGACCATTGAATTTATAATTGAATATCTTTAGCTTAAGTGCAAAGGTGAATTGATCAATATATATGGTTATAATTATGGTTTATATATATTCTGAAATGATTATGTATTTCTTTGAGATATGAATATCTTTGGCCTGTAGTGCAAAGATCAATTAATGATGAATATCTTTGGCCCGTAGTGCAAAGATGACTTGTTGTTGAATATCTTTGGCATGTAGTGCAAAGATGAACTGTTGATGAATATCTTTGGCCCGTGGTACAAAGATGAATTTATTAGTATGATTATGAACAGGAACTGTGATTTGGTATAACCATGATCTTTGATGTTTCAGGTAAAGACGGGTGATGAAAATTATCTTCGTCTTAGATGCGAAGAGAAATTTAAAATCACAATTATGATTATGAGTTATTCATATGATTGTGAAAAAGAACTATTGATTGATGTTACAGGGATAAAATATTGTTGGTGGACTTTTAACGTGGAGAAGACAATATACTTTATAGTCTATTTGACTCTTCTAATAGATTGCTCGTTCCGCTGCAACTATGGTTGAAAAGTTTTATTATCTACCATATGTTCTAAATCTCTGATTTATTACTGATGAAGTCTATTGATAATGTAATTATCTTTAGTCATGATATTCTTTACTGGGCTAGTTATGCTCACCCTTTTGTTTCACAATTCCTTTCGGAGTAACAAAAAAGTGTATTTTGAATTGGCGGGGTAATGAGGAAATAGAGCGGTGGTCATAAATTTGTTGAGGTTCTCCCTAAATAGTATAAAAATAATTTTATTGAGAACTTTAGATAAGTGTGTCGTATTGTATACATCATTTGATATTTAATTTTGGTAAACCGAATAAGGTGAGGTGAACCCAACTTTGGAAGGGTGTTTTGTCACTATCAAACAAGATGTCTAATGACATACAACCTAAAGTTATCATAAGACAGGGTTGTGCACATCCACATGCTGAGTATATCTACGAGCACTACCTATATGATCTTGGAGTTTGGTTGAAACATAATGTTCAATCACAGACGGTGGAGATAGTTATATGTCAAGAGAAGACTCACCATTGGAAGGAACATGATAGTAATCTTCTCGTTTTTCTTTGGGGTCTATTGGGCCAACCAAGGATAATTCTGTGGGCATATGATATCTATCATAACCTATATGCATGGCCTCCCATGTACGAAGGTTTTCTTGAGCACTTCCCAAAGATTTTAATTTCTAAAACAGTTATTGACTGTACCTTTATGTAATGTATCAATGTGAGGTGTTGTCCATAGTTGGGACATGAGTCGCGATTGGTATTAAAACTCACAGTATATGTGTTGTTGTATTTTGCACGACAATTGTAGTAATAAAGTTGTAGTTGTTTTCTGTACCATGTATTTGGCGACTCAGAATAGGTTGGATGGATTGGACCTATTTTGGGGGCGTCACAATCATCTTCTCCCCCTCATCTCCAGAATCATCCAATTCCTCATCATCATCTTCTCCCCTTATCCGGAGTCACAATCGCAACCACCGCAGTAGATCCAACAGCGTCACGCTGCGGCGTTTGAAGCTCATACGAGCAATTCGAGCTTGATTATTTGGCATAAAGTCTTGCTCCATTTAATTACCTCTTCATCCATACGTGAAAAGCTCCGCGTCATCGTCTCCTGCCACGATTCTTCTCCATTTCGACTCTCCAATTTCTCCTTCACAATTTCGTGCATTCGATCTTTGCACTTCATCGAAACCTACAAACAGTAATTGAAATTAATGAAATCAGCAGAAGGCTAAGTGAGATCGAGTAGCTTCAAATAAACAAAACCAGAACCAGATCGATCACAGAGAGAGAAATAGAATATTGTAGATCACACTTTGTAATTAGGAACATAAAATCTTCCACCTCTTCCCAATCAACTTTCTCTTTCTTCAAATTCATATCAGCTATCACAAATCTAGATTTAGAAAGAAATGAAATGGGCGTGAATTTGGAGAGAGAAAAATTTAGGAGTTGGTCTGATTTGATTTTCTTAATCTCTTGATTTGTTTTAATTTCTTTTTTTAACTTTTTTTTTAATTTGTAATATATTAAAATTTTTAAAGTTTACTTTTTAGCATATTTTTATTTTTAAAGCTTATCCAACTTTTTTTTATAGATTATATTCCGCTATTGAAGCCACATAGACAAATCTTGGACATCCACGTGGATAGTTGAACAAAATTAATATTTTTTTTATTTTTGTCGTTAAAAGTCAACTGGTCTGGACGGAATTTGTAACGGTTTGTAAAAAAATGTAATTCAGTGAGTCGATTGTAAAAAATTTCAGTTTAGTAATGCATTTGTAAACCGAGGTCGAGTAAAGTAGGGAAAAGTATATTTAACCCTATCTTTAGTATCTTTCTGAAGTGCGGATCGTGAAATAAGATGGAATAATTAATTATCCAAGGATAATTAAGCACTACATGTACATATCCACTAAGGCCCCGTTTGTTTTGGTGCGAATAAAATTTGAATGGCACTTTGAATACGGCGATTGACCATTCGATCATTTGATTATCATTTTTAAGATCACGAATGGTCCAATTTCTTACGATCGAATAAGCCACAATTTTTCAATTGAATAAACAAGCTAAGTAAATGCGAATGAATTTTTACGGATGTTACCCCCAAACCCACAACTCGGAAAACCAACAAGATCGTGAATGAGCTTAACCCCTCAAAGTTATGCGAAATTTGAACACATTCTAATCCATTTAAACTCCACCAAAACCATTAATCCGATTATCGTAGTCGATAAACAAACACATCCATCAAAAACAAACCCATATAAAACACAAAAACGAAATTGAGTGTAAAAGAGAGAAAAGGTCAATTTGGAATACTTCCAATCAAAGCGGTAGTAGAAAAAGTCTTGAGCAGTAGTTTCTTTTTAGTTCCGATCGGAAGCAATAATTCTTTTTAGATCTCTCTATATCTCCACAATCGATTTCGTGTAAATGAATTTTGGTGGTGCGACTTTTGAGCGATAATTTTGTGCAAGTAGTATCCTTTTAAAAGTGGCCAAAGTATTAATCTTGTATAATTATCTAATATATGTATGTTTTGAATTAAATTAATTACCCTTAATTATGTAATATATGTATGTTTTGAATTAAATTAATTACCCTTCTTGTTCATGGATTTGTATTGGAAAAATATGAGATAAAAAGTTTTTTTTTATTATCAATTTTGGTTGTCAATTTTTATCTTAAAAAGTGTCTCAAAAATATTTTTTTAAACAATTTAGAAGGTTAAAATGGGAAATATTGTTATTCAGTTATTTCAAACAAATCAGTTAACAAACAACTTTTTTCATTCAGATTCAGATTCAACTCATTCAGATTCAGATTCAGATTCAAATTCATTAAATTTTTATCAAACACCCCCTAAGCCACTTTCTTTGACCTTTTATTACGCCTAGCCTGCGCCTCCCCACTAAAACCCATTCATAAGCACTATTTAGACAAATTCATAAGCAATATTTATTCATAAGCAGTATTGATACCAAGAAATCAGTCCGAGTAGGTCGTGCATTATATTCAATGTGAAGATTTCAAGTCCAAGTTCTATATATATAACCACTGAATTAATTATGGATGATACATGCATGATATCCTAGTGCATTATTTTCGCAATAAATTAACATAAAAAAAATTAGAAAAACTAAAAATTAAGTTAAAATAAATCCCAGCAGTTGTTAGTCCTTAATTCTTCGATCTTTTTTATAAAATGTAGGTGAATTTTCATACAAACCACTATGTAGATCAATTTCCTATCTCTATGTAAAATAGAAAATTTAATTTTAAATGAAGAGTCTTTATTTATTTAAAATAAAGAATATCCTTATCCGTTGGGTAAAGGACTTGTCATCTCGCCGTGGTGACAGAGGTTTAGTCTTCATGTAATTTTCTATGTAATTGAGTATCTAACTTGGCAAAAGCAAATTAAAAGAGAATTGATGGATAAATCAGATACCTGAGAACTAGTTGCCCAATGCTTAAGTCAAAGAGAACGAGTCCAGTGTCTTTGAAGTCTGACACTTCAAATTCGGGCTTTGGCCCGTCATTTGTGTGACCCTTCAAATCCGGGCTTTGGGCCGTCATTCGTGATAAAATCTGAATCATGAATCATGAAATTAAGAGGATCCTGAATTAGTTAAAAGGATTTAGAAAAATTATGCTCGAGTCGGCCGCCACTTAATCAAATTATTCATTGAGCTTATGCAACTTCAAAATATAAATTAGTTTAAGATATTTTTATATTTAAAATTGATAGTAATTTATTTAATGACAATAGGTTAAATTATAAATATTACATATAAAAAACTCTACTAATTAAAAGATATATTCTCTTCAAAATTTAATTAAACAAAATTAATTTTGATTTTAAAACGTCTTAAACTTTGACTTTAGAAAAGAGACTCATTTTGCAAAAGTTTGTAAATTTTAATAAAGTAAATTATTCCTAAATTATTGAGAATATTGTGTTATTAAATATTATGAAATAGGTAAAGAAAAATAAAATTGCAAATGTAACTGAAAATATTTAGTCTAAGACAGCATGTGTTTAAAGTTTGATGTTGGATTTTCACTTTTATGTAAAAATGTTTTCTTTTAATAAATATGAGAGTTGATTTAATTATTATTATTGTAATAATTATAAGATTATATTGTAAGTATTGTTTAAAAAGGAAAACAAGAATTTGAAGATGCATGTAGTTGAACTGCTTAGCTTAGTTATAGTTATACAGATATAGCTCCTCAAAGAGCGGGACACACATTAGATGATTTGGAGGAATAAGATTGAACTGGCAAACTGAGTTTAAAAAGATATATTGTCTTCTTCCTTCCTTACGTATACTAAAAGTGAAAAGCCAAAAAAAACAAAATTACATTTTGCTGATTTCTCCACCTTATAACTGGCTTAAAATTTTTACAGTTGCCAGTTGTTGGCGGAATAAGTATAATCTAAAAATCAAGTGGATCTTCCTCTTTATTCTCTCACTAAAAAAGGAATTCCTAGTTTCAAGATTCTTGCTGAATTACGGATGCCACAGTTTTAGCCCAATGCTTGAGATGCTTTTTCATATCAGCAGCTGCAGAGGCTCTTGGAATTCTCAAGTTTAACAAAGGGGAATCAGGCCTCCTTATAAGCCATGCCTCTGACAAATACGGCCTCATAATTTTCACTTCATCTTCTTCAATTTCATGACCATCATCCCTATTATTATTATTATTATTATTATTATTATTATTATTATTAGTTGATAATACTTTATCATCAAGCATGTCTCTTTGAAGCATATTGCTGCAGATTCCAAGTCTTTGCAATCCGGGAACTACAGTCATCATTCTCGGACATAAATGTTGTGTGTCAAATCTGAAGCCTAAGTCCATGAATCCCTTTACTTCTTCAACTTCAAGTTCACTCAAGCTCTTGCAGCTCATGGTTTTCTGTAACCTCATTACTGAGCCAGAGTATCTCCTTCGGTTGTTGGGAGATGATGATGATGGAGATGATGAAGTGGAACGAGTTTTAACAATATTCAATCTCGATGGTCGAGTTTTCTTTAGCACTTCAATTATCTTCTCCCTTTCTTCAATCTCAGAATCATTATCCTAATTGTACAATCAATACCCACAATCAACTTACCAAAAATAAAATAAAAAATTCAGTTATCCAAATTATACAATACCAAAAAAATAGCAGAGATAAGTAGAAAAATGGAATTTTTTATTTTTATTTTTTTTACCTGTTGGGGAGTGATTGCAGATTCATCTGATGATAATGAATCTTGTTCGTCTGGAATGGAGGTGCAGCTGCTTGATGACTGATTAGATGTAAATGATTCTGAAATGGGTGGGGGTGTTTTGGGGATTTGGGGGGGAGAATGATTTGGTGAAACCAGAGATGATCCATGGCTCCTAGAAGAGTACATATGGAATAATTGTCTGCCATAAAAAAGGAGAGAAGGAGAAAAAGAGAGATGGGTTTTGGTGGAAAGAATTAAGATTTAAGTAGTGACAGCTGTGGTGGTTATTAAAGAAGAAATACTACTAATAAATAAATGAAGAAAATATGGTGTAGGGCCATAGATATTGGAAGATGTGGTTACGAGTTAAAACCTCATTTCTCCACATCTTCCGCCTTGCTAAATGACTAGCAAACCAATTGAATTTTTATATTTCCTTGGGCATGGCATGGATGGATGGACTCCTCCTATATGTATGTAATGTACTTAGTAGTTTTTTCATTCCATATGACCGACCCAACCTTTTTAATTTTAATGCAAAGTTTCATGTTTTTATGTACTTATTTTCTTATTATCCTTACTGTTGGGCCATAATCCTTTTCTTTATCATTGGTAGAAATTATTAAATTTCTCCTTAATTAATTCGTATTATGATTAAGTCGTGATTGGGCCGGTCCTTGGTCATTTTTTATCTCCTACCAGTCGTTATATTGGTACCATTATCAAATTATCACTTAACTAACCCAACTTTAACAAGTAATCATTATGTCAAATGACGTTTGACTATTATTGTGTCACGCCACTTTCTTTGCGTGACATTAATGAGGATGGGACTCGGATGGCCGGTGAGGCAAAAAAGCGATATGAGAGGGATGAAGGTAGGTATTTATTTACTTTCGGTGAAGTAATAGGAAGTGGGAAAAAAAATGTGGAGGAAGGTGGTGGGTGTACGATGGCCGGATAGTGGAGCATGCATGGGGATAAGATCACATAAGAGGGTAAGTAACACATTTTTTTTTCATAAGAGAATTCTAAATCTATTTCTCTCGAATGACTTTAGATAATATTTTCTCTCCATTGTTGACCTTGTGATCGCTTTGTCTTGACTCTCATGCGGAGCTATCCTCGTGGTCGGTAATCGAGCTTTTAGTGTTGACTTGTTGGTATGCGGGATATTGGGCGCGTCTTGGTGATTGGGGCGTGGAGAAAGATCTTGGCGTTAACATTGGTATTTAGAAGGAGAATTTGAGTTCAGTGTCACGAATATTGTTCGATCACAACCGTGTGTTTATTCTACGTCGATTATCCATGGTGAAGAGTAGAACACCTACACGAAGAGGCGGTAGAAGGGCGCCGGTGAATCGACACCGAGTATGTTAAGGATCGTTTGGGGCCGTGATAAGTGTGCGTCAAAGACGACATCTAAAGCGACCCTCTGCAGATTTTCGGTTGAAAAAGATGGGTAAGGCTAAGCGTGAGGTTAGTCTACCTGGCGATAAAGCGTCGCCCGCGGTCGGAAAGCGAGTAGAAGGCACGCCGCTGGGAACTCTTCGATCGAGAGGCCCAAGATGAAAAGACTTCACGACTAGTTAAGATGGGTGATGAAGGCGGATAAAGCTATGGAAGTACTTGTGAAACAAAAACAAGATATAAGCCCGAACAGATGGCTAGAATGATAGAGTTGAGAGATGAAGAACTCGGTTATAATCGGTCAGAAGAAGCGAGGACAGAAGTGGAAAAGAGCACATTCATTCGGGGGAGAGTCTCGAGGCCAAAATCAAGAAAGAAAAAGATCCGAAGCCCTACTCCCCAAAGATCGAGGAGGTACATTACCTGTCGATTCTAGGGGGAGAGGGTTGAGAGAAAACGGAGAGTTCGATCCGAGGATCGTATTCTGAAACCACCAAGAGAGCCCTTGTTGTCAGACATTCTCGCCTCGGTGCGAAACACTGAGAGGCGAAGCATATCTAGAGATTGTACTCCAGGAAGTCTACTAAGGGTACACCGCCCTGTAGACACTTGTCACCAAAGAAGTCCTTCTAGAGTCGAAGGTTCTATTGTAAGAAACCGGTCTACTCATAAGAGAAAAGAGTCATCGGAAAAGGAAGCATCATCTCAACCAGAAGGTGTAGAATATTTGGTTAAAGAATTAAAGGAACTTCGGGAGCAGCTTGCCGAAGTACAAAAGACGAAGGACACTTCGGGAAAGAAGGAATCTCCTTTTTCTGCGGAGATTCTTAGAGAAAAAGCTGACCCCACTAAAAAGTTGCCCCATATTGAGAGTTATGATGGATCAGGGGATCCCTATGACCACAGTCAAGCATTCGACCGACTGATGGATTGTTATGACTTTAGCGATGCTGCTAAATGTCATACTTTTATCACAACACTTTCGAAAGGATGCTGACGGTGGATGGGAACTTTACCTTCAAATTGATTTCATCTTGGGTGACATATGCGATAAATTTCATGCTCGCTTTGGAAGCAACAAAAGAAGAGGAAAACCAACTGGTTCATTGGCTCAAGTTCGACAGTTTTCGAATGAGTCTTTAGGCCGATATGTGAAGAGATTTCGTGAAGCGATGGGCGGTGTGATTTGAATGATCTGGCCGTTGGATTTGTTTGAGAATGGGTTAGATCTGGTCGAATCGAGAAGTTAGTGAAGAAGTTGATGTTTCATCATCAGAAGAGTCTCATTTGAGGCCTTTGACAAAAGTTGAAGGTTACATCGTGGTGGAAGAAGCCGTGGGATGACCTTAAGCGTCCCTGCTTCGGATCGGCTAAGGAGACAATCGAGACAAAAGCGATAAGGATCGGAGAAAGAATGAGGGTAATAAAGACCGAATTCTGAAGGCGGGTCGAAAAAGTTTAATAATTGGAGCGGGGTGGTGAAGGCGTTCGTCGCTCCATTTCGAAGAGTGAATAGAGCGTATTACAACACTTAATCTGAGACGAAGAACATTATATTGAACCACCTCGAGATAACATTAAGCCGGGAAGAGAATTCTCGTAAGTATTGTGATTATCATCAAGCTTGGTCGTGATCTGAATGATTGTGCTAGCTTGAAGGACTTTATTGAAAGGAAGGTCTGGTAGACTTTAGTTGATATAGTTGCCAGAACCAATCAACACGGAGACGGAGGGCCGTTCCGTGGCTCCACCGCCCAAATGAAGTGTTACATGCTCCCGAACGACTGCGAGGCGTGCGTGATAGATGTCATTCTTGGGGTACTTACGGTAAACTTGTTGGAAAAAAGCGGCAAAGCTACTTGGATTCGGTCGTAGCGATGGCGGGTACCCTCCAGAAGGCGATAGACCTTATCCAAGTTCGGTAATCTCTTTTCTTGATGAAGATTACCCTTCGGAATTATCGGACCATACGAGGATCATTAGTGTTAAGCGCTGAAGTGGGTTGGTAGATATGAAGCGGATAATGGTGGATAATGGGTCTTACGTAGATATTCTAGTATGCCCGTACTTATCGGAGAATGCACTTGGATGGGCGAAAGATGGAGGTGGGGACGAAGCTCCTTTATATGGTTTTAGTAATGACCGGTCGAGGTGGTTGGAACTATTGAGCGCCGGTCATCTTGAGCGGCCCCCAACGGTAAAAATTATTTGCAAATTTTATGTTGTAAATGTAGATTCTCGCTTATAATGCTATTTTGGGAAGGCTGCTTTAATTGCTTTGCTGTTGTGACCTCTATTCCTCATTTCAAAATCAAATTTCCTCGGCTCGTAGGGGTCGGTGAGGTGAAAGGGATTTGGATGCGGCGAAGATGTTATAGAAATGTTGTGATCACTTGAGTGGGACTATCGAAGCGAAGCGGACTATGGCGATAGAAATCGAACCTTTCGCAGAGAGTAGTTCGAACTATTGGTCATGCTTAAATTTGAAGAAAGCGGAGGAGATAGAGCTCATTCCGAGCAAAAGCGAACAAAAGCGGTGAAAATAGGTTGGTCTGCCGGAACCTCTTGAGACGAACCTCGTGGAGCTCTCTTGCAAAGCTATGTTGATATTTTAGCTTTGGGAGCCTCGGAGGATATCTTAGGGAGTAAGTAGAGATATCATTTGAGCATCGGCTAGAAGTGAACCCGTCGAAGAAAGCGGTCGAGCGGAAGAGGAAGATTTTCGCTTTGAGCGTCGTGAATAATTGATGATGAGATTGCAAAACTGTTGGCAGCAGATTTCATCTTCGAGATTGATTACCCACAGTGGATGGCGAATGTGGTGCTGGTACAAAAGCAAAATGGTAAATGGCGAGTTTGCATCGACTATACTGATTTAAATAAGGCTTGTCCAAAGGATTTCTACCCTCTACCCCACATTGACCAACTAATCGATGCCACTTCGGGGTATGCTTTATTAAGTTTCATGGACGCATTCTCTGGTTACCATTAAATTTCCATGTGTAAAGAAGATATACCGAAGACGGCGTTCATTACGCATCGTTCGGTATATGCTTATAAGAAAATGACCTTGGCCTCATCGATCTTTGGAGCCACATATCGGAGGATGATGAACCGTGTTTTTCGGATATCAATTTGGGTAGGAATGTGGAGGTGTACGTAGACGACATGATTGTCAAAAGTATGCTAGTACATAAACATCTGGATGATTTAGAAGAATGTTTTCAGACAATTCGTCAGCATAATTTGAGATTAAATCCCACTAAGTGCACCTTCGGTCTTGGGTCTAGCAAATTTCTGGGTTATCTTGTCAGCCAGAGAGGAATCGAAGCCAATCCTGAGAAGATTCAGGCAATCCTAAACATGAAGACTCCTCAGTCATTTAAAGATGTTCAACGTCTGACTGGAAGGATTGCAGCTTTGAGGAGGTTTATGTCCAAGTCAGCGGAAAGATGTTCACCGTTCTTTGATACATGAAAAAGTAGAAGAATGCAAAGACATTTGATGGACTTGAGTGTGAAGAGCGCCTTCGAGCATCAAGTCCTATTTATCTTCGGCACCTTTGTTGGTGAAGCCCGTTCCTGCTGAACCTTTATATTTGTACTTGGCAGCTAGTTCATTGGCAGTAGGAGCAGTTTTGGTGCGTGAAGTTGGGGGTAAGCAGCACCCGGTTTATTATGTAAGCCATGTCCTTGAGATCTTTGAAACAAGGTACCGAATATTGAAAAGTTTGCTTTTGCTTTAATAAGCGCTAGTCGGAAGCTTAAGCAATACTTCGAGAGGGTAGATTGGTAATAGTGTATCTGATCGACCTTTAAAGAAGATTATGGACCAGCCTGAGGTGTCGGGAAGATTAGCTGCATAGACGATGGAGTTGTCACAATTTTTCATTGAATATCATCCCCGAACCGCCATCAAAGGACAAGCCTTGGCTGATTTTGTTGTTGAATGTTCGTTTCGAAAGATGATAGCGTTGTGGCGGTGAAGGATCAAACAAGCGATTACAATTCTTGATGACGAGTTCTTGGACCATTGTATGCGAGATGGGTCTTCTACCACAGACGTCGATGAGCAGAATTATTCTAACGAGTCCGGAGGATTCAAGGTACAATGAGCCATCGATTTGATTTCAAAGCGACAAACAAAATTTGAGTATAAGCGGTCCTTGCAGGATTACGATTGGCAAAAGAAGTCTTGAAGTGCAAAGGATAATCATCTTGATGATTCTCGATTAATCGTTAAGCAACTTCTCCGGGAATATGAAGCTCGAGGTCCGAAAATGATCAAATATCTACTTGAGTTAAAGTCCAACTTCGGTATTTCCAATCCTATGACTTTCAAGGAATCGGCGTAATAACAATTCAATTCTTGATGCACTTTCTAAATTAGCCACTACGGATGTTAACATCTTTGATGGGTCGATTTATTTAGAAACTTTGCAACATCCTAGTGCCCATTATGAATCGGTAATGTGCATTGGCCAAACCAAGCTTTGGTTGACTCCATACATAAAGTGTCTGGCGGATGGCGTCTTGCCTTCGGATCGGATGCTCGCCAAGAAAATTAAGTATAAAAGTGCGATTTTGTTACGATTGATGGAGATCCATTAGAAGGGCTTTTTCATCTCCACTATTGAAATGCTTGACTCCATCCGTTGAATATGCTCTCGGGAAATACATGATGAAGGTATCTGTGGCGACCATATGGGTCGCTAAGTCATGCTTTATAAAGTACTTCGCCAAGGGTACTCTTGGCCTCTTATCTTAAAAAAAGCAGCCCGAGTACGTCAAGAAGTGCGATAAATGTCACTCAACAATCCGGTCCACATCACCACGGAAGAGTTATACTCGATCCTATCTCCTATACCCTTTCTTTATGCTGGGGGTTGATATCACAGGTCCTTCTAAGAAAGCTAAAGGACCAGTCGACTTAAATCATAATTCTTTATTGATTATATGACTAAGTGGGTGGAGGCAAAACCACTTGATCGATAACGAACGAGAGTGCCTAAAGTTTATAAAAAGAGTGCAGTAGTGTTTTGGCCGGGATCCCTAAGGTCTTTGATATCGGATAGCGGGCTGACGATTTGTGGGATCGAAATTTGAGGCATTCTTGAAAGAATGGGGATTCAAAGACAGAAAGACTTGATGGCTCATCCACAGTCAAATGGACAAGTTGAAGTGACTAATGAGCGTTCTTTGAGCGGGATCAGCGTAGATTGAATGAAGCTAAAAAGCGAGATGGCGGAGGAGCTACTTAGCGTGTTGTGGGCTTATCGAACTACTCGAGGGACTACTGACGAGGATTCACCTTTCAGGCCCGGCTACTGTAATGCGATGCCTTAGTCCCGGTTGAAATTGGATCTCCAGTCTTGAGTTAACCAATTGAGAGAAATTTACAATGAGGAAGGGCTTAAGGCCAATCTTGATTTACTTGAAGAAGTAAGAGAAATTTTAATCTAATCGGGTTGGATGACTTATCGTGAAGAGTGGCTAAACATTATAATAAAGGGTAAAATCTCGAAGGTTTGAAGTAGGAGATTTTGTCCTCGGAGAAGCCAAAGCATCTACACCGAGAATATGGGAAAGGCGATGCCAAGCGGGAAGGGCAGTATGAAATAAGCTGAAGTCAAGCGGGAACTTATCGATTGAAAGCATTAGATGGGTCGTGAATTAAGAATACTTGGCATCTTTGGCGAGGGCTTAGAAAGTACTTTCGATAGAAGTGATGTACATATATTGGAAGTCTATAAATATTTATGGCATCATCAATAAAAGCTCCCTTCTTTCTCGAACAAATTTTGTCTTTATTCTTTGATCGACTATTGAAGTTAGGAGGTTCGGGTGGACTCATTTGGCCATTCGATGGCGACTTTTTCAAGAAGTGGTCCTTATGAGTTTGTCGGCCCCCTTCGTGGTAGGCAAACGTCATTGGTGTTAGGAGGTTGGGTGGACTCATTTGGCCATTCGATGGCGACCTTTTCGGCGAGTGGTCCTTATGAGTTTGTCGGGGCCCTTCGTGGTAAATGACGTCGTTGGTGTTAGGAGGTTCGGGTGGACTCATTTGGCCATTCGATGGCGACCTTTTCGGTGAGTGGTCACTTAGACCTTGTCGAAGGCCCTTCGTGGTAGGCAAGTGTCATCTTTAAGACTTTGTCAGGCCCTTCGTGGTAGGCAAATGTCATCTTTTAGTTTTGTTAGGCCTTTAGGGGTAAACAAATTCCTAACGAAGCAGATATGTCTCACACTTCGGTAACTAATAAGTATCCCTTTACTTTATTACCTAAAATTTTTCTAAGTGTTGAGTTCAGAAAGCTTCATTCTTACACTTCGTCTTATCTGTTATATGACATGTTTAATTGTTACTTAACAGATCAGATTCATCCCATGAAGGGATTGGTACATTTTTTCACTTAAGGAAATATTAAAGTATTGGCAGAAAATAAATAAATTTCCGATTAAGAGACCGAAGAACGGATGTTGGCATTAGGAAATTGTTCCCCGTCTTTGAAGAAGTCAGAAATAGAAGAAGTCAGAGAAGGGTTTCCCCCCATGGTGGATGATTGAGGGTTGGAGCTTGAACCCTCTTGGTTAGGGTTTGGGTTGGGAGAAACGATGCTGATGGGAGTTGCACGCAAAGGAGAGTTCTGGTTAGAGGTTTCAGTTACCATTGTTTCGATTTTGTGAAGTAGAGGAAGAAATTTGCAGAGAAAACGAAAGCTCTAAGGTTCAAATTTTGAATTAGCAGGTAAAACCGTCAGAATTGGTAAAGTTTACCTTTTATACTGACAGTTACACGGTAATTAAGGGCGGCACATTTAATTCACTGCAATGATGGTGAATGGAAGGGTTTCGTCCGTTTTAAATCTAAATATCTTCACTTTCGTGGGCTTGCATCTATTGGGCTTCTCATTTCTGTACCTGATGACAATTCGGGCTTTGACAAGTTTCACTTTGGATCTCTTATGACTTATCATAGTTGGTTATATTACGGGCTATATCACGCTTATAGTCTTTCATTAAACACCATTTAATATAAGGTAGGGGTAATATTGGTTAGTATAATCCTTTTCCTTATTGGGCCGGAATTATTGGGCTCCTCCCTTAATTCATGTTATGATTAAGTCATGATTGGACCCGGTCACTTGGGTCATTTTTATCTGGGCCTAGTCATTATATTGGCCCATTATACAAATATAACCTTGACTTTGACAGTAATCATTATGTCAAATGACGTTTGACTATTGTGTCTGCCACTTTGCTGCATGGCATTAATGAGGATGGGACTCAGATGACCCATGGTGTGAAGCGATGAATGAGAGGGATGAAGGTGGGCCCCATTTACTTTCTAAATTTGAAGTAATAGGAAGTGGAAAAAAAAATGTGTCAGAAGGTGGTGGGTGGCACGGTAAACCGGATAGTGGAGCATGCATGGGGATAAGATCACATAAGAGGGTAAGTAACACATTTTTTTTTCATAAGAGAATTCTAAATCTATTTCTCTCAGACACTAGATAATATTTTCTCTCCATTGTTGACCTTGTGATCGCTGTCTTGACTCTCGCCGGGGGCTTATATCCTCGACGGTCGGTAGTCAAGCTTTTTAGTGTTGAAACATTGATGGAATGCGGGATATTGGGACGCGTCTTGGTGATTAGGACGTGGAGAAAGATCTTGACGTTAACACTTACCATCCAAATTCCAAACTCCTTTTATTATTCCTGCCAATTGTTTTGCTTACGTAATAGGCCGTTCAGTCACTTCAATATTGGGCCGCCTTCTCTGTTTTCCAATCTTATGCATATTTGCAACTTAAATGGGAAAAGAGAAAGAAAATGCAGAAGAAAGAATCAGAAATGAAATCTAAATTCTATTATAACTTCTTCTTTTTTCTCCAAATCCCAAACATTCTTGGTTTTTGAAACCAAAGTAGTTCAATAAATAATTAAATATTCAATTTGAGCAACAAATACTACCACAAGGTTTAACTACTCCCTCCATTTTACAAATAGCTCATAAATTGCTCTTCCTGCGCCCAAGAGCTGATTCGTTCAAAGTGATTTTCTTCCCATCCGAAAATCATAGTAAACCTAGAGAAAGACATTCATATTCTCCCATGCACGGAAAAACCTTCCCGCACGATTCGGGAACATCATTGAGGGAAGCTAGCTCAATTCGTAGATTGGTCCGACTCGTAATTCACTACTGACCCTATGGTCCATAACCTGACTGTGGTAATGTTAATTGTTGTTACATAATAAGTAGCTTGAAATTTTATATTTCACAAAAGGAATTTTATATTATAAAATATTTATGGGATCATCACTATTAAACTATCATTATATTAATTTTATTAGTAGATTTTATCCTCCTAAACTAACATTTTAATTTAATTTTGAGACATGAATTATTAAGTCATTAATCCACCCCGTGTGTGTGTGTATATATATATATATATATATATATATATATATATATATATTTTTCTTCTATGCATAAGAAGATTAAAAAAGGGGTAGTTAATTTGAAAAGCCATTAAATCAATTGACAACCAACTGATTAATCCTCAGTCTTCTTCTTGGTCTCCAATTTTCGGTTAAGATCGAAAACAGAGAATCATTAAACAGAGATGAAAGCCAACAAACTAACAATGACGCATTTGAAAAGCAATAATTCTACACCGACCGGGTTTTGGCGACATTTTAGTGATCGGCTGATGTGGCACAGCCACATCAGTATGAGAGAGAATGTGAAAGAAAAAAAAAAGGGTCAATATCAATCAGTACAGCAATTTCAGGTTTCCTCTCTCTCCCCTTACCAATATCACACTCTCTTTCCCGCTTTATCAATATCAGTCGTCATCTACAAATTTCCGCCCAAAATCGGAAGCAAAATCCAGCAAAATCAGCAACAAGAGAGGTATGCATACACATATTGTATATATGATGTACGAATATTGATAATATATGTATATATTTTTGCCCTAAAACTGATTTCAAGATTTTGAAACCCATTCTTTCCATGATGCTCTTCTTCTCCCTGTTTGCTTCACAAAATCTTAGTTTTATCATAGTTTCATTTTTTTTTCATGGTCCTGTTGTAGAAAGTTATTTGCTTTGTGTTATTGAGTCTGTCTTTCGTAATATGAGTTTTGAGCTGCAAAAGTTTGATTATTTCAAGATGTGTTAGTTGTGTCTAGATGTTGAAATGCACTTTATAGTTCTTGTAGACATAAGCATCTTTCTTATCTCTTCTGTGTCTTTGATGGCAATATAGTTCAAATTTGCTATTAAAGGATATCTACTGCCTTTATTGATGTACAATAGCCTAATGTGACTGAAGTTGCTGCAGTTAGAAAGTGTGATCTATCAAAAAGTGACCAGGAATTGTCCTTACAAGACTGAAGTTACTGCAGCTAGAAAGTGTGATCAACTACTTATTTTATTGTTGCAAGTAGTATTTTGTTCTCAATTAGAATTTGTATTGAGGAGCTCTTTGTAGTCCTGGTACATTGTTCTGTTGTAGAGTTTGAGCTTAATTTTGTAATTTGACATCTATACGTGTTATAAGAAATCCCATCATTACTAATTGAAACACTTTTGGTGATAAAACATACTTCACGACATGTATAATGAATTACTTATCTTCAAGTCAGTGCCTAGGCATTAAGCAGTATGTCCATTCTAGATAATGCATTCCATGTTCAAAATCATAGCAATTTCTTACTTCTCACCTTTGCAAACATTCAACATGCATTCATTAGTTAATAGATTCATTTACTACTTTTGAAGAGAGATTGTACATATTGTGGGTTAAATTGTCCAGAATCCCCAAATGCTATATAAATTTTATCTAGCCAACACGAGGTGCTGAGTTGTGGAGCATAGTCCAGTTGTGGAGTTTCGTTCATGCTATACAGCCATTTTTGAATGAAGATTGAAAAACAGAATGACAACATACTATAAGAAAATGAAAACAGAGGATTCTACGGTTTCATTACTCTCTTTAAGGCAGTATATATTTCTCTCATGTTATAACCAATCAGATTAAAATAAATAAATAGTTCTATATATTATCCTGATCTCCATTGCAGTTAAATGTTGTTTTTTACATCATTAATAAGTGTTGTTATGAATATATTTGGGCAAACCTTTTTGTTCTATGAAAGCAAAATGATATAGTCTTCGTTTATGCACAACAATTTCCTAGCAGATAAGACCAGGCCCCAGCGCAAGCGCAAAATATGAAGTTCAAGTAATTTTTGTTTGGAAATTCCATCCTGAGATGAGAATACAAAAAAGTTATTCTACAATTGAAGTTCAAATATATATGATAAATGTCCTGCATAGTTCGTTAGTTACACTATTATAGAACAGTCTCACAAATTCACTAGTTACACTATATAGTAAAACCACCTCACAGTAGGGTTACTAGCAGTGAAAAGTTGAGTTCATTAATTATCTGCCAAGTATAAACTGGCAAATAAAGTGACGGAACATTGTGAAGCAAGTTTAATAGCTTCATCTCACTAATATTTACAAATGCCAGATCTCTTTCACCTTCTGATGTATAGATCTATTGCCAAGGTTACAAATATATAAACCCGTAAAAATAAATTATCTTTACAACTCAGTTTCAACAAATCAATCCACCCTGAAACCTATCTTCACAAACGTCTGAGCTGACACATCTGCCTTCAATAACTTGAAAGAACCCTCCTTGTTAGCTTTCGGACCAAGAACAGAGGAGAGCAATGTTACAAAACCAAGCAAAATTACTTTCTTCAGCACAATAGGGTGGCGCAGGCTAACTGACCGAGTACCTTTGACTGTGACCACAGCGCCATCAGCTAAAATTACTTTCTTCAGCAAACCAGCATCCACATCATGCTGTAAAATTTTAATTACTAATCAGAATTTCCCCAACAGTTATATCATATATGGAAAACAAAAAATAACAAACTTCAAGGTTAACTACACGATTTTTTAAAAGGATTACTCAAAGTCATGGAGCATTTTGCCCAACCAAGAATAAAAACAATGAATCCCTTAACATGTAAATTAATAGAATATTGCCATCTATAAAATTGAATGTTTAGGTTTATCATCTCTGATAACACCATTTTGTTGTCAAAATGGTAATAAGGTGATAATAATGGTGAAAAAGCTGTATATACTGATAATAATGGTGAAAAAGCTACAATGGAGAAAAATGAAATGCTATAAATGTAGCAATCACTATAAAAATAAATTATACAAAAAGTCCTTTTGCTTCTAAAGCTTACAAATATGTCCTTTCCTTATAATTTATCCGTCAACTACCACCTAATCATTTTAGGCAACACCAAACTACAAAGTAAACTGTCTATAGTCCAATTGTTTATTCCAATCTTAATAAATTAACTGCTGCCTAAGGCTGTGTTTGTGAGTTTTGTTTCGGAGGGAAGGGAATGGAAGCGATCAGTTTTGTTTTGGAAAGAAGGAACTTTCCCTTTCAATCCCTTTCTATCCCCCAAAATAAAACTCACAAGGAGGGGGGGTAAGAGTCTAAGAATACACCCATTACACATACTCCAAACTTCTAGATCTTATGGTTTAACAATCTGCAAGCTTTAATTCATAGCGTGATTCTCATTCTGCAAGAATTTCACAAAATAAAAGAAATGAAAATGCCTCCAGCTATGCTACCTGGAAAACATATCAATTCGGTTCGTGGAACAAATACGAGAACACAGTACACTAGACAGTTCTAGAAACAAATTAGTATAAATTTGATACTTGAGAATTCAATACTAAGTCGCTATATATAGAGTATCGGCCTGTAAGAGTACTATGTTTGGGACGAAGGACCTCAAAGAAAGGAAGGTATTGCCAACCAAATTTGTGCACAACCTATCCATTTTCATCTAAATCTTGTAAAGCAAGCTAAATCCTTTCCCTTTCAACACATCTCTACAACAGAACAACGAAAGTAAATGAAAATTTTCAAAATATGTCATTTTATTTTCTTAGAACCATACAGAGGCTAAATATAAAGTGCATTTCAACATCTAGATACAACTAACACATCTTAAAATAATCAGACTTTTGCAGCTCAAAACTCATATTTCGAACGACAGACTCAATAACACAAAGCGAATAACTTTCTGCAACAGGACCATGATAAAAAATGAAACTATGATAAAACTGAGATTTTGTGAAGCAAACAGGGAGAAGAAGAGCATCATGGAAAGAATGGGTTTCAAAATCTTGAAATCAGTTTTAGGCCAAAAATATATACATATATTATCAATATTCGTACATCATATATACAGTATGTATATGCATACCTCTCTTGTTGCTGATTTTGCTTCGGATTTTGGGCGAAAATTTGTCGATGGCGACTGATATTGGTAAAGAGGGAGAGAGAGTGTGATATTGGTAAAGGCAGAGAGAGGAAACCTGAAGTTGTTGTATTTACTAATTGATATTGACTCTTCTTCTTTTTTTCTTTCACTTACTCTCTCATACTGATGTGGTTGTGCCACATCAGCCGGTCACTAAAATGTCGCCTAAACCCGGTCGGTGTAGAATTATTGTTTGAAAAGAGACTGTTCTTGAAGCTCAACCAATAGAAAACAAGATACATATATCATACATGTATATAAGTATATAAAGAATCAAGAAGCGGTTAGTTAATTTGTAACGCAATTGGTTAAGTTGAAAATAACTGACTAAACACTTTCTTTTCTTCTTAATTGTTGCTTCATATAAAGAAAGAAAGGGCCATTGATCCCATTTACTGGTTAATTAGAAAGAAAACAGTGAGAAAGAGAATCATAATTCAGTTGGTGAAGGATTAAATCTCTTTTTTGTTAGTTCTTAATTTGTTCTTTGTTCTTTGTTCATCGTTCCTCATTCTTCCTTCTTGATTATTGTTGTTGCATATCTTGACCCTCATTATTTGTGATCAATTTTTCCCAAGAAAGAAAAAAGATAAAGATGAAGAGGCGTGATGGTGGTGAGCCGCCGGAGGGAAACCCACCTCGACGTCCTCGTTATATTAATGAACTTCCTCCCGGAGCACCGCCGCCCGATCAAATACTGTTACAACAACAACAACAACTACTGTTACAACAGGGGATACCTCCAGGTTATTATTACATTCGCCCAATGTACTTCGGAGGAGGAGAAGGATCGTCATCAACTTTCAGACCACCCACTAACTCTTCTTCATCATGGCAACTCGTAAGGCCGCCTCCGCCTCCAAACTACAATAATTACCCACGGCAGAATTTCGGTCTGCGGTCGGAATTGGTAGTACCAGAACCCAGGGGAAGATGGGACCAAAACCCCGTGCGGGCAGCACTTGGGCAAATGCAATTTGGGCTCCCCCCTCTGCCACTACAAAATCAAGAACTACCGGGGCGTGGACAGGGCCGTGGGCAGCAAGGTCTCCAGCCATTACAAAATCAAGAACCACCAGGGATATCTCAAAATCAAGAACCGTCGGGGCACATCATTAGGGGCCATACATTCCCACCAATGACTTTTATTCCCACCCCGCCGAACCGTCTCCTCCCCGATCTGTCTCCGAGCGCAAAAGAAGACATTATCGCCAAGATGCAGGGCAGCCCCCAACCACCCCGCCCGCCACATATTCCACGGGGCCGGGGCCGGGGCAGTGAGCCGCAAGGTCTCCAGCCACTACAAAATCAAGAACTACCGAGGCGTGGACAGGGCCGTGGGCAGCAAGGTCTCCAGCCACTACAAAATCAAGAACTACCAGGGATATCGCAAAATCAAGAACCGCAGGGGACATCGCAAAATCAAGAACCACCGGGGCCGCCGGAGGGAAACCCACCTCGACGTCCTCGTTATATTAATGAACTTCCACACTTTCCCGGAGCACCGCCGTCCGATCAAATACTGTTACAACAACAACAACTACTGTTACAACGACGACAACTACTACTACAGAGGTTGATACCTCCAGGTTATTATTACATTCGCCCAATGTACTTCGGAGGAGGAGAAGGATCACCATCAACTTTCAGACCACCTACTAACTCTTCTTCATCATGGCAACTCATAAGGCCTCCTCAAGATCCGCAAATTGAAGAACCACCGGAGCAATCGCAATCTCAAGGGTCTGGAAGCTCTCATTCTGATGCCTCAACACTTGATCTTGATTAATGCATGAGGGCCTCTACTTCAATTCATTTAATCCAATCCAATCCAATCCAATCCATCTTCAACAACAATAAAAGGCGGCAAGTTTTGGTAATTACTAGTATTCAAATTTCAATTACTCCTCCCAGTGCTCTGCTTCTGTTCAAAAAGATAATTACTTTAGTTGCTATTTTTCTTGATCCACCTATCATGCAGTTTAGGGAAAAGAGACCATAACTTCATATCTACCACCACAACTTCATTGTTTTACTAGTCCAGTACTATCAAATTTAGCTTACTTGTTTCAATACCATTCCTCAGTTTGTAATTCTTGGGGGAAATATAAGCATTGATGAGTTTCTAATCAACTTTAGTCTTCTTCCTCCGCTTCTTGTTACTTACTTTCATTTCTTGTTACTTAATTTGGATGATGGGTCTCATTGACATTATTAATTTGTTCTTGGATATTTTCAATTGGTTGGCTAGCTACATGTTTGCTGTGATTTCAATTTTTATATATTGAGGATATGTTTGTAACTTGGAAAATGCGTAGAAAAAGAAGGAAAACAAATATATGTATAAAAGAATATCTTAGTAAACAGAAATCTATTTATTTACATTTTTAAAAATATCATATAGGAACAATGTTAAAATGTGATGTGATGAACAGTTAAAAACCTTCAATAGTTTTTTAGAATTTACATGACAATGCAAAATGCTACTTATTATTATATAATTAATTAATTGACAGATTAGATTGTTTCATATACAATCAATCTCCATTCTCAATCAGCCTACAGGAACTCTTCTACTTGTGAATATATCATGGCTTCTGGGTCTCCTCATTAGCTTTATTAGTAATTAGTTTCTCAATTGGTGCGCTGCTGCATGTTTGTTGTAATTCAGCATCTTCGATTTCTTTTCATTGTTGTGCAATTTCAAGGATATGTTTGTAACTTGAAAGATCGATGTGCAGGAAAAGAAGGAAAAAACAAATACTCCAATTCATTTCATCCAAATTAATTCCTTATAAAACTATTCCTAGGTAAAACAGAGAGCTGACCACAATCTTTCCCAAAATTTAAATAGTGCACCAGTCACTTGGTAGACTTTGATCGATTCTAAGCAGAGTAGCGTAAGAGGTGCTACTTCACCACCCAAATCAATATGTAAATATAAATTCACACACTAATACATGCATAACAACCAACTGAAAGCAAAGCAGGAAATATGAAAGAAATCAATAAAATGTATCAAACTCATCGATTATATTCAATCTAGAAACTCAAAAGTACATCACAAATAAAGAAACCTGAAACCAAATGTACTACTGCACTCACTAGCTACTGAAAACTAGCCAAAAAGACATTTATTCATCAATAATATCCCCTAATCACATTACACCACCAAACACACATTCACAATTAAATTAAACATGCCACCACGGAGACGGAGGACAAGGTGGAGTGTGGACTCTTTCTGAATGTTATAATCAGCTAAAGTCCGACCATCTTCAAGCTGCTTTCCAGCAAAAATCAGCCTCTGCTGGTCCGGCGGGATTCCCTCCTTGTCCTGGATCTTCGCCTTCACGTTGTCAATTGTATCAGAACTCTCGACCTCGAGAGTGATGGTTTTACCGGTTAGGGTTTTGATAAATATCTGCATACCGCCTCGGAGTCGGAGAACGAGATGGAGGGTAGACTCCTTCTGTATATTATAATCCGCAAGAGTCCGTCCGTCGTCGAGTTGTTTTCCGGCAAATATTAGACGCTGCTGATCCGGAGGAATTCCTTCCTTGTCCTGAATTTTGGACTTGAGGTTGTCGATAGTGTCGGAACTCTCGACCTCCAAGGTGATTGTCTTGCCGGTTAGGGTTTTAACGAAGATCTGCATGCCTCCGCGAAGACGAAGAACGAGATGAAGAGTTGATTCCTTCTGGATATTGTAGTCGGCCAGGGATCGGCCGTCCTCCAGTTGTTTACCTGCGAAGATGAGACGTTGCTGGTCGGGAGGTATTCCTTCCTTGTCCTGGATTTTGGCCTTAACGTTGCCGATTGTATCGGAACTCTCGACCTCGAGAGTTATGGTCTTTCCGGTTAGGGTTTTCACATTCAGTATCTTCGATAAAAAAACGAAAGCAAAGAAATTAAAGAGGAGGATGGAGTTTGGAATTGAGATTTCTGATAATATGAAGGGGAAGACGAGAGCCTGACCCTATTTATAGGATAAGGAGATGAGAAAAATCCGTTCCTTACGCGGGCCAACGAACGTTCTAGAAACCGTTGTATAACCGCCAGATTGTTTCCGACTTGCCGTGCACTCATAATTTGATTTTGAAACCTCCTTCCTTTATCTCCTAATCATAATTTGATTTACTATTAAATTCATATATAAGCTACTCCACTATTATTACCCATTAATATTAACAACTAAAATATTTTTAATAAATTATTTTCAAGAGAATCATTTTTAAGATTTAATATCCGTAAGTTGTTTCTAGAAACTAATTATAAGAACCGGGTTTCCCCAGAAATTCGGTGGTTTCAACTCTTTGAACTGTTTGACTGTGACAGACTGTGTGTTACCATCATTTTCACCCGTATTTTATAGACGAGTCTCCCTCGTTTGATTTTGCATGAATTGCAAAAAACTCCTAAACATTCCATCATTCATCGTTTTGTTTCGATTAGTGTTGTTGTTACTGGGAGGAATATTGTTTTCTGTTACGCGTTCTCTGGTTTTGTGACTAAAGGTTGTTCCACGGTCTCATACACTCTATTGTTAACGTTCTCGTGACCCATTCTTAAATCGCCATAAAATAAGGGTTAATTAAACAAATTAACATATCACATAATATCTCTATATTATGATGACCAACAAATAAGCTTAGATAGGACACACTAGCGAAAGATTTACTCATCTCTCCCTCCTAGTTCTACTCCCCATCTCTCGCTTGGAGACCATATCCTAAGCTTTGATACCAATTGTGACAATTTTTGAAATAGGTATACAACAACATCATTGTGAGTTTAAATACAAATATTGTCTTACAGACAATATCCACACCCAAATAAGTTCTCATTACAATTATTCATACACTATTTTACGAAATAGTGAGGACAACTAAAACATCTTTCTAGAACCATCACTCCATACCACGACTCGATCCCGCTGTATGTTACCTCACCTCCGAGAAGAAAAATGGAACAAAAAGAAAAGGGTGAGCTCAACTAGCCGAGTAAAGAATATTATGACTAAGATAATATACAATAAATTATCATTAGTCATCAACAGGGAAAAATCTGATAAAATATAATAGACAACAAGTTTTAGATCAACAAATACAGCGAAAACAACAATCCATTAGAAGATTCACGTAGAGAATGAATTCTACTATCTTCTAAGATTTAAGAAGTCCATCATCGATATTTTATCCTCGTAACATCAATCGATATACATCTTTTAATCAAATAATCATCTTTGCACTCTGAGCCAAAGATATTCATTTATTTCACCGGGTTGGTCGTATTCATCTCAACACTGTTCATCATTTTTACACTACTGGGCCAAAGATATTCATCGATTAATCATTCATCTTTGCACTACTGGGCCAAAGATATTCAATAATATCATCATTTATGGTCGAGGATGATGAAAAATATTTTAAAGAAAACGAATCCGATTGAGACGGAAGAACAAATATTAGGGATTAGTATAACGGTTTATCAAGATCGATAATACTTCATAATAACCAATTGTGAAGCGAAATTCAAAATAAAGATCAAAACATGGATACAATCAAAGATAGTAACCATAATAGACATCTTGGACAAAAAGAAGAAAATTTTATTTTTGATTGAATAGTGTCATGATTCGTGAATAGTCTTAGTATCGTGAATAGTAATCCAGACACAAAAAGTTTCAAATTTGATTAAAAAGTTCACCAATATTTAACATAATGATATTGAAGAAAATAATATCATTTAAGAAGAAAATAACATCCCTTACCTCAAAATAACGGTACTTACGATGAATATCGAATAGAAAGCCAAGAAGGAAACTTCAGATAGAACAACAACTCTCAAAGTATCAAAATACTCACAAAAATAAACGAGAATCTAGAGAAAGAAAATTTATTTACGGTGTGATTTTCAATTCTAACCCAAGCGTCTATTTATAGGAAAATCTTTGAAACGCTTATAGGAGACTAAAATAATAAAATATTATTCTTTCTTTCTTTTTTCTCTACGCACACCTTTGGAAAAATCAAGCATGCCATCTTGGAAGAAAAAAATAGCAACCCATGTGTATTCAACACCAACCCAAAAGTGGGTCCCATCCATAAATTAATAAAAATTATTTTATTTTTCGAAATTTCAACAATTCATAAAAAATAGCCCGTTTATCAGAAAAATACGAATTTTATGTCTATTCCATACGAAATCGAATTCTCTACAACTTTGTAGCTTTGAGTTTTTCTAAATTCCAACTAAAAAATATCCGAAATCAATAAATGGGTGATTTTTAATACCTCCATTCTGACAAAATACTGATAAAACACCTCAGCATTAATCATTTATATCCACATCAAATAAATATTTTCTTATCATATAAATCAATAATTAATTATTCACAAATAATATTACAGAATCACCATTATGACAACCAGGCCGTTCCCAGAAAAAAGGAGGCTTTCCAATAAGGATTTCTCCTTACTGGCGCGCAATTAGGTGATCAAACCTCTCCTTAGACATAACTTTATAGACATTGCCAATAATGTTATCTAATAATATTATTCAAATAATATGAATTATTGATCTGATAATGGGAAATATTGTGCAGTGACAATTATTGAAACAACAATAATATTAAAAATCAATATGACAATTATGGAATCAATAAAATAAAATATTGAATAAAGAATCTTGTAACAATTATTAGTGAGTAGTGTCTTCTTACGTGCGAATCAATAATTAATAATCTGATGCAATCTGAGCCATCTTCAACGCACTGCGACGCGCGTATTCTGCGTATTTTAACCAAGTATTCAACGATTGTTACTTGATAACAACTACGTAGATTATTTATAAAAACTCATACTTTGTTGTTTTCTTCATCCAAGCCAGTTATTACATTATGAGCCCCACGAATGGTCTGCCGCAGTGCATACGAATATTCCCCACAAAAGAATATTCCACGACTAAAAGAATATTCCCAAACAAAATGAATATTTTATAACCACTTGCTTATCTTGTAAAATTTGCACATTTCACCCATAACCAAAGCATTATATCAAATTAACACCTTATTAGTTTAGAATAATGAATAAAGAAAATTTAATTTTATTTATAATAAGTTGGGGTCTTACAACCTCCCCTCCTTATAAAATTTTATCCTCGAAATTGGCGATATATACTTGATGTTTTGAGCGGTGAGGTACCTCGCTTTCATTTCGATTCTAACTCCCGGTCATTTCTTGATAGCATGGTTCCTCCACAAAACCTTAACTTGTGGTATAACCCTTGGTGCGTGGGACATCTTCTTTTTATCCAAGATCTTAACAATGTACCTCCTCGTGACGTTAAATCTTGGTTATCTCGTCTGGTTCTAACTCAATAATGTAGTTGGTCTTTCACATATTCTGAAGCATAGATATATGAAAACATTATGAACACGAGACATGTTTGGAGGTAATGCGAGTCTATAGGCTACATTTTTATTTGATTCAAGAATCTCAAATGGACCAACAAATCTTGGATTGAGCTTTCCTCTCTTTTCAAATCTTGTAACTCCTTTCCATGGAAGCAACACGTAATAAATACATGATCTCAATATTAAACTTCCGTCCTTTCTATGAAGATCATCATAACTCTTTTGTCGATCTTGTGAGGTTTGAATCGTTGTCGAATTATTTGGATCTTTTTTGTAGTAAATGCGTATTAATTACGGTCCCAACAACGTTGCTTCTTCCACCACGCCCCAAGATATCTTTGGAAGCGACACTTTAAATCCATACAACGCCTCAAATGGAGCCATGCCTATACTTGCTTGATAAGCTGTTGTTGTAGGAGAATTCCACCAGGTGGCAATACTTATCACAACTTCCTTTGAAATCTAGAACCACGAGTTTTAATAAATCTTGAGGTTTGAATAGTCCTTTCAGATTGCCGTCCGGTTTGAGGATGGTATCTTTGAACCGAATCATAAATCCGTTCCCCATAGCTTTTTACGTAAGCTAACCCAAAATCTTGAAGTGAATCTTGGGTCACGATGCGAAACTATGGATCTTGGCATGTCATGTAATCTCACAATCTCATTCACGTCATACTGATCAAAGCGTTCGAGGGAATAAGTCTCACGTATAGGCAAGAAATGAGCGGACTTGGTTAATCTATCAACAATAACCCAAATCGCATCTATGCCTTGAGAAACTTTGGGAAGACACATGCTTGAAATCCATGGCAATGTGTTCCCACTTCCATTTCGAAATCTCAAGTGATTGCAATGGACCTTTTGGCACTTGATGCTCCGCCTTTACACGTTAGTTAAACACCTCGAGATAAACTCCGCGATCTCTCTCTTCATATTGTTCCACCAAAATGTATGTCGAATATCATGATACATTTTGGTACTACCAGGATGGATTGCAAACGGGGTGTTGTGTGCCTCCATCATGATTCTATGCTTTAAGTCAGAATCGTTAGGAAGACAAAGTCTAGAGTTGACTTGAAGTATTCCTTCTTCATCGATTCTTGCTTCTGGAATAGCTCCTTCTTGCACTTTCTTCTTCATACGCATCAGCCCCAGGTCCGTAGCTTAAGCAGCTTTAACTTTATCGATTAAAGTCGGTTCTACTCGTATATTTGCCATCATCATGTGGGTCCCTGGAGTCTTTGATTCTATCTCCATACTTTGCAAGTCATACAAAATGGGCCTTTGTGTTGGCAATATCGCACTCATACTTGCATATGATCTTCTACTCAATGCGTCAGCTACTACATTCGTTTTTCTATGATGATATTGAATAGTGTGATCGTAGTCTTTTAACAGCTCAAGCCAACGTCGTTGTCGCATGTTGAGTTCTTTTTGGGTGAAGAAATATTTGAGGCTTTTATGGTCCGTATAAATCTCCACTCTCTCCCCATACAAGTAGTGTCTCCATATCTTCAACCTGAATCGACAATTTGCTGACTCCAGATCATGAGTAGGATAATTCCTCTCATATTCTTTGAGTTATCGCGAGGCATATGCTATGACTTTCCCATGTTGCATGAGAACACATCCTAACCCTTTGCCTGAAGCATCGATGTAGATGAAAAATCCATCCGAACCAAATGGTATTGCGAGCAGTGCGAAATGAGTCTCTCTTGAGCTCTTTGAAACTTTTCTCACATTCCTCGCTCCATCTGAATTTTGTATCTTTCGAGTCAATTTGAGTTAATGGAGTAGCGATTAGGAAAATTCTTCCACGAATCTCCGATAATAACCAGCTAAGCCCGAAAAGTTGGGTACTTGAACCACCGACTTGGTTGCTCCCAACTTTGTATTGCTTCAATCTTATTTGGGTCAGCAGATACTCCATGTTTTGACACCACGTGCCCAAGAAATGCTACTTCCTCAAGCCGAACTCATATTTCTTGACTTGGCATATAGCTTGTTTTCACGAAGCCTTTCAAGTATCGACAAATGGCGCTCATGATCTTCACGGCTTTTGGAATAGATGAGGATGTCATCAATAAAGACAACAACGAATCGATCCAAATATTCCTTGAATACTCGGTTCATCATATCCATGAAAGTAGCAGGAGTATTAGTCAATCCAAAAGACATGACTAAGAATTCATAATGCACGCATCTGGAGTTCGAAGGCGATCTTTGGAATATCCTCGGTTTTAATCTTGGTGATGATATCGAGCGAAGATCGATCTTTGAAAAAGAATGCTGCTCCTCTATTTGGTCGAACAGGTCATCAATGCGAGGTAGCGGATACCTATTCTTGATGGTGACATAGTTTAATTCTCGGTAGTCAATACAAAGTCGCATACTCCGTCTTTCTTCCTTACGAATAAAGCAGGAGCACCCGAGGAGATGTCTTCAGGACGAATGAAAGCGATGTCTAATAACTCCTCGTAGTTTGACTTTTAACTCACGAAGTTCAATAGGAGCCATTCGATATGGGGTTTTAGAAATGGGTTTTGTGCAGGTTCAAGATCAATAAAGAATTTAACATCACGTTCTCGGGGTAGACCGGGAAGTTCTTCAGGAAATACATCAGGAAATTCTCTAACAACAGAAATATTATCCAAATTTGACTTGTCTTTATTAAAATCCATAACATGGGCTAAGAAAGTTTGGCATCTGTTTTTCAATAAACGAATAGCTTTGTGGCTTGATATGACGGTGAGTGATTTTAGTGGTTTAGTTGTTTGAATTTGTATGACGGGTTGGTTAGGAATATGAAAACTACCTTGACACGAAAACAATCAATTTTGGCATGATGAGTGGTTAACCAATCAATTCCTAAAATCACATCAAAAGAAAGTATCTTTAAAGAGATAAGATCAATGGTAATGTGATAGTGCTAACTTGGATCAAGTGTGGCGCCCCAAAATTAGGTATCGTCACCCATCTTGGGTGCGCCACTTACATGGTACATAAATTCAAATACAACTTACTTAATATAAGCGTGTCAGTAATACAATACGACATAAACCGTGAGTTTGAATACAAATATTGTCTACTAGATATTATACAAACTCAAAAGGAGTCCTCATTACAACTATTATCACACTATTTCACGTAATATAGTGAGGACTACTAATGCTATCCTCCGGACCATTACTCCGTTCTCCGACTTTCGTCCCAAATATATGTTCTCATTTCCAAGAGAACGGTGAAAGAAAGGTGAGCTCAACTAGCCCAAAGAAGAAATATTATGACTAAGATAATGCGAATAAATTATCATTAGCCTTCAATGATGTTAAACCGATAAAATACAATAGACAACCGGTTTAAGCTGCAATGGAATATGCAATCCATTAAAAAGTCAAGTAGAAAATAAAGTCTACTATCTTTTAGGTTTTAAAAGGTTTTCATCAATTTTTATCATTTGAGACTCAAATTTAATAAATAAACCACCACAACAAATCATCCCGTATTACACGGCCAAGGATTTTCATCAAATTATCAATGGTCATGACTATACTTAGAATCACCCATCGGTCATAATCATACCAAAAACTATCCATCATCGCATTACATGTGCCAATCGAGGACTTTTGTCACATCATTTATATCAAGCCATGATTATACCGAATGATCCCCAGTCATAATCATACTAAGTTCATCTATGCACGTAAGCCAAAGATAACATAATATAACATGAGGATGATGACAATGACATAATAATTCAATAAAACAAGTTCAAGAATTATTTAATCCAGAATTATTAACGCCCAAATTGTCAACATGATCATTGTTTTGTAGAGTAAAATTCAAGAATAATCGGAAGAATATTTTCATGAAAGATATCTTTGGATGAAACGCAAATATCAAAGATATTCTACTAATTTCATGGAGTATAGAAGTCAAAGTTTTAACCAATTTGGGTATAATAAAGAATGGAATAACAAAAGAAATCACCATGCATGCGGTACTTGCTGATGTATGCAGATTATTCTAATAGAATAATAATAATGGAACAGTGGGTGAAATTCACACCGATGGATGATCCAACAGAATAATAAATCTTTGAATAATAAACAATGGAACCAGTCAGGTGTAAAATACACGTGAGACGGGATATTACAAATGTAATAATAAATACGGAATAATAAACAATGGAATCGAATTAAGGTGTAAAACACACGCATGCGGATATTCCAACAGAATAATAAAGAATGGAATAACGAGAAGAAGATCACCAAGTATAGGGGATTCAAGCGTATCTGAGTTATTCCAATGAATAAATAAGAATGGAATAATATAAGGATTTCACAAGTATAGGGTATCTGGCGTATACGAGGGTTATGTATAGGGCATGCCACTTTTACAAAAGTTATTCAACAGATTAATAATGAATGGAATAATGAAGTTCTCTTCATGAATAAGAAAGAATAACACCCTTTACGAATACAACAAATAATATCCCTTACTAGTAAAAAGACACTTTGGATATCAAAGTAGTGAAGTACCGCAGAATACTCTTCTTCTTTCTCTCATATATTTTTTCTCTATAGCTTCTCTCTATAATTTCTCTCTACAGAGTTTCGGTGAATTAAGTAAGAAAATAATGAAGGAATGAGCTTCATTTATAGGAAAATAGAATGCATAGTAATTAATCCATGAAGCGGTCAGATTGATTTACTTTAATCTGATTTCATCCATATTTAAAGCAAAATCTTTTAAATAAAATATAATATATTCTATTTATATAAAACATTTTACTATGCAAAACACTATGCAACACTATGCAAAACACTATGCAACACTATATGCATAATAAAATATAATATATTCTATTTATAGAATAACTTTAATAAAGTATTACATTTTATATAAAAGATGTTTCATTTTATTACGTTAATAATACGAATAAAACAAAAGCGTCATTATCGCATTATAATAATTCATATTATTAATCGAAAATAATGGAATCAAACTGGTGACTTCTCACATAAGCATCAATAATCAATACTGGTGTGCTACTTATGCACGACCGCGCAGACATCTTTACTTTTTACTACCGAAGTAGTTCAACAATGATCAACGGTAAAACTTCCGCCGTTATTTCAATAAAATATTTTTGTCGTTTTCTCAATCCGACAATGATAATTACATTATGGGGTCCACCAATGATTGAGTAGTTGCACCGAATATTCCCAGACCAATCAGAATATAATATAACCACTGTGCATACTTTGCAAAATTTATAAATACTACCCACAACTATAATATTATCTCAAATTCACACCATAATATTAAAAAATTATTTCGACAAAATTTAAATCTTTATTGATAAAATCGGGGTCTCACAATCTCCCTCCTTATGAAATTTCGCCCTCGAAATTAGGGTGCGATACACTGTATGATAAAGAGGTGAGGATACCTTGAATACCTTTATCGTTGAAAACATTAAATTCATCTTTGCAATCCTACCAAAGATATTCATTAACAATTCATCTTTTCGCACTCTGGCCAAAGATATTTATTAACAATTCATCTTTGCACTATGTGCTAAAGATATACTGTCAGTAAAACCAATAATCTTTGAGGCGCGACTTTAATAGTATCACGACCACGAATTATCCCGTACCTTCTTGGCCAAGGATATTCGTGTTTTCAATTATGGTCATGATTATACCGAATAATCGTGGTCATAATCATACCAAGTCTATCAATGCACTACTACCAAAGATGACTTTTACCACATCCATGAATTAATATTTCATTCTTTGAGACTCAACTCAATAATTAATCCATATCATCGAATCATCCCCGCACTACAAAAGCCGAGGATATTCATTAAGTATCACGACCATTTAATTATCATGCACTACTACCAAAGATAATCGTGTATTCATTAATATCACGACCACAAATTATCCATGCACTACTACCAAAGATAATTGTGTATTCATTAAATATCCACAACCACAAATTATCCATGCACTACGGACCAAAGATAATCGTGTATTCATTAGTATCACAACCACAAATTATCCATGCACTACTACCAAAGATAATCGTGTATTCATTAAGTATCGCGACCACAAATTATCCATGCACTACTACCAAAGATAATCGTGTATTCATTAAGTATCACGACCACGAATTATCCATGCACTACGTGCCAAAGATAATCGTGTATTCATTAGTATGACGACCACAAATTATCCATGCACCACGTGCAAAGATAATCGTGTATTCATTAGTAGACGACCACAATTATCCATGCACTACGTGCAAAGATAATCGTGTATTCATTAGTATCACGACCACAATTATCCATGCACTACGTGCCAAAGATAATCGTGTATTCATTAGTATTACGACCATAAATTATCCATGCACAACGTACAAAGATAATCGTGTATTCATTAGTATCACGACCACAAATTATCCATACTACTACCAAAGATAATCGTGTATTCATTAGTATCACGACCACAAATTATCCATGCACTACGTGCAAAGATAATCGTGTTTTCAATTACGACCATGATTATCTTGAACAATCCTCGGTCATAATCATACCAAGTCCATCTACGCACGTGAGCCACGATGACTTTTCAACATAATATAAGCATGAGGATCATGTCAATGATATAAAGAATCAATCAAATGAGATAAAGGATAAATATTAAACATTTATAATATAATTTATCCAGATTCAAGAATATCCCCATGTTATCAATCACTTAATAATCTTATAATCTAATATCATTAATATTATAACAATATTTTAATCACTTCTTAAATTTATAAACAATTTATTTCAATTGTTTACGCTTTTACCATATAATGCATTTAATCATTCAAAATACCATACTCATAAGATATCATCACCAATTATCAAATCCTCATCAAAAAATATGCATATACTTTATATAGGATTCTCAGCCATAAAATCCTATTTTCAACTTTGTTGTTACTTCACATAACATATTTAACTCATATGTTAAGTAATTAAACTATTTTCATGAAAAATACCAAATTAGTCCCAAAAATATTTCTTTTCTGGGATTTAGCATAATATAGTCCCATAATGAAAATATATTTTTCTCGGAATTTTTAAAATTCATTTACTATTTTTCAAAAATTAATTTCTAATTAATTCCTAAAGAAATTAGCTACCTCAAGTTTAACTCCAAAAATTCCCAAACCTTGGCAGGACCTTACACATGTTAATGTGAGCTTCCAGTTTAAATTTCTTGGTCATCGGAGTTATAGAACTTCGGTTATAGCGTTTTTCGTCAGAAAAACCTAAATATTGAAATAGTCATAACTTGCTCATTTTAAGTCAGAATGAGCTCATTTTTGGACAGGAGGTACTTTATACCATATACCTTCATGTCCCAAAAGGCCAGAATTTTTCTCATAATTTAAGTGGCCGAAACAGCCCCTCTAAAATTATAGCAGCAGTTTTTTCGGTTTTTGCAGCTTTGCACTCCTTTGCTAAAATCAGTCCACACAAAAATCTACAACACCTTTTCCAGTAATTCCACTTGGATTAGTTAGGTAACTCATAGATCTAACTCTAGGACTTTACCACACTCAAAAATTCAAAATATAATAGGAGATATGGTCAATTGAATTTCATGTTACGTTTTTCACCAAAATCTGATTTTCAACTCTTTGTGATTTCTAAGAAACTTTCATGTTTTCACATACTAACCAACATAACTCATCATAAAACTTACTAATACTTCATATACCCATGATTTTCATCAGTTCTATACTTTTATTATGACTTTCATCATAATCCACGTAAATGATCCTTTTAGTTGAAGAAATATTTGAGGGTTTAAGAAATGGGTTTTGTCTTGGGGTCAATACAAAATTCGATTTCACGCGTTCTAGGGTAGGCTAGGAAGTCTTCAAGAATACGCCAAAAATTTATTAATGATGGAAATATCATTCAAAAGCTCGCTACTCGTCCAAGACTTGGTTAAGTCGTCACATTAACACCAAACTGTGACTTCTATCCCTTAACACGGATAAGACCTCACAATAATACCTATCAACTTGCCATCTTGATCCTGGCGTAGCCTCTGAAAGTCCGGCGGTGCATTCCACACAAGGAAGTCAACAACGAAAGGATCGGGCTCTTTACTTATGGCTTAATATGACAATGATTGACTTTAGTGGTTTGGTTACTTTGAATTCAGCATATGAGGATGGTTATGAATATAAAAGCTAACAACCTTACGAAAAGCATGATGATTAGTTAACCAATTGATTCCTAAAATCACATCAAAGGCCAAGATATTAAAAAAAAATAAGATCGACAAGTAACGTGAAAGTGTTTATTTGAATCAAACAAGATTTAAAAGCAGTAGAGGTAACAAAGGCTCCCTACTAACGAAGTTTCAACCAATAAGTCAAAGTCTAACTTCTCCTGAGTCAAATTTAAACGTTGAACGCTAAAGCAAGAGAGATAAAATAATGGGTAGAACCAGATCTTATAAGGTATAGACTTCGCAATTTATAATTAACTAACCCGTGCTAACTTCGTTCGTTTTACTCGCTTTTTGAGAAGTCATGAAAATGCACTTCCTAAAACCAACGACTTTGTTTTGTCCACATCCACCTTTGGTGCCACCGTCCCAAACTAGACTTGACTTTGGTGCACAACAAAATTGGGCTAAATGACCTTCTCTTCTTGCAATTTCCACTTCTATTATCTTTGCCATGATTACCACCAAGTGGTTACCATTCTTGGCATGATAATTTCCCCACGATGGTTATCATTATTACGATAGTCGTTGCAACAAGATGATTATTATTATCGTGTTGTTGATCGTTACCTTTTGTTTGGTGAATCAACACTCTCATGTGTTTCATTGCTTATCTCAGCATTTTCAGATGCCATTCTCTAACACTGTCACAAAACAAGGGTTAATTAACATATCACATGTAAGACCCCAGTTTTTATAAATAAAGATGAATTTTCTATAAATATTATTTTTGAATATTATGGAATAATTTTATATAATGTTATAGTTGTGGGTAATATTTATAAATTTTGCAAAGTATGCAAGTGGTTATATTATATTCGATTGGTTGGGGAATATTCGGTTTAGCAAGGAATATTCGATATACACTACTCAATCATTGGTGGACCCCACAATGTAATTATTGTCGGATCGAGAAAGCGACAAAAATATTTTATTGAAATAACGACGGAAGTTTTACTGGTTGATCTTGTTGAACTACTCTGTTAGTAAAAACAAAGAATGTCGTGTGGTTGCAGTAGTAGACACTGCGGTATTGATTATTGATGCTTATGTGAGAAGTCACTCGGTTTGATTCCATTATTGTCGATTAATAATATGAATTATTATAAGCGATAATGACGTTTTGTTTTATTCGTATTATTAACGTAATAAAAGCGAAACATCTTTTATATAAAAATGAGAATACTTTATTAAAGTTATTACATAAATAAAATATATTATATTTTATTATGCATAGTGTTTTGCGTAGTGTTTTTGCATAGTGTTGCATAGTGTTTGCATAGTAAAATGTTTTTATATAAATAGAATATATTTTATTTTATTTAAAAGATTTTTCTTTAAATATGGACCGTCGATTAAAGTAAATCAATCTGGATCGTTCATGGATTAATTACTATGCATTCTATTTTCCTATAAAAGAAGCTCATTCCTTCATTATTTTCTTACTGAATTTCTTTGAAACTCTAGAGAGAAAACTATAGAGAGAAAGAAGAAAAAGTATTTCGCTACTTCACTTTGCCAATATCAGGTTCTTTAAGGTAGGGAATATTATTTTTTGTACCCGTAAAGGGTGTTATTCATTTGTATTCATGAAGAGAACTTCTTTTGTTATTCCATTCTTATTTATTCTATTGGAATAACTTCAGATATCATGGAATCCCCTATACTTGGTGATCTTCTTCTTTATTCCATTCTTCTATTATTACATTGGAACATCACCGCTCATGTGTGTTTTACACTAGGACTGGTTCCGTCTTTATTATTATTACTTTGGAACATCCTCACATGCATGTGTTTTACACCGGACTGGTTAAAATCTTTATTATTCTGTTGGAACATCACATGCGTGTGTTTTTACAGGACTGGTTTCGTCTTTATCATTCTGTTGGAATATCCTATCTCGTGTTTTTACCGGATCCGGGTTCCATCTTTATTATTCATTGGAACATCACGCTCGGTGTGAATTTCACACGACTTTGGTTCCGTTATTATTATTACATTGGAATAACTCGTCTATGCCAAGCACCGCATGCATGGTGATTTCTTTTGTTATTCCATTCATTATTATACCCAGTTGGTTAAAACTTTGACTTTATACTCCATGAAATTAGTAGAATATCCTTGATATTTGCGTTTCATCCAAATATCTTTTCATGGAAATATTCTTCCGATCATTCTTGAATTTTACTCTACAAAGCGAAGATCATGTTGACGATTTGGATGTTATTAGTTCTGATTAACTTAATTCTTGAACTTGTTTTATTGAATTCTTATATCATTGTCATCATCCTCATGTTTATATTTTTTAAAGTCAATACGTGGCTTGTGTAGAGCATGGATGGACTTGGTATGATTATGACCGAGGATTATTCGGTGTAATCATGGTAGTAATGTTACAAATGATGTGGTAAAAGTCCTCGATGGTAGTAGTGGATTGATGGACGAGTTGTTGGCATGATCATGACCATTAATGAATACACAACTATTCTTAGGCCGTAGTGCGAGAATAATTGTGGTCGTGATACTAAAGAATATCCTTGGCCAGTAGAAGCGAGGGGTGATTCGATGATGTGGATTATTTATTAAAGTCGAGTCTCAATTATATATGATGATGAAAACCTTTTAAATCATAAAAGATAGTAGATTTTATTTTCTACTTGACACTTTTAATGGATTGCTTGTTAAAGCTGCAGTTAAACTTGATGTTTATTATATTTTATCGGTTTAACAATGTTGAAGGCTAATGATAATTTATTACGCATTATCTTAGTCATAATATTTCTTCATTGGGCTAGTTGAGCTCACCCTTTCTTTCACTTTATTCTCTGTGAAATGAGAACATAGCCGGGACGAGTCGAGAGCAGAGTAATGGTCCAAAGGATAGCATTAGTAGTCCTCACTATTACGTGAAATAAGTGTGATAATAATTGTAATGAGGACTCCTTTTGAGTTTGTATAATATCTAGTAGACAATATTTGTATTCAAACTCACGGTTTATGTCGTATTGTATATTTAGCTTATATTAGTAAGTTGTATTTAAATTACGCATGTATGTATCGACTACCCAAGATGGGTGATGTATACCTAATTTTGGGGGCGCCACCGTCAGTATCAAAGCTTAGGGATATGATCCTGGCTAAGATGTGAGAATAGTACTAAGAGGGAGAGGCGGGAATACCTTCGTTAGTATGACCTACCTAAGTTTATATGCTATTTTATTGGTGGTCGAGAATATAAAGATAATTGTTACATGTCAATTAATCTTTTGTTTTGTGGCGAGATCTCGAAAATGATATCCGAGAATGTTGAGAATAGCAATGGAGCATGGTGATTGTTGATTCACCACATATCAATAATCGAGGATAATGTGCATCGAGGAAGGCGACAATCCTCATGCAAACAATAATGTCGACCAAATGATGAATGATCAAATGTTCGAGGCTTTATGCAATTTATGCAACAAAGCGGCGAGAGCGACTCTGTCCAAAACGTGGGGTGGAAACACGAGAAAACTCTCGAGGCGGTCACCGCTAAACAATTCAAGGAGCTGGGACCACCGGAGTTTAAGGAGAGCCAAAACCACTTCTGGCGGAAGCATGGATAAAGCAGATTACCAAGAAATTTGATATCTTGGGATGCTCCGAGGAGCAAAAGGTTTCCCTACGCCTTTATGTTGTGTGGAGAGGCGGATTCTTTGGTGGGAATTCCAGAAGCGTACTCAACCTCTTTGATCTTGAAGATATCTTGGGAGAAGTTCCAGAGGCTGTTCAATGACAAATACTTTCACGAAAGTATTCGCCACATGAAGGAGGTGGAGTTTATCAAGTTGGAACAAAACAATATGACCAGGTGTCATGATACGAGGCAAAATTTGCGGAGTTATCACGGTTTCGTCCCACTTGGTGGATAATGAAGAGAATGGCACGAATGTTTTAAGAGGTTTGAAGTCGGGAGATACGTCAACATCTTATTTCTCATAAAGCGTGTTTGTATTCAGGATGTTGTAAATAGGGCTCGATTAGTGGAGTAGCGATAACGAGTCAGCCTTAACTAAAAAGAAGCGGTAAAGCAAAATTATAATACCGGGAGAGTAGTCGTGAAGCGGTGACAACAAGTGTGGAGGGAATCAGCGGGCGGAATCGGTAACCACTTCCGGTGGTAATCGTGGCCAAAACAATAAGAATGGATGTGCGCCCCAAAATAGGTCCATTCCATCCAACCCATTACGAGTCGCCAAATATATGGTAGATGTGAAAATAACTACAACTTTATTACAACAATTGTCGTGCAAAATACAACAACACATATGTTTGTAAGTTTGGATACAAATATATACCAAGCAGTATGTACGTCACAATAACACCTTACATAAAGGTATAGTCAAAAAGCTGTTTTAGAAATTAGAATCTTTGGGAAGTGCTCAAAGAAACCTTCATACATGGGAGGCCATGCTTTTAGGTTATGGTAGATATCATATGGCCACAGAATTATCCTTGGTTGACCTAATAGACCCCAAAGAAAAAGCGAGAAGATTACTATCATATTCTTCCCAATGGTGAGTCTTCTCTTGACATATCATTATCTCCTTTGTCTCTAATTGGGTATTATACTCCAAACAAACACCAAGATTATATAGGCAGTGCTTGTAAATATACTCAGTAAGTGGATAAGCACAACCATGTCTTATGATGACAAGAGGTTGTATGTCATTAGACATCTTGTATGATAGTGGCAAAACACCCTTCCAAGTTAAATTCACCTCACCCTCAACATCTATAGACCAATTATTCTATTCCTCGCTATCCCCAGCTCGACCCAATTTACACTTTTATTACACGAAAGGAATTGTGAAACAAAAGGGTGAGCACAACTAGCTCGATAAAAAGAATATTATGACTAAAGATAAATAAATTATCAATAGTCTTCATCGATAATAAATCGAGAGATTTAGAACATATGGTAGATGATAAAACTTTTCAACCATAGTTGCGTGTGAATGAAGCAATCCATTAGAAGAGTCGAATAGACCATAAAATCTATAATCTTCTCCATGTTAAAAGTCCACCAACAATGTTTTATCCTCGTAACATCAATCAACAATTTCTGGCCCACAATCACATGCATAACTTATAATCATAATTGTAGTTCTAAATTCCTCTTCTTATCCGGGCGAAGATAATTTCATCACTGTCTTTACTCGAAACATCAAAGATCATGGTTATACCAAATCACAGTTCTCATTCATAATCATACTTAATGAATTCATCTTTGCACCACTACCAAAGATATTCATCAACGATTCATCTTTACACTACACGGGCTAAAGATATTCAACAACGAAGTCATCTTTGCATTACGAGCCAAAGATATTCATCAATAATTCATCTTTGCTTTGCTACAAATTTAAAGATATTCAACAACAGTCATCTTTGCATTCTGAGCAAAAAGATATTCATCAATAATTCATCTTTTTGCACTACAATTTAAGATATTCATCAACAAGTCATCTTTGCACAACGAGCCAAAGATATTCATATATCAAAGAAATACATAATCATTTTGAAGTTATATAACAATAATTATAACCATGTTGATCAATTCACCTTTGCACTTAAGCTAAAAATATTCAATTGTAAATTCAATGGTCATGATCATACGATATTCAACAATTCAACTTTTGCACTACTGGCCAAAGAGAACCTATGGTCACGATCATACCAATAATCTACCCATCTTTACACTCAAGTCAAAGAGAAATATCATCATTAGGGTTATAAGAATGTTATATAAAAACAATATAATCAAAACATGATTTTAATTTCAAGAGTAAGATTCATAAATCAACGATAATTTGCTCAAAAGAAGAAACCAATTTGTAGTGAATAGTACCCGTATTAAATGCATAAAACCGTGATATCGTGCGTAAATAACCTCTAATACGAAAAGATAAAGTTTCATAATAAAATTCATATCCATATTTATAACACCTTAATCCAAATATTATAAATCACTTAGAAATCTCATAATCTAATATTATTAATATTACAATAATATTTTAATCATTTCTAAAACTTATAAACAATTTAATTAAATTGTTTACACTTTACTAATTAATGCATTTAATCATCATAAAATGCCAAACTCATAAGATTTCATCACCAATAACCAAAACCCTCATCAAAAATCTGCATATACCTCATATATATGATTCAAGCCATAAAATCATATTTTCCAATTTTCTTACTTCACATAACATATTTAATTCATTTACTCATAACTAGAATATTTTCATGAAAAATACCAAATCAGTTCCAAAAATATTTCTTTTCTGGGATTTAGCATAACATAGTCCCATATTGAACATATATTTTCTCAAAATTTTAAAAATTCATTTACTATTTTTATATGGCCAAAACCATCGAATATTTAAACATTTATCATAAATTATACTTTTATCCAACAATTTGAAATTTACACGGTATATGACGATATTATATAGATGTACTCCCAATAAAAATTTTATCAATTTTGGAGTTAATCACAAGGAGTTATAAACAGTTTCTTTTAAAATAGTCTTTTCTCATAAAATTCATAACTCTCAATCTATACATCCAAAAATCGCCATTTTTGGACACAATCTACAAAACTCATCAAAATATCATTTCAAATTTTTCCAGAATTTTTGAAGGTTCAGAAAATTTCGAAACTAAAAACATAATAACCCTTAAAATCCTTTACCATCCCCTTACCTCAAAAGCGATACTTACAGATTGATGGAATAACTTGAATGACGCAATTTCCACCGTATAGCAATACTCAAAGTATACTCAAAATACTCACAAGAATAACTCGATAATATAGAGAAAACTTGAGTTTACGGTGTGATTTTCAATTTAACCTAAGCACCATATTTATAGGAAAATGCTTAGAAAACGAAAAGAGAAAATTTAATAAAATATTAATATAATATATATTAAATTCCTCGCCCACTCTGACCATCGACCATCTGAATTCAGCCACTAATAATGACAAAAACAAAAAAACGTTTTTGTTATTAAAATTAATTAAAACTTTCAAAATCAATTATTTGAACTTCAATAATTCATAATAAATAGCCCTTTTATCAGAAAATTCGAATCTCGCGTGTTTTTATAGGAAATTCAATTCTCTACAACTTTTCAGAAGAAAGTTTTTCCAAATTCCAAACAAAAATTGACCGAAATCCACAAACGGACGATTTTACAGGTTATAATCAAATTTCAGTTAAGAAATGGGGTCCACCGACGCATAAAACATGTTTTAAATATTTTTGGTAACAAAAATACTTCTCATCCACATATACTCATATATCCCACATTCATTGTAAAAATATCATCATTAATATATTATTAAAATAATATATTTAAATGAATTATTTTATCGAAAAAAAAAGATAAAATATTAATTTTCAACAATTGTCACTTTAAAATTTTCTCCATCTATATCCACATAAAATAAATATTTTCCTCATCATAAAAATCAATAAATAATTATTCACAAATAATATTACATAATCACAATATTGACAATGAGGTAGTTTCAGAAAGAGGGCTTTCAATAAGAATTTCTCACATCAAGCGCGCAATTAGGTGACCAAACCTCTCCTTAAGCAGAACTTTCTAGACATTGCCAATAATGTTATCCAATAATATTATTAGAGATAATATGAATTATTATTCAGATAATGGAAAAATATCATGTAACGTGACAATTATTGAAACAACAATAATATAAAATATCAACGTAGCAATTATTGAATCAATAAAATATAATATTGAGCAATAATTATTGTAATAATTATTGAGTAATTCCTTCTACGAAAAAAAAATTTTATCATGCTTCATGAATAGTACTCGTGAATAGTAACTCGTGAATAGTAACTCGCTGAATAAGTAACTCGTGAATAGTAACTCATGAATAAGAATCGTGAATAGTAACTCATGAATAGTAACTCATGAATAGTAATTATAAAAAATTGAATACTTTTATTTCATAAAATTCGGGGTCTTACAATGGACATTTCAAGAAACGGAGATTCAACAATGATGGAAAGACGTCGTCGACCAAAGACCCGTTGTTAAGGAAGGAGAAAGACCACTATCATATGCTTCAAATGCGGAGAAGAGGGACACATCGATCCGAAGCGTGCCATGCCAGTCAAAGCATGTTATAATTGTGGAAGAGAAGGTCACTTAGCTCGATTTTGTCGTTTCATAGAAGATAAATTCAACTAGGATGGAGGCACCAAAGGCCATCCCGGAAAAGTCAAACCAGAAGTGCAGTGAGGAGAAGCGTTTGTTGTGACCTCTCAGAGAGCAAGGAACCCGAATGAGGTCATCACGGGTAAGCTTATCATAAACTCTAATGAAGTCTATACTTTATTTGATACCGGTTCTACCCATTCTTTTATTTCTCCTACTTGCGCTCATCGATTAAATTTGACTCAGGAGAAATTAGACTTTGACTTATCTCGTGGAAACTCCGTTGGGAGAAACCTTCATTACATCCTTTGTTTATAAGTCTTGTTTGGTTCAAATTGGTACCCTCACATTACTGTCGATCTTATTTCATTAAAAATACTTGCATTTGACGTGATTACTAGGGATTGATTGGTTAACTACTTATCATGCAAAAATTGATTGTTTCGTGGGTTGTTAGCTCTCATATTCCTAATCAACCTATTATGCTTAATTCAAACGACCAAACCATTAAAATCAATCACGGTCATCTCAAGCCATAAAGCTATTCGTTTATTGAAAAGCGGATGTCAAGCTTTCTTAGCTCATATCATGATTTAAACAAAAATACGTCGGTTTTGAGCGATATTTCTATTGTTAATAAATTTCTAACGTATTCCCGAAGAACTTACCGCCTACCCCGAGGCGTGAAATTGAATTTTGTATCGACCTTGAACCGAGACAAAACCTATTTCCAAAGCCCCATATCGAATGGCTCTATTAAACTTCAGGAGTTAAAGACCCAACCTACGAGGAATTGTTAGACATTGGCTTTATTCGTCTAGTACTTCTCCTTGGGGTGCTCTGTTTCTATTCGTGAAGAAGAAAGATGGGAGTATGCGACTTTGTATTGATTATCGGGAGTTGAATCATGTCACCATCAAAAATAGGTATCCATTGCCACGTATTAATGACTGTTTGACCGGTTGCAAGGAGCCAAATTCTTTTCAAAGATTGATCTTCGTTTGGATATCACCAATTGAAGATTAGAACCAGCCGACATTCCAAAGGCGGCTTTCAGAACTTCCGATGACGGGCATTATGAATTCCTAGTCATGTCCTTTGGATTGACTAATGCTCCCTTTGCCTTCATGGATATGATGAACAAAGTATTCAAGGAATATTTAGATCACTTTGTGGTCGTCTTTATTGATGACATCCTTATTTATTCCAAAAGCCGTGAAGATCATGAGTAACACTTGAGGTCGACACTCCAAAAGCCGTGAATATAAGCTTTATGCCAAGTTGAAGAAATGCGAGTTCGGCTAAAAAAGTAGCATTCCTTGGGCACGTGGTATCAAGTCATGGAATATCTGTTGACCAAAGAAAGATTGAAGCTATTCAAAGTCGGGAACAACCTAAATCGATGACCAAGCACGTAGCTTTCTCGGTTTAAATTTGGTTATTATCGGAGATTCGTGGAAGGATTTTCTCGAATCGCTACTCCATCGACTCGGTGACTCGAAAAGATACAAAGTTCGGTTGGGGCGAAGAATGTGAGAAGAGTTTTCAAGAACTCAAGAGAGACTTATTTAAACACTGCTCGACAATTCCATCCGCTCGGAGGATTTGTCATCTCTGATGATCTTGGGCAAAGGGTTGGGATGTGTTCTCATGCAACATGGAAAAAGTTATAGCCTTTATGCCTCATGACAACTCAAAGAATATGAGAGGAATTATCATACTCATGATCGGAGGTTAGCGGTTTATCTTCAGCACTTAAAATTTGGAGGCATTACTTGTATGGGGAGAAAGTGGAAATCTTTACTGGATCATAAAAGCCTCAAATATTTCTTCACTCAAAAGGAACTCAACACGCGACAACGACGTTGGCTTGAACTATTGAAAGATTATGATCATACCATCCAATACCATCACGAAAAGCGAGCGTGGTAGGTGACGCATTGAGTAGAAGATCATATGCAATCTGAGTGCGTTATTGTCAACGCATGAAAGGCCCATTTTGTGTGACTTGCAAAGGATGGAGATAGAGTTAAAGACTCAGGGACGCGTGTGATGATAGCGAATATCTGAGTAGAACCGACTTTAATCGATAAAGTTAAAGCTACTCAAGCTACGGACACTGGAGGTGATGCGCGATGAGGAAGAAAGTGCAAGAGGTGCTATGTCGGAGGCAAGAATCGATGAAGAAGGAATACTTGAGTCAACTCCGGACTTTATGTTCTAACGACCACGATTTAAAAGTATAATATCATGATGGAGGCGCACAACACACCATTTGCAATCCATCACAGGAGTACCAAAATGTATCATGATATTCGGTCATACATTTTGGTGGAGCAATATGAAGAGAGAGAGATATTTGTTTATCTCAAGGTGTCTAACTTGTCAACGAGTTAAAGCGGAGCATCAAGTACCAAAAGGTCCATTGCAACCACTTGAAATTCCAGAATGGAAGTGGGAGCACATTACCATGGATTTCGTTCATTGGTCTTCCTAAGGTTTCTCAAGGCATTGATGCGATTTGGGTCATTATTGATAGATTGACCAAGTCCGCTCATTTCTTACCGACACGTCTGAGACTTATACACTTGAACGTCTTGCTCATTATGTACATAAACGAGATTGTAAGCTGCGCATGGTATGCGGTATCCATAGTTTCTGATCGAGACCCAAGATTCACTTCACGATTTTGGGTTAGTTTGCAAAAAGCTATGGGCACAGACTTACGATTTAGTTCGGCATATCATCCTCAGACAGACGGACAATCGGAGAGGACTATTCAAACTCTTGAAGATCTATTAAGACTCTGTGTCCTTGATTTCAAGGGAGTTGGGACAAGTTCTTACCATTGGTGGAGTTTTCCTACAACAACAGTTATCAAGCAAGTATTGGCATGGCTCCATTCGAAGCGTTGTATGGAAGAAAGTGTCGTTCTCCAGTATGCTGGGATGAGGTGGGTGAAGCAACGTTGTTGGGACCGGAGTTGGTACGTATGACTACGGAAAAGATTCAAACGATCCGACAACGTATAAAAACCTCACAAAATCGACAAAAGAGTTATGCTGATCTTCATCGAAAGGACGTGGAATTCGATATAGGAGATCATGTGTTGTTAAGAGTTGCTCCATGGAAAGGAGTTACAAGATTTGGAAAGAGAGGAAAACTTAATCCTCGATTCATCGGTCCATTTTAATCCTCGATCGAGGTAGAAGCTGTGGCCTATAGACTTCGCTTACCGCCAAATATGTCTCGTGTTCATAACGTTTTTCACATATCCATGTTACGTAAATATGTGAAAGACCGAACCATATTATTGAGTTAGAGCCAAGACGAAATAGCGGAAGATTTGGCGTATGAAGAGGTTCTGTTCAAATTTTGGATAAGAAGGAACATATTCTACGCTCCAAGGTTATACCTCAAGTCAAAGTTTTGTGGAGGAACCACGATGTTGAGGAAATGACTTGGGAGTTAGAATCGAAATGAAATCAAGGTATCCTTACTCTCTTCGACATACCAGTCGTGCACCCTAATTTCGAGGGCTAAATTTCATAAGAAGGGAGGTTGTAAGACCCAAACTTTTATAAATAAAGATGAATTTTCTATAAATATTATTTTTGAATATTATGGAATAATTTGATATAATGTTATAGTTGTGGGTAATATTTATAAATTTTGCAAAGTATCAGTGTTGGTTATATTATATTCGATTGGTGGGAAATATTCGGTTTAGCGAGGGAATATTAAATACACTGGCTCAATCATTAGTGGACCCCTAATGAAATTATTGTCGGATTGAGAAAGCGACAAAAAATATTTTATTGAAATAACGGCGGAAGTTTTCTGGTTGATCTTGTTGAACTACTCGGTAGTAAGTAAAATACGATGTCGTGTGGTGGCATAAGTAGCACACAGTATTGATTATTGATGCTTATGTGAGAAGTCACTCGGTTTGATTCCATTATTGTCGATTAATAATATGAATTATTATAGCGATAATGACGTTTTTGTTTTATTCAGTATTATTAACGTAATAAAAGCGAAACATCTTTTATATAAAATGAATACTTTATTAAAGTTATTCTATAAATAAAATATATTATATTTTATTATATATAGTGTTTTGCATAGTGTTTTGCATAGTGTTGCATAATGTTTGCATAGTAAAATGTTTTTATATAAATAGAATATATTATATTTTATTTAAAAGATTTTGCTTTAAATATGGACCGTCGATTAAAAGTAAATCAATCGGACCGATTTCATGGATTAATTACTATGCATTCTATTTTCCTATAAATGAAGCTCATTCCTTCATTATTTTCTTACGAATTCATTTGAAACTACAGAGAGAGAAACTATAGAGAGAAAGAAGAAAAGTATTACGCTACTTCACTTTGCCAATATTGAGTTCTTCTAAGGTAGGGAATATTATTTTTTGTACCCGTAAGGTGTGTTATTCTTTGTATTCATGAAGAGAACTTCTTTTGTTATTTCATTCTTATTTTTATTCATTGGAATAACTTTGTGTATGTGAGTAATCCCCTATACTTGGTGATCTTCTTCTTTTATTCCATTCTTTATTATTACATTTGGAACATCACATGCATGTGTTTTTACAGGACTCCGGGTTAAAATCTTTATTATTATTACTGTTGGAACATCACATGCATGTGTTTTACACCGGACTGGTTTAAATCTTTATTATTACATTGGATCATCACATGCATGTGTTTTACACTGGAGGACTGTTTAAAATCTTTATCATTCTGTTGGAATATCCTATCGTGTGTGTTTTACCGGATCCTGGTTCCATCTTTATTATTACATTGGAACATCCATCGGTGTGAATTTCACGACTGGTTCCGTTATTATTATTACGTTGGAATAACTTTTATCATCTGCAATCACCGCATGCATGGTGATTTCTTTTGTTATTCCATTCATTATTATACCCGGTTAGTTAAAACTTTGACTTATACTCCATGAAATTAGTAGAATATCCTTGATATTTGCGTTTCATCCGATATCTTTTCATGGAAATATTCTTACGATCATTCTTGAATTTTACTCTACAAAGCGATATCATGTTGTGATTTGGATGTTATTAGTTCTGAATAACTTAATTCTTGAACTTGTTTTATTGAATTCTTATATCATTGTCATCATCCTCATGTTTATATTTTTTAAAAATTCATACGTGGCTTTTTGTAGAGCATGGATGGACTTGGTATGATTATGACCGAGGATTATTGATTGTAATCATGGCCAAGTAAGTAATGTTACAAATGATGTGGTAAAAGTCCTCGATTGGTAGTAGTGCATTGATGGACGAGTTGTTGGCATGATCGGGACCATTAATGAATACACAACTATTCTTGGCCCGTAATGCGGGAATAATTGTGGTCGTGATCTTAAAGAATATCCTTGCCAAGCAGTAGTGCGAGGGGTGATTCGATGATGTGGATTATTTATTAAAAGCGAGTCTCGACTATAACAGATGATGAAAAACCTTTTAAATCATAAAAGATAGTAGATTTTATTTTCTACTTGACTCTTTTAATGGATTGCTTGTTCATTGCAGATTAAACTTGATGTTTATTATATTTTATCAATTTAACAATGTTGAAGGCTAGTGATAATTTATTACTGCATTATCTTAGTCATAATATTTCTTCTTTGGGCTAGTTGAGCTCACCCTTTCTTTCTTTATTCTCTTGAGGGAAATGAGAACATAAATTTGGGACGAGTCGGGGAGCGGAGTAATGGTCGAGAGGATAGCATTAGTAGTCCTCATTTATTACGTGAAATAGTGTGATAATAATTGTAATGAGGACTCCTTTTGAGTTTGTATAATATCTAGTAGACAATATTTGTATTCAAACTCACGGTTTATGTCGTATTGTACCACAGCAGTTATATTAGTAAGTTGTTGTTTAAATTACATACCATGTATCGATTACCCAAGATGGGTGATGTATACCTAATTTTGAGGCGTCACATCACATATTATCCCTATACTCGTGAGCCAATTAAATACCAAATAAATTTAGGTAGGTCATACTAAGCGAAGAATTCCCGTCTCTCCCCTCCTAGTTCTTATCTCACATCTCACCAGGATCATATCCTAAGCTCGATACTGTTGTGACGCCCCCAAAATTAGGTATACGTCACCCATCTTGGGTCGCCACTTACATGGTACATAAATTCAAATACAACTTATTAATATAATCGTTGTAGGTACAATACGACATAAACTCGTGAGTTTGAATACAAATATTATCTCGCTAGATATTATACAAACTCAAAAGGAGTCCTCATTACAACTATTATCACACTATTTCACGTAATAGTGAGGACTACTAATGCTATCCTCTCGGACCATTACTCCGCTTCTCCGACTCGAGTCAAATGTATGTTCTCATTTCTCAAGAGAACAAGTGAAAGAAAAAGGTGAGCTCAACTAGCCCGAAGAAGAAATATTATGACTAAGATAATGCGAGAATAAATTATCATTAGCCTTCAACGTTGTTAAACCGATAAAATACAATAGACAACCGGTTTAAGCTGCAATGAATATGCAATCCATTAAAAGAGTCAAGTAGAAAATAAAGTCTACTATCTTTTAGGTTTTAAAAGGTTTTCATCAATTTTTATCGCTGAGACTCAGCTTAATAAATAAACCACCACAACTAATCATCCCTGTACCACGGTCAAGGATTTTCATCAAATTATCAATGGTCATGACTATATACCGAATCACCATTGGTCATAATCATACCAAAACTATCCATCATCGCATTACTGAGCCATCGAGGACTTTTGTCACATCATTTATATCAAGCCATGATTATACCGAATGATCCCTGGTCATAATCATACTAAGTTCATCTATGCACGTAAGCCAAAGATAACATAATATAACATGAGGATGATGACAATGACATAATAATTCAATAAAACAAGTTCAAGAATTATTTAATCCAGAATTATTAACGTCAAATTGTCAACATGATATTGCTTTTGTAGAGTAAAATTCAAGAATAATCGGAAGAATATTTTCATGAAAAGATATGGATGAAACATAAATATCAAAGATATTCTACTAATTTCATGGAGTATAGAAGTCAAAGTTTTAACCAACCGGGTATAATAAAGAATGGAATAACAAAAGAAATCACCATGCATGCGGATTCAGATGTATGCATTATTCTAATAGAATAATAATAATGGAACCAGTCGTGAAATTCACAAGCAGGGATGATCCAATGTAATAATAAATCTTTGAATAATAAACAATGGAACCGGTGTCGGTGTAAAACACACGAGGCGGGATATTACAATGTAATAATAAATACGGAATAATAAACAATGGAATCAGTGGGTGTAAAACACACGACATGGATATTCCAATGTAATAATAAAGAATGGAATAACGAGAAGAAGATCACCAAGTATAGGGGATTCGGCGATACAAAGTTATTCCAATGTAATAAATAAGAATGGAATAATATAAAGATTTCACTAAGTATAGGGTACGCTGGCAGCGTATACAAAGTTATGTATAGGGCATGCCACTTTTACAAAAGTTATTCCAACAGATTAATAATGAATGGAATAATGTAAGTTCTCTTCATGAATAAGAAAGAATAACACCCTTACGGCACAACAAATAATATCCCTTACTAGTAAAAAGACATCGGATATCAAAGTAGTGAAGTAGTAATACTCTTCTTCTCTCTCTATATATTTTCTCTCTATAGCTTCTCTCTATAATTCTCTCTCTAGAGTTTGGTGAATTCGTAAGAAAATAATGAAGGAATGAGCTTTATTTATAGGAAAATAGAATGCATAGTAATTAATCCATGAACGGTCAGATTGATTTACTTTAATCTGACGGTCCATATTTAAAGCAAAAATCTTTTAAATAAAATATAATATATTCTATTTATATAAAAACATTTTACTATGCAAACACTATGCAACACTATGCAAAACACTATGCAACACTATGGCCCTCCTTTCCACAGTTATAAACATACCTTGGATTCTTTATTGATAAAATCTGGGGTCTCACATCAAGCAAGATTTATAAACTGTAAATGTAACGAAGGTTTCACCCAATAGAGTTTCAACAGATAAATCAAGTCCAATTTCTCCGGAGTCAAGTTTAAACATTGAGCACAAGCAGAAGAGATAAAAGAATGGGTAGAACCGGTATCTATTAAGGTATAAACTTCGCAAGAATTCAAGATTAGCTTACCCGTGATCACCTCATTTGGGTTCCTCACGTTTTGGCCAGTTACGACAAACGCTCTTCCAGGAACTACTGATTTTGACTTATCTGGGACAGCCTTTGGAGTCACCATCCCTACTGAACTTGGTTTTGCTACAGAGCAGTCTCGAGCTATATGGCCCTCCTTTCCACAGTTATAACATACCTTGGATTGTTGTGGACAGTTTGGGCTGATATGTCCCTCTTTCCTGCATTAGTAACATCTAACTGGCGGTCGATCTCCTCCCTAGAATTTGTTGTTGGTCTTTGGTCTTTGCTGCTTTGATGTCTTCCGTCATTGTTGAATCTCCTCTTTCTGAAATTTCCACTTGACTCACCTCTCCTATTATCATGGCGCGATTACCGGTAGGAGTGGTTACCGCTTTGTCCGTATTTTTTCCTCCTCATTTGGTTATCATCGTTCGACGATTTGACACCAGTATGATACGGTTGTGGTCCCTCGGTTGAGTGTACTCACTATCTCGCTCTAATAATTGAGCCTTGTTGACAACATCTGAATCTGAGAGAAAATTTATGAGAGATAAGGTATTAGCCGAATCTCGGGTTTTATACCTCTCGAAACATCTGCGTCATCGTTCCTCATTTTCTACCAAATGAGGTGCAAACTGGATAACTCCATGAACTTCGCCTCGATCGAGACACCGCCGTCGTGTTATTACATTCGATCTAATAAACTCTACCTCCTTCATATAGACGAATACTTTCGGGAAAGTACTTGTCATTGAAGCGATTCTGAAATCTTTCCCAAGACACATCGAGTGTGGGTATTGGTACGCTTCATGATTCCCACCAAGATGTCTGCATCTCCACGAAACTTAAAGGTGGCGAATGGAACCTCCTGTTCCTCCGTGCATCCCAAGACATCGAATATCTTGGTAATTTGCTTGACCCATGTCTCCACCTTAATCGGATCGGGTTTTCCCCAGAAATCCGATGGTCCCAAATACTTGAACTGCTTGGCTGTGACAGACCGCGTGTTACCATCATTTCCACCCGTATTTTGTACACGAGTCTCCCTCGTCTGATTTTGCATGAATGCAAAAAGCTCCTAAACATTCCATCATTCATCGTTTGCTCGGTAGTGTTGTTTACAGGAGGAATATTGTCTTCTTGTTGCACGTTCTCCTGGTTTGTGACTAAAGGTTGTTCCACAGTCTCATACACTCTATTGTTAACGTTCTCAGCAGCCATTCTTAAATACTGCCATAAAATAAGGGTTATTTAAACAAATTAACATATCACATAATATCCCTATATTATGACCGGCCAACAAATAAGCTTAGATAGGACACACTAGCGAAGGATTTACTCATCTCTCCCCTCCTAGTTCTACTCCCCGATCTCCGCCAGAGACCATATCCCTAAGCTTTGATACCAACTGTGACACCCCCAAAATAGGTATACAACACCCATTCTGAGTCGCCAAATACATGGTACAAAAAGTAAAACTATAACTTCAAAAATACAATTGTCGTGCAAAATACGACAACACATACTGTGAGTTTAAATACAAATATTGTCTTCTAGACAATATCCACACCCAAATAAGTTCTCATTACAATTATTCATACACTATTTTACGTAAATAGTGAGGAGGATGATAAAACATCTTTCTAGAACCATCACTCGATACCTCGACTCGATCTCTGCATGTTCTCACCTCCCGAGAAGAAAAATGGAACAAAAAGGAAAAGGGTGAGCTCAACTAGCCCAAAGATAAAGAATATTATGACTAAGATAATATACAAAAATTATCATTAGTCTTCAACGAGGAAAAAATCGATAGAATATAATGAGACATGACAAGTTTTAGATCAACAAATACAGCGAAAACAACAATCCATTAGAAGAGTCACGTAGAGAATGAATTCTACTATCTTCTAAGATTTAAGAGTCCGTCATCAATATTTTATCCCTGTAACATCAATAATATACATCTTTTAATCAAATAATCATCTTTGCACTACAGGCCAAAGATATTCATTTATTTCACTGGTTGGTCATGTTCATCTCAACACATGTTCATCTTTGCACTACGGGTCAAAGATATTCATCAGTTAATCATTCATCTTTGCACTACAGGCCAAAGATATTCAGTAATATCATCATTTAGGACTGAGGATAATGAAAAATATTTTAAAGAAAATGAATCCAGTGAGACGGAAGAACAAATATTAGGGATTCGTATAATAGTTTATCCAAGATCAATAATACTTCATAATAACCAATTGTGAAACAGAATTCAAAATAAAGATCAAAACATGGATACAATCAAAGATAGTAACCATAATAGACATCTTGGACAAAAAGAAGAAAAATTTATTTTTCGGTGAATAGTGTCGTATTCGTGAATAGTGTCGTATACGTGAATAGTGCCGTATACGTGAATAGTAACCCCGACACAAAAGTTTTAAATTTGATTAAAAAGTTCACCAACATTTCGGCATAATGATATTGAAGAAAATAATATCATTTAAGAAGAAAATAACATCCCTTACCTCAAAATAACTCAGTCTTCTCATCGGAATATCGAGATAGAAAGTCAAGGAAACTTAGCCTTAAGCAAAGAACTCTCAAAGTATCAAAATACTCACAAAAATACGCTCGAGAATCTTGAGAGAAAAAAAACTTATTTTTGGTGTGATTTTCAATTCTAACCTAAGCGTCTATTTATAGGAAAATGATAGAACGCCATAGGAGACTAAAATAATAAAATATTATTATTTCTTTCTTTTTTCTCTACGCACACCTTTGGAAAAATCAAGCATGCCATCTTGGAAGAAAAAAATAGCAACCCCATGTGTATTCAACACCAACCCAAAAGTGGGTCCCACCCATAAATTAATAAAAATATTTTATTTTCCGAAACTTCAACAATTCATAGAAAATAGCCCGTTTATCAGAAAAATATGAATTTTATGTCCATTCCACACGAAATCGAATTCTCTACAACTTTGTATCTTTGAGTTTTTCCAAATTTCAACTAGAAAATATCCGAAATCAATAAATGGGTGATTTTTAATACCTCCATTCCGATAAAATACTGATAAAACACTTCAGTATTAATTCCTTCATTTATAACCACATAAATAAATCCATCATTTATATCCACATCAAAAAAATATTTTCTTATCATATAAATTAATAATTAATTATTTACAAATAATATTACAGAATCTCCATTATGACAACCAGGCCGTTCCCAGGAAAGAGGGGGCTTTCCAATAAGGATTTCTCCTTACTAGCGCGCAATTAGGTGACCAAACCTCTCCTTAGATAGAACTTTCTAGACATTGCCAATAATGTTATCTAATAATATTATTCAAATAATATAAATTATTGGTCTGATAATGGGAAATACTGTGCAGTGACAATTATTAAAACAACAATAATATTAAATATCAACGCAACAATTATTGAATCAATAAAATAAAATATTAAATAGTAACTACTGTAACAATTATTGAGTAGTGCCTTCTTACGTACGAATCAATAATTCAATAATCTTTGTGCAATACCGTAGGTAACATACATGTGAACCACAGCGTACATCGTATTTTAACCACCAGGTATTCCAACAGTGTTAACGGTAACAACTACGCCGTTATTTATAAAAACTCATACTTTGTTGTTTTCTTCATCCAAAGTTATTTTGTTATGAGCTCCACGAATGGTTAAGCATGTCGTCATGACGAATATTCTCCAAACAAAAGAATATTCCCACGAGCCGAAAAGAATATTCTCAAGACAAAATGAATATTTTATAACCACTTGCTTATCTTGTAAAATTTGTACATTTCACCCATAACCAAAGCTTATATCAAATTAACACCTTATTAATTTATAATAATGAATAATGAAAATTCAATTTTATTTATAATAAGTTGGGGTCTTACAATTTAGCTATCTTTTGTTTTAAAATAAGTAATGAAAATATCTTATACAACTTGTTATAAAAATGATAAAGCATTGTTAGAAAAAAATTAAATGAAGCAAAAAAAAAATTCGAGAAACAAAAGTAAGAAGAATATAAAATCATTAAACAAAGTAATTTGTTAAATAAAAAAATTACTTATTCTTTTCTCTTTAATTAAGTTTTCATACTCAACCATTTTTGACCACATAATTGTCACATAAATTTACTTTACAAGTTTTATTTTGTTCTTACTACTTTCATATTTCATACTTCTTTTTGTTATTTTAAAATTAAAATATATTTCCAAAATTATATAATATTTTGTTTATAACATTGTGGAGGGGTATACTTTTATAAAATGATATTTTATAATTTTTATATCATATAACATATTTATTACCTTCCGTGATTATATATATACACACACTCAAACAAAATAAATATTGGTTATATCAAAGGTCAATTTTAATAATAAATTTATTGTGTCAATAAAATGCTCTTAATCTTAATATAAATTTAATATTTTTCATGTAATGTTAAAAATGGTTCTAAAAGACCTTCATACTATTTTATAGTTATAAAATAAAAGTATATCTCTAATATGTTTTTTGAATTTAAAATGAAGAAAGTGTTTTTTAATTATTATTTTTGATAATAATGGGGTTTCTCAACCGGTCGGATTAGTTTTAAGACCCACTTTTATAAATAAAGATGAATTTTTTTATAAATATTATTTTTGAATATTATAGAATAAATTTGATATAATGTTATAGTTGTGGGTAATATTTATAAATTTTACAAAGTAAGCAAGTTGTTATAAAATATTCGTTTGGTGGGAATATTCTTTTTTGTTTGGGAATATTCGTGACGACGGCTCAATCATTGGTGGACCCCACAACGAAAGTATTGTCGTAGTTAGAAAACGTCAAAATTATTTTTCTATAAAAAATAACGGCAGAGGTGTTATCGCCAAAACCGTTGAACTACCCTTAGTAAAAGTATGATGTCTGGCGTGAGTTGTATAGTAGACACGATATTGATTATTGATGCTTACGTGAGAAGTCACTCATTTATGCTCAATTATTGCTATAGTAATTCACGCATCATATCTCTTATATTATTGATTCAATTATTGTCACAAAGATCATCTCAGTATAATATGTTATAGTATTAAATTATTAATTGAGACGACAAGTTATAAATAATTAATAATTGTTGAAAGATTAAATATGTGTTGATTAAAATAAAATGATTTGTGGTAATATTTATTCAATCCTTGATGTATATAAAGAGTCCATTATGAGACGTTTGTGGTAAGTTTGATTATTTTATGGGGGCCCATATGTCATCATCTAAGAGTCCTTCAATCAATAGTAATTACCTTTGTGAATAGTAATTACCTTTGTGAATAGTAATTACCTTCGTCAATAGTATTTACCTTCGTCAATAGTAATTACCTTTGTGAATAGTAATTACCTTTGTGAATAGTAATTACCTTCGTCAATAGTATTTACCTCGTCAATAGTAATTACCTTCTTCAATAGTAATTACCTTCGTCGATAGTAATTACCTTCAATCAATAGTAATTACCCCTTCGCAAATAGTAGTTGTCCCTTCAATATTATCAAGAGTTAATCGCCTCTTGATTGTTCCAAGGGTTAATTACCCTTCGCAAATAGTAGTTGTCTCTTCAATATTACCAAGAGTCATTTTGACCCCTTCGTTAAGACCAAGAGTCAACCTCGCTTTTCTATAAATAGAAAACTCATTCCTTCATTATTTCTTACTTAATTCACCAAAACTCTCAGAGAGAAACTATAGAGAGAAAGAAGAAAAGTATTTTTGCTACTTCACTTTTCCAATATTCAATTTCTTCTAAGGTAGGAATATTATTTGTTGTACTCGTAAAAGGGTGTTATTCTTTCTTATTCATGAATAGAACATTGTTATTCCATTCCTTATTATTCATTGGAATAACTTTGTAAAAGTGGCATACCCTATACATGACCGTATATGCGGAATACCCTATACTTGGTGAAATCCTTATATTATTCCATTCTTATTTATTCATTGGAATAACTTTGTATACGCAGAATCCCCTATACTTGGTGACATTCTTCTATTATTTTATTATTACATTGGAACATCCATCTCAGGCTTTTACGCTTACGGACCTGGTTAAATCTTTATTATTCTGTCTTTTATTATTCTATTGGAATATCCATGTCGTGTGTTTTACAGGACTGATTCCAAATCTTTATTATTCTATTGGAATATCCTGTCTGTTCTATGTGTTTTACACCGGACCTGGTTCCGTTTTTATTATTCTGTATTTATTATTCTGTTGGAATAACCTGTCTATGTGAAGTACCGCATGCGTGGTGATTTCTTTTGTTATTTCATTCGCTATTATACTCAGTTGGTTAAAATTTTGACTTCTATACTCCATGAATTTAGTGGAATATCCTTGATATTTGCACTTCATCCAGTATTTTTAATGAAAATATTTTTCCGAGCATTCTTGAATTTTACTTTCTACAAAGCAAAGATCATGTTGACAATTTGGACGTTATTAGTTCTGAATAAATTAATTCGTGAACTTGTTTTATTGAATTATTATGTCATTGTCATCATCCTCATGTTATATTATGTTATCTTTGGCTTACGTGCATAGATGAACTTAGTATGATTATGACCGAGGATCATTTCGGTATAATCATGGCTTGATATAAATGATGTGACAAAAGTCCTCAAAGTGGCTCGTGTAATGCGTTGATGGATAGTTTTTGGTATGATTATGACCGGGGTGATTCTAGGTATAGTCATGACCATTGATAATTTGATGAAAATCCTGGACCGTGGTACGAGGATGATTAGATATTGTGGTTTATTCATTAAACCGAGTCTTAGTGATAAAATTGATGAAAACTTTTTAAAACCTAAAAGATAGTAGACTTTATTTTCTACTTGACTCTTTTAATGGATTGTGATATTCACGCAGATTAAACCGGTTGTCTATTGTATTTTATCGGTTTAACATTGTTGAAGACTATTAATAATTTATTACGCATTATCTTAGTTATAATATTTCTTCATTGGGCTAGTTGAGCTCACCCTTTCTTTCACTGTTCTCTTCAGGAAATGAGAATATAGCTGGGACGAGTCGGGGAAAAGAGTGATGGTCCCGAAGATAGCATTAGTAGTGTAACGACCCCAAAATAGGTCCATTCCATCCAACCCATTCTGAGTCGCCAAATACATGGTACAGAAAATAACTACAACTTTATTACAACAATTGTCGTGCAAAATACAACAACACATATGCTGTGAGTTTGAATACAATTAAATATATACCAATTGTAACTCTGGACACCAACTTTAGATAGCACGTCACAATGACACCTTACATAAAGGTATAGTCAAAAACTGTTTTAGAAATTAGAATCTTTGGGAAGTGCTCAAGGAAACCTTCGTACATGGGAGGCCATGCTTTTAGGTTATGGTAGATATCATATGGCCACGTAATTATCCTTGGTTGATCTAATAGACCCTAAAGAAAAACGAGAAGATTACTATCATATTCTTCCCAATGGTGAGTCTTCTTCGACATATCATTATCTCCCATTGCTCTAATTGGGTATTATACTCCAAACAAACACCAAGATTATATAGGTAGTCTTTGGTAAATATACTCAAAGAAGTGGATGAAAGCACAACCATGTCTTATGATAACACGAGTTTGTATGTCATTAGACATCTTGTATGATAGTGACAAAACACCCTTCCAAAGTTGGGTTCGCCTCACCCTATTTAATTCACCAAAATAACTATTAAATGATGTATAAAATACAATACACTAAAGTCCTCAATAAAATTATTTCCATACTCTTTAGGGAGAACCTCAACAACTATAGACCACCGATTCTATTCCTTGTTATTCCCGCCAACCCAAGCCTACACTTTTATTACCCGAAAGGAATTGTGAAACAAAAGGGTGAGCACAACTAGCTCAAGAAAAGAATATTATGACTAAAGATAAATAAATTATCAATAGTCTTCATCAAGAATAAATCGTAGATTTAGAACATATGGTAGATGATAAAACTTTTCAACCATAGTTCAGCAGTGAAACGAAGCGATCCATTAGAAGAGTCAAATTGACCATAAAATCTATTATCTTCTCCATGTTAAAAGTCCACCAACAATGTTTTATCCTCGTAACATCAATCAACAATTCCTGTCCACAATCACATGTATAACTCATAATCATAATTGTAGTTCTAAATTCCTCTTCTTATCCAGAACGAAGATAATTTCATCACCTGTCTTTACCTGAAACATCAAAGATCATGGTTATACCAAATCACAGTTCCTGTTCATAATCATACTAATAAATTCATCTTTGCACCACGGCCAAAGATATTCATCAACGATTCATCTTTACACCACAAAAGCAAAGATATTCAACAACAAAGTCATCTTTGCATTACGAGCCAAAGATATTCATCAATAATTTATTTGCACTACAAAGCAAAGATATTCAACAACAGTCATCTTTGCAGACACGAGCAAAAGATATTCATCAATAATTCATCTTTGCACTACAAAAGCTAAGATATTCATCAACAAGCCATCTTTGCACTACGAGCCAAAGATATTCATATATCAAAGAAATACATAATCATTTCAGAAGTTATATAACAATAATTATAACCATGTTGATCAATTCACCTTTGCACTTAAGCTAAAAATATTCAATTGTAAATTCAATGATCATGATCATACCAGTCAACAATTCAACTTTTGCACTCATCGGCCAAAAAGAGAACCTATAGTCACGATCATACCAATAATCTACTCATCTTTACACTCAAGTCAAAGAGAAATATCATCATTAGGGTTATAAGAATGTTATATAAAAATAATATAATCAAAACATGGTTTTAATTTCAAGAGTAAGATTCATAAATCAACGATAATTTTGGTCGGAAGAAGAAACCAATTTGTCGTGAATAGTACTTCGTGATTAAATGACATAGTACCGTGATATCGCGTATAAGAAACTCTATATACTAAAAGATAAAGTTTCATAATAAAATTCATATCCATATTTATAACACCTTAATCCAAATGTTATAAATCACTTAGAAATCTCATAATCTAATATTATTAATATTATAATAATATTTTAATCATTTCTTAAACTTATAAATAATTTAATCCAATTATTTACACTTTAATAATTAATGCATTTAATCATCTAAAATGCCAAACTCATAAGATTTCATCATCATTAACCAAAACTCTCATAAAAATCAGATATACCTCATATATATATGATTCTCAAGCCAATAAATCATATTTTATAATTTTCTTACTTCACATAACATAGTTAATTCATTTACTCATAACTAGAACATTTTCATGAAAAATACCAAATCAGTTCCAAAAATATTTCTTTTCTGGGATTTAGCATAATATAGTTCCATATTGAATATATATTTTTCTCAGAATTTTTAAAATTCATTTACTATTTTTCACATGGCCAACACCACCGAATATTTAAACATTTATCATAAATTATACTTTTATCCAACAATTCTGAAATTTACACGGTATACTGATATTATATAGATGTACTCCCAATAAAAATTTCATCAATTTTGGAGTTAATCACAAGGAGTTATAAGCGGTTACTTTTAAAATAGTCTTTTTCTCATAAAATTCATAACTCTCAATCTATACATCCAAAAATTGCCATTTTTGGACACAATATATAAAACTCATCAAATTATCATTTCAATTTTTTTCCAGAATTTTTGAAGGTTCAGAAAAATTTCGAAACTAAAAACATAATAACCCTTAAAATCCCTTACTATCCCTTACCTCAAAAGAAAGAAAGAAAGATTTGGAATAACGTTGAACGAACTTGCACCAGATAGCAATACTCAAAGTATACTCAAAATACTCACAAGAATACCGATAATATAGAGAGAGAAAACTTGGGTTTACGGTGTAATTTTCAATTCTAACCTAAGACCCTATTTATAGGAAATTGTTTAGAACACCAAAGCGTAAAATTGAATATAATAATAATATTATTATCAAATTTCAAGCCCACCTCTAGACATTTGAAATCAGCTGATTTTGCACATGTTTAATGAGGCCACAAAATATAAAAAAACGTTTTTATTAATAAAAATAAATAAAACTTCCAAAAATCAATTATTTGAACTCGTAACTTCAATAATTCATAATAAATAGCCCTTTTATCAAACAATTCGAATCTCGCGAGTTTTTTTAGGAAATTCAATTTTCTACAACTTTGCAGAAGAAAGTTTTTCCAAATTCCAAACAGAAATTGACCGAAATCCACAAACGGACGATTTTACAGGCTATAATCAAATTTCAGTCAAGAAATGGGGTCCACCGACACATAAAACATGTTTTAAATATTTTTGGTAACAAAAATACTTCTCCTCCACATATACTCATATATCCCACATTCATCGTAAAAATATCATCATTAATATATTATTAAAATAATATATTTAAATGAATTATTTTATCCAGAAAAAGATAAAATATTAATTTTCAAAAATTGTCACTTTAAAATTTTCTCCATCTATATCCACATAAAATAAATATTTTTCTCATCATAAAATCAATAATTAATTATTCACAAATAATATTACATAATCACAATATTGACAACTGTGCAGGCCTCAGGAAAGAGGGGCTCTCAATAAGAATTTCTCTTACTTCTAGCGCAATTGATTAGGTGACCAAACCTCTCCTTAGATGAGAACTTTCTAGGCATTGCCAATAATGTTATCCAATAATATTATTCAGATAATATAAATTATTGTCGATAATGGAAAATATCGTGTCGTGACAATTATTGAAATAACAATAATATAAAATATCAACGTAGCAATTATTGAATCAATAAAATAAAATATTGAACAAAGAATTATCGTAACAATTATTGAGTAATGCCTTCTACGGAAAAAAAAAAAAATTATCATGCTTCATGAATAGTACTCGTGAATAGTAACTCGTGAATAGTAACTCATGAAATAAGAATCGTGAATAGTAAATTTCGTGAATAGTAACTTCATGAGTAAGAACTCATGAATAGTAATAAAAAAAATTGAATACTTTTATTTCATAAAATTGAGGGTCTTACAAAGTAGTCCTCAATATTACATTAAATAGTGTGACAATAAATGTAATGAGGACTCTTGAGTATGGATATTGTCTAAATGACAATATTCTATTAGAACTCTCGGTTTATGATTGTCGTATGTTACCTACGGATGTATAATTAAGTTTGTATTTGAATTTATGTACCACGTAAGTGGCGACCAAGATGGGTGACGATACCTAATTTTGGGGGCGTCGCGGTTGGTATCGAGCTTAGGGATATGATCCACAGCTAAGATGCGAGATAAGAACTAGGAGGGGAGAGACGGGAATTCCTTCGCTTAGTATGACCTACCTAAGTTTATTTGTTATTTAGTTGGTCGGTCAAAAGTATAGGATAATATTTCATATATTAATTAACCTCTTGTATTGCAAAGTGTTTGGAAACGACGGTGAAAATATTCACAATGGAGTGAATGTGACCTTTGTGACACCTTTAATCACTAATCGAGTTAATGCAAAGGTCGACGAGGAACAAATTAGAGATATCCACGTAGTGAATGAAGAACTAATTGTTGCACCCTGAGCTAGTTCGCAGAGAGGTAGCAAGCGGTGAGAGTGAGGAAGAAGAGGAAGAAAAGGAACCGAGGAGAATTGGTTAGAAGAAATTTATGATTAAAACTTAGAATTACAAAATCGTGTTCGTGAGCTAGAAGAACAGGTTGAAGAACAACAAACGGTCGTGGAACAAAGGGATACAACAATTCAAAATTGGGTTACCCGATATGTGATGCTCGAACAAAATCACGCTTTGGCGAGGGTGCAAGATATTAAAGTTGGAATCGAGAATTTAAAATCAAAGATCATTTGAAAGAAGAAACAACTGAACGAAGGAGAATAGACGATGCATGGGTAAAAGCTGCACAACGCGTTGATAGTGTAGAAAAAGACGTCCGATCCAATAAAGCCAAAATAGATGAAATGGACTTTGCTTTTTGGATAGCAATTGGGAGAACCCAACATCGAATTCGGAATTACCCTGTGCATAGCGGTCAACCCGAATTCGATATGGATCGAGAATAATGATTCAAATCATGGATCAGAATGTGAAGAAGCACTTAAGGGTGGAATGTACCTATAGTAAAAGTCAAACTTGTAATTTAAGCGAGAGCGTTTACGAGAAAAACCGAACGAAGTTATTACGGGTAAATTAATTATAAATTATTCTGAAGTCTATACTTTATTCAATACAAGTTCTACCCACTCTTTTATTCTACCTAGTTGTGTTCAATGTTTAAATTTGACTCTCGGAAAAATTAGACTTTGATTTATCTATTGAAACTTCGTTGGGAGAAACCTTCGTTACCTCCAATCATTTATTAATCTTGTTGTTTCAAATAAACACTTTCACGATCTTATCTCTTTGAAAATACTTGCCTTTGAGGTAATTTTTTGAAAACGATTGATTAACTACTTATTATTCTTTTTTGTAAGGTTGTTAGCTTTCATATTCCTAACCAACCCGTTATATGAATTCAAAGTAACCAAACCCTAAAGTTAATCATTGTTATATCAAGCCATAAGTAAAGAGCCCCGATCCTTTCGTTGTTGACTTCCTTGTGTGGAAATGCATAGAAGCCGGACTTTTATATAGGCGACGCCGTGAATGACGATGATAAGTTGATAGGTATCATTGTGAGTCTTTATCTAGGTTAAAGGATAGAAGTCACAGTTGGTATCAATGTAACGTATTATCCAAGTCTTGGATAAGAGTAGCGATTTTGAATGATATTTCTATCATTAATAAATTTCTTGACGTATTCTTGAAGATTTCCTAGCCTACCCTAGAGCGTGAAATCGAATTTTGTATTGACCCCAAAGACAAAAAACCCATTTCTTAAACCTCAAATATTTCTTCAACTAAAAAGATGCACATTTACGAGGATTATGATGAAAGTCATAATAAAAGCATTGGACTAATGAAAATCATGGGTATATGAAGTATTAGTAGTGTTATGATGAGTTATGTGGTTATTATGTGAAAACATGAAAGTTTCTTAGAAATCACAAAGGGTTGAAAATCAGATTTTGGTAAAAACATAACATGAAATTCAATTGACCATATCTCCTATTATATTTTGAATTTTTGAGTGTGGTCAAGTCCTAGAGTTAGATCTATGAGTTTTGTAGCTTATCCAAGTGGAATCACTGGAAAAGGTGCTCTAGATTTTCGTGTGGACTGAATTTAGCAAAAGAGTCCAAAGCTGCAAATTACAAAAACGCTACTTGCCTTAGAAACTTTAAGGGGCTGTTTCGGCCACTAAATTTATGTGAAAAATTCTGGCCTTTTGGGACATGAAAATATATGTTATAAAGTACCTCCTGTCCAAAAATGAGCTCATTCTGACTTAAAATGAACAAGTTATGACCATTTCAATATTTAGGTTTTTTTGACGAAAAATGCTATAACGGAGTTCTATAACTCCGATGGCCATGAAATTTAAATCGAGGCTCACATTAACATGTGTAAGGTCCCGCCAAGATTTGGAAATTTTGGAGTTAAACTTGAGGTAGCTACTTTCTTAAGGAATTAATTAGAAATTGATTTTGAAAAATAGTAAATGAATTTCAAAAATTTCAGAGAAAATATATTTTTATCATGGGACTATATTATGCTAAATCCCAGAAAAGAAATATTTTTGGGACTGATTTGGTATTTTTCATGAAAATAGTTTAGTTACTTAACATATGAGTTAAATATGTTATGTGAAGTAACAAAGTTGAAAATAGGATTTTATGGCTGTAGAGAATCCTATATAGAGTATATGCATATTTTTTTGATGAGGATTTGATAATTGGTGATAATATCTTATGAGTATGGCATTTTTAAATGATTAAATGCATTATATGGTAAAGCGTAAATAATTGAGATAAATTGTTTATAAATTTACTGAAGTGATTAAAATATTGTTATAATATTAATGATATTAGATTATGAGATTATTAAGTGATTGATAACATGGGGATATTCTTGAATCTCGGATAAATTATATTATAAATGTTTAATATTTATCCTTTATCTCATTTGATTGATTCTTTATATCATTATCCTCACGCTTATATATTATGTTGAAAGTCATCCATGGCTTACGTGAATAGATGGACTTGGTATGATTATGACCAAGGATTATTCTAAGATAATCATAACCGTAAGACCCCAACTTATTATTAATGAAATTTAATTTTCTATTTATTATTTTGAAATAGTAAGGGTTGGTGTGATTAATGTGGATAGTTAGGGGTAAAATACGCAAATATTTCAAAATAAGCAAGTGGTTATAAAATATTCATTGTTGTCGGGGAATATTCGTTTGGTCGTGGAATATTTGTCTTTGTCGGGGAATATTAAATGCGACCAAAGCAAACCATGTGTGGGCCCATAACTTGAAAAAGCGATTGGATGAAGAAAACGACAAATATAAGTGGTTTAAAAATAACTGGCGTAGTTGTTACCATTAATCTTGTTAAAATACCCGGTGGTTAAAACACAAGAAGACACCGGTATTGCACCAATTATTGATTCTTACGTAAGAAGACACTACTCAATAATGGTTACGATAATTCTTTATTCGAAGATTTTATTGAGTTAATAATTCTTTGCGTTGATATTTTATATTCATTGTTTCAATAATTGTCATTACACATTAGATTTTTATTATCGAAGCAATAATTCATATTATCTGAATAATATTATTAGATAACATTATTGGCAATGTCTAGAAAGTTACATCTAAGGAGAGGTTTGGTCACCTAATCAAGGCACCAAGATGAAGAAATTCTTATTGGAAAGCCCCTCTTTCCAGGAAGCGCACATTTTGTCAATATTGTGATTCTCGTAATATTATTTGTGAATAATTAATTATTGATTCATATGATGAGGAAAATATTGATTTTATGTGGATATAGATGGAGAAAAATTTTAATGTGACAATTGTTGAAAATTGAAATTTTATCTTTTACGATAAAATAATTCTTTTAAATATATTATTATATTTTAATAATATAATAATGGTGATATTTTTACAACGAATGTGGGATATATGAGTATCTGAGGAGAAAGAGTATTTTATTGCAATAAAGGTTTAAAACATGTTAAACATGTCAATTGGACCCCATCTATCATTGAAATTTGATTATAACCGTAAAATTCCCCGTTTATGGATTTGGTCAATTTACATTTGGAATTTGGAAAAACTTTCTTCCGCAAAGTTGTAGAGAATTGAATTTCCTATAAAAACTCGTGGGATTCAATTTTACGATAGAAGGGCTATTTATTATGAATTATTGAAGTTCAAGCTCTCAAATAATTGATTTTGGAAGTTTAAAATATTTTAAATAATAAAATGTTTTTTTTTTGTTTTGTGGGCTACAACATGTGCATAATGAGCTGAGATCAGATCTAGGAAGGTGGGCGTAGAAATCTTAATGTATATATTAATATTATATTAAATTTTTTCGCTTTGGTGTTCTAAAGATTTTCTATAAATAGGGTCTTGGGTTAGAATTGAAAATCACACGTAAACTCAAGTTTTTCTCTCTATATTATCGAGCGTATTCTTCCGAAAGTATTTTGAGTATACTTTGAGTATTGTTAGACGTGCAAGTTCCTTCAAAGACTATATACCCGGTATTCCAAATGTAAGTACTAATCTTTCGAGGTAAGGGATGTTATTTTCTTCTCAAATGATATTATTTCTTCAATATCATTATCTTTGAAATATTAGTTGGAACTTTTTATCAAATTTGGAACTTTTTCATGTCTGGAGTTCTTGTGGCGCCCCCAAAATAGGTATACATCACCTATTACGAGTTGTCAATACACGGTACGTAAACAACTACAACTTTATTATTACAACAATAAAAAGCGTGAGTTTGAATACAAATATTATCTTCTAGACAATATCTATACTCAAATAAATCCTCATCACATTTATTGATACATTATTTTACAAAATGGTGAGGACTACTAAACAATCCTTTCTAAAACCTTCATTCCATACCCCGACTCGCACTCATTATATTCTCGCCTCCCGAGAAAAATGGAACAAAAAGGAAAAGGTGAGCTCAACTAGCTCGGTAAAAGAATATTATGACTAAGATAATATACAACAAATTATCGTTAGTCTTCAACAGGAAAAATATAATAGAATACAATAGACAACAAATTTTAAATCAATATTCGCAATGAAATAATAATTCATTAGAAGAGTTAAGTAGAGAATGCAAACTACTATCTTCATGTATGAATTTAAAAGTTCATCGTCTATCTTTTATCCCTGTAACATCAATCAATATACATCTGGAATCAAATATTCATCTTTGCACTATAGCCAAAGATATTCATCGATTAGTCGTGTTCATTTAAACACTGTTCATCTTTCTTTGTAAGACCCCACTTTTATAAATAAAGATGAATTTTCTATAAATATTATTTTGAATATTATGGAATAAATTTGATATAATGTTATAGTTGTAGGTAATATTTATAAATTTTGCAAAGTATGCAAGTTGTTATAAAATATTCGTTTGGTCTGGGAATATTCTTTTGTTAGGAATATTCGCATAATGGCTCAATCATTGGTGGACCCCACAACATTATTGTCGGATCGAGAAAACGACAAAAATATTTTTATAAAATATAACTACGGAGGTGTTACCGTTAAAACTGTTGAACTACCTTGGTAAAGTAAAAGAATATGCTGGTCGTGGTTGAGTAGTAAGCTTTACCAGATTGATTATCGATGCTTACGTGAGAAGTCACTCATTTATGCTCAATTATTGCTACTGATGAATTCACGTGATCATATCTCTTATATTATTGATTCAATTATTGTCACAAGATCATCCGTATAATATGTTATAGTATTAAATCAATAATTGAGACGACAAGTTATAAATGATTAATAATTATTGAAAGATTAAATATGTGTTATGATTTGTGGTAAGTTTGATTATTTTATGGGGGGCTCATATGTCATCATCTAAGAGTCTCTTCATCAATAGTATTTACCTTCACGTCGATAGTAATTACCCTTGTGAATAGTATTTACCTTCGTCGATAAGTAATTACCCTTGTGAATAGATTTACCTTAAATCAATAGTAATTACCCTTGTGAATAGTATTTACCTTCGTCAATAGTATTTACCTTCGTTAATAGTAATTACCTTTACCAGACGTCGAACCACTTGTCGTTTCACATTACAAAGCGCCGAACCACTTGTCGCGTTTCACATTACAGCGCCAAACCAAATCAAGCCACTCGCCTTTTCATACTAAGAAAAGCTAAGCTAGAAATCTTCTATAAATAGAGGCCTAGGGCTTCATTATTTTTCTTAATTCATTCAAGCTATAGAGAGAGAAAGTATAGAGAGAATAAGAGAGAAAGAAGAAGAGTATTTTTTATTACACCGCCATTTAAAGATTCAATCTCCTACCAAATGTAAGGGGTGTTATTCTTTCTTATTCATGAAGAGAGCTGTTGTTATTCCATCGCTTATTATTTCATTGGAATAACTTTGTATAAGTGGTTTACCCTATACTTGGTGACATTCTTCTATTATTCTCGTTGGAACATCACATCGTGTGTTTTACAGGACTTTAAAAATCGTTTTTTATTATTATTCTCGTTGGAACATCCGTCACATTGTGTTTTACACCTAATTCGGTTCGTCTTTATTATTCATTGGAACATCACATCATGTGTTTTTTACACTGACCTGGTTCCGCTCTTTTATTATTCTGTTGGAATATCCTATCATGTGTTTTACAGGATCCGGTTCCATCTTTATTTATCTGTTGGAACATCCCGCTTCGGTGTGAATTTCACCGACCGTTCCGTTATTTATTATTACATTGAATAACTCATCTGCAAGGTCTATCGCATTTATGGTGATTTCTTTTGTTATTCCATTCCTTATTATACCCGGTTAAGTTAAAACTTTGACTTTATACTCCATGAAATTAGTAGAATATCCTCGATATTTGCGTTTCATCCAAAGATCTTTTCATAGAAATATTCTTCCCGATCATTCTTGAATTTTACTCTACAAAAAAAGATCATGTTGACAATTTGGACGTTAATAATTCCTAGATAAAATAATTCTTGAACTTGTTTTATTGAATTCTTATATCATTGTCATCATCCTCATGTTTATATTTTTTGAAAGTCATCTCGTATTCTCAGAAGTGCATAGATGGACTTGGTATGATTATGACCGAGAGACTATTCGATTGTAATCATGACCGTAATGTTACAAATGATGTGATAAAAATCCTCAGTGGCCGTAGTGCATTGATGGACAGTTGTTGGCATGATCATGACCATTAATGAATACACAAATATTCTTGGCCCGTAGTGCATGAATAATTGTGGTCGTGATACTAAAGAATATCCTTGGCCAGTAAAGGTGGGGTGATTCGATGATGTGAAATATTTATTAAAGTTGAGTCTCAAATTTATAAACAAAGTGATGAAAAACCTTTAAAACCTAAAAGATAGTAGACTTTATTTTCTACTTGACTCTTTTAATGGATTCAGATATTCACGCAGCTTAAACCGGTTGTTTATTGTATTTTATCGGTTTAACATTATCAAGACTATTGATAATTTATTTCGCATTATCTTAGTCATAATATTTCTTCTTGGGCTAGTTGAGCTCACCCTTTCTTTCACCGTTTTTCTCGTGAAATGATAATATAGCCGGGGGACTAGCCTGGGAAACGAGTGATGGTCCGAAGATAAGATTAGTAGTCCTCACTATTCGTAAAATAGTGTGATAATAATCGTATAATGAGGACTTTTTGTTTGAGTTTGTATAATATCTAGTAGATTTATATTTGTATTTAAACTCACGTTTTTATGTCGTATTGCATACCTACGCTTATGTTAATAAGTTGTATTTAAATTACATACCATGTAAGTGTCGACCCAAGATGGGTGATGTATACCTAATTTTGGGGGCGTCACATTGTTGGTATCGAGCTTAGGATATGATTCCGGCTAAGATGTGAGAATAGTACTAGGAGGGGAGAGGCGGGAATACCTTCGCTAGTATGACCTACCTAAGTTTATGTGATATTTTATTGGTTGGTCGGAAGATAGGGATAATTTGTTACATGTCAATTAACCTTTTGTTTTGTGGCAAGATGTCGAAAATGACATCCGAGAATGTTGAGAATAAGAATGGAGCGCAGCGATTGTTGATTCACCACATATCAATAATCGTGATAATGTGCATCGAAGGCGACAATCCTCATGCAAACAACAACAACACCGACAAAATGACGAATGATCAAATGTTCGAGGCTTTTATGTGAATTTATGCAACAAAAGCGGAGAAGCGACTCTCGCCCAAAACGTAGGTGGAAACACGGAAAACTCTCGGGCGGTCACCGCTAAACAATTTAAGGAGCTGGGACCACCGGAGTTTAAGGAGAGCCAAAACCACTTCGCAAGGAAGCATGGATAAAGCAGATTACAAGATATTTGATGTCTTGGGATGCTCCGAGGAGCAAAAGGTTCCTTCACGCCTTTTATGTTGCATGCGGAGGCGGATTCTTCGTGGGAATCAGAAACGTACTCAACCAAATATCATGAAGATATCTTGGGAGAAGTTCCAGAGTTGCATTCAACGACAAATACTTTCACGAAAGTATTCGCCACATGAAGGAGGTGGAGTTTATCAAGTTGGAACAAAACAATATGACCGTGTCGCAATAACACGAGGCAAAATTCATGAGTTATCACGGTTTTCGTCCCCACTGGTGGATAAATGAAGAGAATGGCGCGAATGTTTTTAAGAGGTTTGAAGTCGAGATACGTCAACATCTTATTTCTCATAAACCGTGTTTGTATTCAGATGTTGTAAATAGGGCTCGATTAGTGGAGAGCGATAATGAGTCAACGTTAACTAAAAGAGAAGCGGTAAGCAAAATTATAATACCAATGAGAATAGTCATCGAGGCGGTGACAACAAGCGTGGAGGAATCAACGGGCGGATATGGTAACCACTTCCGGTGGTAATCGGGGCCAAAACAATAAGAATGGACATTTCAAGAAAAGGAGATTCAACAATGATGGAAAGACGTCAAAGACCAAAGACCCATTGTTAAGGAAGGAGAAAGACCACCTATCATATGCTTCAAATGCGGAGGAGAGGACACATCGATCAAACTGCGTCATGCAAGTCCAAAGCATGTTATAATTGTGGAAGAGAAGGTCACTTAGCTCGATTTTGTCGCTTCATCAAGACAAATTCAGCTAGGATGGAGGCACCAAAGGCCATCCCAGAAAATTCAAAACCGGTAGTGCAAGGAGAGCATTTGTTGTGACCTCCCAAAGAGCAAGGAATCCGAATGAGGTCATCACGGGTAAGCTTATCATAAACTCTAATGAAGTCTATACTTTATTTGATACCGGTTCTACCCATTCTTTTATTTCTCCTACTCATATTTCATCGATTAAATTTGACTCAGGAGAAATTAGACTTTGACTTATCTGTGGAAACTCGTTGGGAGAAACCTTCATTACATCCATCGTTTATAAGTCTTGTTTGGTTCAAATCGGTTCCCTCACATTACCCTGTCGATCTTATTTCATTAAAAATACTTGCATTTGACGTGATTCTAGGATTGATTGGTTAACTACTTATCATGCAAAAATTGATTGTTTTCGTAAGGTTGTTAGCTTTCATATTCCTAATCAACCTATTATGCGAATTCAAACGACCAAACCATTAAAATCAATCACGGTCATCTCAAGCTATAAAGCTATTCGTTTATTGAAAAACGGATGTCAAGCTTTCTTAGCTCATGTCACGATTTAAATAAAAATACGCCGATTTTAAACGATATTCTATTGTTAATAAATTTCGACGTATTCTCAAGAACTTCTCGCCTACCCCCCAGGCGTGAAATTGAATTTTGTATCGACCTTGAACCCAGACAAAACCTATTTCCAAAGCCCCATATCGAATGGCTCTATTGAACTTCAGGAGTTAAAGACCCAACCGCAGGAATTGTTAGACATTGGCTTTATTCGCCCTAAGTACTTCTCCTTGGGGTGCTCCATTTCTATTCGTGAAGAAGAAAGATGGGAGTATGCGACTTTGTATTGATTATCTGGAGTTGAATCACGTCACCATCAAAAATAGGTATCCATTGCCACGTATTGATGACCTGTTTGACCACCAGTAAGGAGCCAAATTCTTTTCAAAGATTGATCTTCGTTAGGATATCACCAATTGAAGATTAGAATCACCGACATTCCAAAGACGGCTTTGAATCCTCAGACGGGCATTATGAATTCCTAGTCATGTCCTTTGGATTGACTAATGCTCCGCCGCCTTCATGGATATGATGAACCCAAAGTATTCAAGGAATATTTAGATCACTTTGTGGTCGTCTTTATTGATGACATCCTTATTTATTCCAAAAGCCGTGAAGATCATGAAGCAACACTTGAGGTCGACACTCCAAAAGCTTCGTGAATATAAGCTTTATGCCAAGTTGAAGAAATGCGAGTTCGGCAAGAAGAAGTAGCATTCCTTGGGCACGTGGTATCAAGTCATGGAATATCATTGACCCAAAGAAAGATTCAAGCTATTCAAAGCCGGGAACAACCTAAATCGATGACCAAGCACGTAGCTTTCTCGGTTTAAATTTGGTTATTATCGGAGATTCGTGGAAGGATTTTCTCGAATCGCTATTCCATCGACTCATTGACTCGGAAAGATACAAAGTTCGGTTGGAGCGAAGAATGTGAGAAGAGTTTTCAAGAACTCAAGAGGAGACTTATTTCAAAGACTGTTCGACAATACCATCCGCTCGGGAGGATTTGTCATCTATGATGATGCTTGAGCAAAGGGTTGGGATGTGTTCTCATGCAACATGGAAAAGTAATAGTTTATGCCTCGCGATAACTCAAAGAATATGAGAGGAATTATCCTACTCATGATCTAGAGTTAGGCATTTGTTATCTTTGCACTTAAAATTTGGAGGCATTACTTGTATGGGGAGAAAGTGGAGATCTTTACGGATCATAAAAGCCTCAAATATTTCTTCACTCAAAAGGAACTCAACACGCGACAATGACGTTGGCTTGAACTGTTGAAAGATTATGATCATACCATCCAATACCATCCGGAAAAGCGAACGTGGTAAATGACGCATTGAGTAGAAAAAATCATATGCAAAGTACGAGTGTGATATTGTCAACGAAAGGCCCATTTTGTGTGACTTGCAAAGGATGGAGATAGAATTAAAGACTCCAGGGACGCATGTGATGATAAGCGAGTATCTGAAGTAGAACCGACTTTAATTGATAAAGTTAAAGTCGCTCAAGCTACTGAGCACTCGGAGTCGATGCGTATGAGGAAGAAAGTGCAAGAAGGTGCTATGCGGAAGCAAGAATCGATGAAGAAGGAATACTTGAGTCAACTCTGACTTTGTGTTCCTAACGACCACGATTTAAAGTATAATATCATGATGGAGGCACACAACACACCATTTGCAATCCATCTGGGAGTACCAAAATGTATCATGATATTTCGCTATACATTTTGGTGGAGCAATATGAAGAGAGAGATAGATATTTGTTTATCTCAAGGTGTCTAACTTGTCAACGAGTTAAAGCGGAGCATCAAGTACCAAAAGGTCCATTGCAACCACTTGAAATTCCAGAATGGAAGTGGGAGCACATTACCATGGATTTCATTCACGGCCTTCCTAAGGTTTCTCAAGGCATTGATGCGATTTGGGTCATTGTTGATAGGTTGACCAAGTCCGCTCATTTCTTACCGTCGAGAAACTTATACACTTGAACGTCTTGCTCAGTATGCATACATAAACGAGATTGTAAGATCGCATGGTACGGTATCCATAGTTTCGATCGAGACCCAAGATTCACTTCACAATTTTGGGTTAGTTTTGCAAAAAGCTATGGGCATGCAGACTTATGATTTAGCTTCGGCATATATCATCCTCAGACGGACGGATGACAATCGGAGAGGACTATTCAAACTCTTGAAGATCTATTAAGACTCGTGTCCTTGATTTCAAGGGAGTTGGGACAAGTTCTTACCATTGGTGGAGTTTTCTACAACAACAGCTTATCAAGCAAGTATTGGCATGGCTCCATTCAAGCGTTGTATGGAAGAAAGTGTCGTTCTCCAAGATATCTTTGGGATGAGGTGGGTGAAGCAACGTTGTTGGGACCGGAGTTGGTACGTATGACTACTTAAAAAGATTGAGACGATCCGACAACGTATAAAAACCTCACAAAATCGATTAAAAGAGTTATGCCGATCTTCATCGAAAGAACGTGGAATTCGATATAGGAGATCATGTGTTGTAAGAGTTGCTCCATGGAAAGGAGTTACAAGATTTGGAAAGAGAGGAAAACTTAACCTCGATTCATCGGTCCATTTTAATCCTCGATCGAGTAGGAATCGTGGCCTATAGACTTTTTCGCCAAATATGTCTCGTGTGTTCATAACGTTTTTCACATATCTATGTTACGTAAATATGTGAAAGACCCGAACCATATTATTGAGTTAGAGGCCGGACGAAATAGCGGAAGATTTGACGTATGAAGAGGTTCTGTTCAAATTTTGGATAAGAAAGAACATATTCTACGCTCCAAGGTTATACCTCAAGTCAAAGTTTTATGGAGGAACCACGATGTTGAGGAAATGACTTGGGAGTTAGAATCGAAATGAAATCAAGGTATCCTTACCTCTTCGACATACTGTGTACGTACCCTAATTTCGAGGGCTTAAATTTCATAAGAAGGGAGGTTGTAAGACCTGACTTTTATAAATAAAGATGAATTTTTCTATAAATATTATTTTTGAATATTATGGAATAAATTTGATATAATGTTATAGTTGTGGGTAATATTTATAAATTTTGCAAAGTATGCAAGTTGTTATAAAATATTCGTTTGGTGGGGAATATTCTTTTTGTTAGGGAATATTAAATACAATGGCTCAATCATTGGTGGACCCCACAACATTATTATTGTCGGATTGAGAAAACGACAAAAATATTTTTATAAAATAACTACGGAGGTGTTACCGTTAAAACTGTTGAACTACCCGGTGGTAAAAGAAATGAATGTCTGGCGTGGTTGCGTAGTAGCACTACAGTATTGATTATTGATGCTTACGTGAGAAGTCACTCGTTTACTTTCAATTATTGCTACGAGAATTCACGATCATATCTCTTATATTATTGATTCAATTATTCACAAGATTATCATCGTATAATATGTTATAGTATTAAATCAATAATTGAGACGACAAGTTATAAATGATTAATAATTATTGAAAGATTAAATATGTGTTATGATTTGTGGTAAGTTTGATTATTTTATGGGGGCTCATATGTCATCATCTAAGAGTCTCTTCATCATGATAGTATTTACCTTCGTCAATAGTAATTACCCTTGTGAATAGTATTTACCTTCGTCAATAGTAATTACCCTTGTGAATAGTATTTACCTTCATCGATAGTAATTACCCTTGTGAATAGTATTTACCTTCGCCAATAGTATTTACCTTCGTTAATAGTAATTACCTTTACCAGACGTCGAACCACTTGTCGTTTCACATTTGCTGAGCGTCGAACCACTTGTCGTTTCACACATTAAAGCGTCAAACCAAATCGTCAAGCCACTTGCCTTTTCATACTAAGAAAAGTTAAGCTAGAAATCTTCTATAAATAGAGGCCTAGGGCTTCATTATTTTCACGAATTCATTCAAGCTAGAGAGAGAAAGTATAGAGAGAATAAGAGAGAAAGAAGAAGAGTATTTTGTTACTTACACCGTCTTTGCAAGTATTCAATCTCCTACCAAATGTAAGGGGTGTTATTCTTTCTTATTCATGAAGAGAACTGTTGTTATTCCATTGCTTATTATTCATTGGAATAACTTTGTATAAGTGGTTTACCCTATACTTGGTGACATTCTTCTATTATTCATTGGAACATCACCGCTCATGTGTTTTACACCGGACTGGTTCCGCTCTTTATTATTATTCTCGTTGGAACATCACATGCATGTGTTTTACACCGGACTGGTTCTCGCATCTTTATTATTACATTGGAACATCCATGCATGTAGGTGTTTTACACGGACTGGTTCCGTCTTTTTATTATTCATTGGAATATCCTATCATGTGTTTTACACCGGATCCGGTTCCATCTTTATTATTCATTGGAACATCCCATTGATTGTGAATTTCACACGACTCGTTCCGTTATTTATTATTACATTGGAATAACCTTTCATGCATGTGATCTATCATCATGCATGGTGATTTCTTTTGTTATTCCATTCCTTATTATACCCGGTTGGTTAAAACTTTGACTTCTATACTCCATGAAATTAGTAGAATATCCTTGATATTTGCGTTTCATCCAAAGATATCTTTTCATAGAAATATTCTTCCGATCATTCTTGAATTTTACTCTACAAAACAAAGATCATGTTGACAATTTGGACGTTAATAATTCTGGATAAAATAATTCTTGAACTTGTTTTATTGAATTCTTATATCATTGTCATCATCCTCATGTTTATATTTTTTTGAAAGTCATCTCGTGGCTCAGAAGTGTATAGATGGACTTGGTATGATTATGACTGAGAGACTAGACTAATTGTAATCATGACCGTAATGTTACAAATGATGTGATAAAAATCCTCGATGGTAGTAGTGCATTGATGGAATGAGTTGTTGGCATGATCATGACCATTAATGAATACACAAATATTCTTGGCGTAGTGAGTGCATGAATAATTGTGGTCGTGATACTAAAGAATATCCTTGGTCAGAAAAGTGCGTGGGTGATTCGATGATGTGAAATATTTATTAAAGTTGAGTCTCGACTATAAGCGGTGATGAAAAACCTTTTAAAACCTAAAAGATAGTAGACTTTATTTTCTACTTGACTCTTTTAATGGATTAGATATTCATCTGCAGATTAAACCTGGTCATCTATTGTATTTTATCGGTTTAACATTATCAAGACTATTGATAATTTATTCTCGCATTATCTTAGTCATAATATTTCTTCTTGGGCTAGTTGAGCTCACCCTTTCTTTTCACCGTTCTCTTTGAAATGATAATATAATTTTGGGACGAGTCTGGGGAAGCGAGTGATGGTCTTTGAAGATAGCATTAGTAGTCCTCACTTTAATTCGTAAAATAGTGTGATAATAATCTGTAATGAGGACTTTTTGTTTGAGTTTGTATAATATCTAGTAGGCGATATTTGTATTTAAACTCACGATTTATGTCGTATTGTATTACTACGAGTTATGTTAATAAGTTGTATTTAAATTACATACCATGTAAGTGTCGACCCAAGATGGGTGATGTATACCTAATTTTGGGGCGTCACATTTGCACTTCTGGCCAAAGATATTCTTCTTAAATCATTCATCTTTACACTCTGTGCCAAAGATATTCTTAAGAAATCATTCATCTTTGCACTACTGAGCCAAAGATATTCCATAATATCATCATTTAAGACCGAGGATGATGAAAATATTTTTTTAAAAAAGCGAATCCGATTGAAACAAAATGACAAGGATTAAGGATTAAGGATTAAGTACTTGGTTTTATCCACGTCCAAAAATACCTCAAAAATAATCATAGTGGTGTAAAATTCAAGAATGATCAAAACATGGATACAATCGAGTTAGTATCCGAATAGATGTTTTAGACGAAAAGAAGAAATTTTATTTTTCTATTGAATAAGATCAAGTATCGTGAATAGTGTCAGATATATCGTGAATAGTGCCAGATATCGTGAATAGTAACTCAGACACCAAAAGATAGAAATTCCACAAAAACATCTTCACGCTTCATGAATAGTACTCGTGAATAAGTAACTCGTGAATAAGTAACTCATGAATAGTAACTCGTGAATAGTAACTCATGAATAGTAACCCATGAATAGTAACCCCAGACATGAAAAAGTTCCAAATTTGATAAAAACTTCAGATCAACATTTCAAATTATAATGATATTGAAGAAATAATATCATTACAAAAAAAATAATATCCCTTACCTCGAAAAATCAAGACTTCTAGCTAGAATAATAAATGTATAGTCTTTGAAGGGAACTTGCAGACCGAATCTAGCAATACTCAAAGTATACTCAAAATACTCACAAGAATACGCTCGATAATATAGAGAGAGAAAACTTGAGTTTACGGTGTAATTTTCAATTCTAACCTAAGACCCTATTTATAGGAAAATGCTTTAGAACACCAAAAGCAGAAAATTTAATAAAATAATAATATTTCTTAAAAATATTCAAGCCCACCTTAGAAATCTGATTTCAGATCATTTATAACACATGTGAGCCACTCAATTACAACAAAAAACGTTTTTCTTACAAAAATATTTTAAACTCCCAAAAATCAATTATTTTGAGCTTGAAACTTCAATAATTCATAATAAATAGCCCTTTCATCAGAAAATTCGAATCTCATGAGTTTTTATAGGAATTTCAATTCTCTACAACTTTGCAGAAGGAAGTTTTTCCAAATTCCAAATACAAATTGACCGAAATCCATAAACGGGCGATTTTACAATTTTATAATCAAATTTCGATCGATAAATGGGATCCAGAGCATGTTTAACATGTTTTAAACATTTATTGCAACAAAAATACTCTTCCTCCTCGTATACTCATATATCCCTCATTCGTTGTAAAAATATCACAGTTAATATATTATTAAAATAATATATTTAAATGAATTATTTTATCGAAAAAGATAAAATATTAATTTTCAACAATTGTCATTTTAAAATTTTCTCCATCTATATCCACATAAAATAAATATTTTCCTCATCATATAAATCAATAATTAATTATTCACAAATAATATTCTGAGAATCACAATATTGACAACGAGGCGGTCCCTGGAAGAGGGCTTTCCAATAAGAATTTCTTCTTACTAAAGCAGCAATTGATTAGGTGACCAAACCTCTCCTTGACGTAACTTTCTAGACATTGCCAATAATGTTATCTAATAATATTATTCAGATAATATGAATTATTGCTTCGATAATGAAAATCTTTGTGTAATGACAATTATTGAAATAACAAAGAATATAAAATATCAACGCAAAGAATTATTAACTCAATAAAATCTCGAAGCAGTAATTACTGTAACCACTATTGAGTAGTGCCTTCTTACGTAAGAATCAATAATTGGTGCAATACCGTGTGCTACTGTTCAACAACGCGTATTAGTGTGTTTTAACCAACGGGTATTCCAACAAGATTACTTGGTAACAACGCTTCAGATTATTTAAAAACAACTTATATTTGTCTGTTTTCTTCATCCAATCGCTTTCGTTATGGGCCCACACATGGTCAAGGCCGTTGTCGCATACGAATATTCCCGAAACGATCTTAATATTCCACGACCAAACGAATATTCCCGACGATAATGAATATTTTATAACCACTTACTTATTTTGAAATATTTGCGTATTTAACCCTTAACTATCCACATTAATCAAATCAACCCTTACTATTTCAAAATAATAAATAAAGGAAATTCCTTTTTATTTAAAAAATTTGAGGTCTTACAACCTCCCTCCTTATGAAATTTCGTCCTCGAAATTGACGTACGATACTGTGTTTGAAAAGGTGAGGATACCTCGCTTTCATTTCCGTTTCCAATTCCCAAAAGTCATTTCCTCTATAGCATGATTCCTCCACAAAACTTTAACTTGTGGTATGACCTTTCTTAGCGTAGGACATGCTCCTTCCTATCCAAGATCTTGGCAGTACCTCCTCATACGTTAAGTCTTGGCTATCTCGTCCGGGTTCTAACTCAATAACGTGGTTCGGGTCTTTCACATATTTACGAAATAATGAGATATGTGAAACACATTATGAACACGAGACAAACTCTGAGGTAACGCAAGTCTATAGGCTACATTTCCTACTCGGTCAAGAATTTGAAATGGACCAATAAATCGTGGATTGAGCTTTCCTCTCTTCCCAAATCTTGTAACTCCCTTCCATGGAGCAACTCGTAACAATACATGATCCCCTACATTAAATTCCACGTCCTTTCGATGAAGATCCGCATAACTCTTTTTGTCGATCTTGTGCCGCTTTTGTATCGTTTGTCGAATCATTTGGATCTTTTCGGTGAGTCATACGTCTTAACTTGGGTCCCAACAATGTTGCTTCACCCACCTCATCCCAACATATTGGAGAGCGACATTTTCGTCCATATAATGCTTGAATGGAGCCACACCTATACTTTTCACGATAGCTGTTGTTGTAGGAGAATTCCACCAATGGTAAATACTTATCCCAACTACCCTTGAAGTCTAGGACACGAGTCTTAATAGATCTTCAAGAGTTTGAATAGTCCTTTTCGATTGTCGTCTGGTTTGGGGATGGTATGCCGAACTAAATCGCAAATCCGTGCCCATAGCTTTTTGCAAGCTAACCCAAAATCTTGAAGTGAATCTTGGGTCACGATCCGAAACTATGGATACGGGCATGCCATACAACCTCACAATCTCATTAACGTCACATACTAAAGCAAGACGTTCAAGGAATAAGTCTCCGTGTCGGCAAGAAAATGGAGCAGACTTGGTTAATCTATCAACAATAACCCAAATAGCATTGATGCCTTGAGAAACCGTAGGAAGACCCGAATTGAAATCTATAGTAATGTGTTCCCACTTCTATTAGGAATCTCAAGTGGTTGCAGCGGACCCTTAGGTACAAGATGCTCCGCCTTTACACGTTGGCAAGTTAAACACATCGAGATAAACTTTGCAATCTCTCTCTTCATATTGTTCCACCAAAATGTATGTCGAAGATCACGATACATTTTAGTACTTCGAGGATGGATTGCAAATGGCGATTGTGTGCCTCCATCATAATCTTGTACTTCAAATCAGAGTCGTTAGGAACACAAAGTCTAGAGTGGACTCAAGTATTCCTTCTTCATCAATTTCACTTCCTTAGGAATAGCTCATTCTTGTACTTTCTTCTTCATACGCGCATATTTCGTCGGGTCGGTGGCTTGAGCAACCTTAACTTTTTCTATTAAAGTTGGCTCTGTCGTATACTTGACATCATCACACTCGTTCGCGATATGATCTTTCTACTCAACGCGCGTTAGCTACCACATTCGCTTTTCAGGATGGTATTGAATAGTGTGGTCGTAGTCTTTCAATAGCTCGAGCCAACGTCGTTGCCGCATGTTGAGTTCTTTTGAGTGAAGAAATATTTAAGGCTTTTATGGTGCGAATATATCTCCACTTTCTCCCCATATAGATAGTGCCTCCATATCTTTTAAGTTGCTAAACGATTGCCGCTAACTCTAGATCATGAGTAGGATAATTCCTCTCATACTCTTTAAGTTGTCGCGAGGCATAAAGGCTATGACTTTCCCACGTTGCATGAGAACACATCCTAACCCTTTGCTCGAAGCATCATTTGTAGATAACAAATCCATCCGAACCGGATGGTATTGTTAGAACAGTGCTAGAAATAAGTCTCCTCTTAAGCTCTTGAAAACTCTTCTCGCATTTTTTTCGCTCCAAACGAATTTTGTATCCTTAAAGTTAGCTGAGTTAATGGAGTAGCGATTCGAGAAAACCCTTCCACGAATCTCCGATAATAACCAGCTAAGCCCAAAAAGCTACGTACTTCGGTCACCGACTTCGGTTGCTCCCAACTTTGTATTGCTTCAATCTTCGCCGGATCAACAGATACTCCATGTTTCGACATAACACGCGTGCCCAAGGAATGCTACTTCTCGCCGAACTCGCATTTCTTCAATTTGGCATATAGTTGGTTTTCACGAAGCCTTTGGAGTACCAAACTTCAAATGGTGCTCATGATCTTAAGCGGCTTTTGGAATATATGAGGATGTCATCAATAAAGACAACAACGAATTGATCCAAATATTCCTTGAATACTCGGTTCATCATATCCATGAAAGCCGCAGGAGCATTAGTTAGTCCGAAAGACATGACTAAGAATTCATAATGCCCATACCGAGGTTTAAGAAGGCGGTCTTTGGAATATCCTCGATTCTAATCTTCAATTTGATGATATCCGTAAGCGAAGATCGATTTTGAAAAGAATTGTGCCCTTCTGAATTGGTCAAACAAGTCATCAATACGAGGTAGAGGATACCTATTCTTGATGGTGACATGGTTCAATTCCGATAGTCAATACAAAGTCGCATACTCCCGTCTTTCTTCTTCTTTACAAATAAAACAGGAGCACCCCGAGGAGATGTACTAGAAGCAGATGAAACCGATGTCCAACAATTCACGTAGTTGGACCTTTAACTCTGAAGTTCAATAGGAGCCATTCGATATGGGGTTTTAGAAATGGGCTTTGTGCGGGTTCAAGATCAATAAAGAATTCAACTTCACGTTCGGGGTAGGCCAGGAAGTTCTTCGAGAAATCGTCGGAAAGTCAATAACAACAGAATATTATTCAAATTTGGCGTGTCTTTATTCAAATCCATAACATGGGCTAAGAAAGCTTGACATCCGCTTTTTAATAAGCGAATAGCTTTATGATTAGATATGACGATGATCGATTTTAATGGTTTATTTGCTTGAATTGCATACAACGGGTTGGTTAGGAATATGAAAACTAACAACCTTACGAAAACAATCAATTTTGGCATGATGAGTAGTTAACCAATCAATCCTAAAATCACATCAAAAGCAAGTATCTTTAAAGAGATAAGGTCAACGGTAAGGTAATGGTGCCAACTTGAATCAAACAAGATTTATAAGCGGTGGATGTGATGAAAGTTTCTCTAACGGAGTTTCCACGAGATAGGTCAAAGTCTAATTCTCCGAGTCAAGTTTAAACATTGAGCACATGCGGGAGAAATAAATGAATGGGTAGCACCCAGTATCAAGTAAGGTATAAACTTAGCAAGAATTTATAAATAGCTTACCGTGATCACCTCGTTTGGGTTCTCGCATTATGACCGATCACAACAAAGCGCTCTTCACGGAATCGTTGACTTTGACTTTCTTCGGGGACGATCTTTTGAGTCACCGTCCCCATTGAACTAGGTTTATTCATCTTGTCTAATCTCGGCGATATGTCCTTCCTTTCCACAATTATAGCATACCTTGGCTGTTGTGGGCGGTTTGGTGATATGTCCCTTTTTCCGCATTTGTAGCATATGGCCGGTGGTGGTTCTCCTCCCTTAGAACCGATTCTTTAAACTGACTGTCGTCTTCACATGGTCGTTGTTAAATCTCCTCTTTTAAAATCTCCTCGACTCGCTTTTTCTATTTTCATGGCCATGATTACCACCGAGTGATTACCATTTACGTAAAATGCATTTCTTTCTCGCGAGTTATCATTATTACATTATTCGCTATCTACGATACGATCTGGTTGTGGTCCTCGGGTTGGACAGTACTTTCGTTATCTCATTTCTAATAATTGAGCCACATTTTTACAACATCTGAATAAAGAGAAAATTTATGAGAAATGAGATCTTGGCGTATCTTAGGGTTTCAAACCTCTAAGAAACATCCGCGTCATACGTTCCTCATTCTCCACCAAATGAGGTGCAAACTGGATAACTCGCAAACTTTGCCTCGCATTGAGACAACGTCATGTTTTTTTGTTCAATCGATGAACTCCACTTCCTTCATATGCGAACACTTTCGAGGAAAGTATTTGTCATTAAATAGCTCTCAAACGCGTCTCCCAAGACATCTTTGAGTCTTGGTTGGATGGGTAGGCTTCCTGAGACTCCCACCGATGAGTGCGCCTCGCCACGGAACATAAAGGTGGCGAATGGAACCTTCGTTCTCCGTGCATCCCAAGACAACGAATATCTTGGTAATTTGTTTGACCCATGTTTCCGCCATAATCGGATCTGGCTTTCCTTAAATTCGGTGGTCCCAACTCTTTGAAGCGCCATTTGTGACAACCCGTGAATTGCTATCATTTCCTCCTGTATTTTGAACACGAGTTTCCCTCATCCGATTTTGCATGAAGCGCAAAAAACTTCTAAACATCCCTCGTTCATCATCTGCTTTCAATGGTGTTGTTCACGGGAGGAACATTGCCCGACTGTTGCACGTTCTCCTCGTTGGTGAGTACTGAGCATCTCCACGGTCTCATTTCCATTGTTAATATTCTCGATCGACATTCTCAAAATCTTGCCATAAAACAAGGGTTAATTAAGAAATCAATATATCACATAATATCCTATATCTTGACCAACTAACAAATAAGCTTAGGTAGGACACACTTAGCGAAGGATTTACTCGTCTCTCCCCCTCCTAGTTCTATTCTAGATCTCCGCTTGGAGATCATATCTCTAAGCTTTGATACCAGCTGTGGCGCCCCCAAAATAGGTATACATCACCTATTACGAGGTTGTCAATACGTGAGTACGAAACAACTACAACTTTATTATTACTGTGAGTAAAAGCGTGAGTTTGAATACAAATATTATCTTCTAGGCAATATCTATACTCAAATAAATCCTCATCACATTTATTGATACATTATTTTACAAAATGGTGAGGACTACTAAACAATCCTTTCTAAAACCTTCATTCCATACCCAGGCTACGTACTTGCATTTATATTCGCCGCCTCACGAGAAAAATGGAACAAAAGGAAAAGGGTGGGCTCACTAGCTCGATAAAGAATATTATGACTAAGATAATATCTGACAAATTATCGTTAGTCTTCAACGAGGAAAAATATAATAGAATCTGATAGACAACAAATTTTAAATCAATATTCATGGTGAAATAATAATTCACTAGAAGAGTTAAGTAGAGAATGCAAACTACTATCTTCTATGTATGAATTTAAAAGTTCATAAATCTATCTTTTATCCCTGTAACATCAATCAATATACATACGGAATCAAATATTCATCTTTGCACTACTGGGCCAAAGATATTCATCGATTAGTCGTGTTCATTTAAACACATTTCATCTTTGCACTCTGGGCCAAAGATATTCTTGAGAAATCATTCATCTTTGCACTACTGGGCAAAGATATTCTTAAGAAATCATTCATCTTTTAGACTCTGGGCCAAAGATATTCCATAATATCATCATTTAAGGCGAGGATGATGAAAATATTTTTTAAAAAAGCGAATCCGGTGAAACAAAATGACAAGGATTAAGGATTAAGGATTCGTACTTGGTTTTATCCACGTCAAAAATACCTCAAAAATAATCATAGTGGTGTAAAATTTGAGAATGATCAAAACATGGATATAATCGAGTTAGTATCCGAATAGATGTTTTTGGACGAAAAGAAGAAATTTTATTTTAAATTGAATAATACAAGTATCGTGAATAGTCACAGTATCGTGAATAGTCTTAGATATCGTGAAATAGTAACTCAGACACCAAAAGATAGAAATTCCACAAAAACATCTTAACTTCATGAATAGTACTCGTGAATAGTAACTCGTGAATAGTAACTCATGAATAGTAACTTCGTGAATAGTAACTCATGAATAGTAACCCATGAATAGTAACCAGACATGAAAAGTTCCAAATTTGATAAAAACTTCAGATCAACATTTCGATTATAATGATATTGAAGAAATAATATCATTACAAAAAAAATAATATCCACTTACCTCGAAAAATCGGTTCTAAATTTAGAATCTAGGGTATAGTCTTTGAAGGAACTTGCAAATCTAGCAATACTCAAAGTATACTCAAAATACTCACAAGAATCGCTCGATAATATAGAGAGAAAACTTGAGTTTACGGTGTGATTTTCAATTCTAACCTAAGCACCTATTTATAGGAAAATCGCTTAGAACACCAAAGCGAGAAAATTTAATAAAATAATAATATTTCTTAAAAATATTCAAGTCCACCTTAGAAATCTGATTTCAGATCATTTATAACACATGTGAGCCACTCAATTACAACAAAAACGTTTTCTTACAAAAATATTTTAAACTCCCAAAAATCAATTATTTGAACTTGAAACTTCAATAATTCATAATAAATAGCCCTTTCATCAGAAAATTCGAATCTCGCGAGTTTTTATAGGAATTTCAATTCTCTACAACTTTACAGAAGGAAGTTTTCCAAATTCCAAATAGAAATTGACCGAAATCCACAAGCAGGCGATTTTTAAATTTATAATCAAATTTCGGTCGATAAATGGGATCCACCCAGAGCATGTTTAACATGTTTTAAACATTTATTGCAACAAAAATACTCTTCCTCCTCGTATACTCATATATCCCTCATTCGTTGTAAAAATATCACCGTTAATATATTATTAAAATAATATATTTAAATGAATTATTTTATCGAAAAAGATAAAATATTAATATTCAACAATTGTCATTTTAAAAATTTTCTCCATCTATATCCACATAAAATCAATATTTTCCTCATCATATAAATCAATAATTAATTATTCACAAATAATATTCTGAATCACAATATTGACAATGAGGCGGTTCAGGAAGAGGGGCTTTCAATAAGAATTTCTTCTTCTTGGCGCGCAATTAGGTGACCAAACCTCTCCTTAGACGAGAACTTTCTAGACATTGCCAATAATGTTATCTAATAATATTATTAGGATAATATGAATTATTGCTTCGATAATGAAAATTTGTGTAATGACAATTATTGAAACAACAATGAATATAAAATATCAATATGAGCAATTATTAACTCAATAAAAAATCTTTGAGCATTAATTCTTTGTAACCACTATTGAGTAGTGCCTTCTTTACGTAAGAATCAATAATTGGTGCAATACAGGTGTCTTCTTGTTCAACAACAGCGTATTAGTGTGTTTTAACCAAGGGTATTCCAACGAAGATTAACGGTAAAAAACTACGCCAAGTTATTTAAAAACAACTTATATTTGTCGTTTTCTTCATCCAATCACTTTCCGTTATGGGGCTCACATGGTTGCTACCGTCAGTAAATACGAATATTCCCGAAAAGATCGAATATTCCACGACCAAACGAATATTTCAAGCGATAATGAATATTTTATAACCACTTGCTTATTTTGAAATATTTGCGTATTTAACCCTTAACTATCCACATTAATCAAATCAACCCTTACTATTTCAAAATAATAAATAAAGGAAATTCCTTTTTATTTAAAAATTTCGGGGTCTTACATCAGTGGACCCCATCTATTGACTGAAATTTGATTATAGCCTGTAAAATCCCCCGTTTGTGGATTTTGGGCAATTTTTGTTTGGAATTTGGAAAAACTTTCTTCTGCAAAGTTGTAGAGAATTGAATTTCCTATAAAAACTCGTGAGATTCGAATTTTCTGATAGAAGGGCTATTTATTATGAATTATTGAAGTTAGAAGTTCAAATAATTGATTTTTGGAAGTTTAAAATATTTTAAATAATAAAAACGTTTTTGTTTGTTTTGTGGGCTACAACATGTGCATAATGAGCTGAGATCAGATCTAGGAAGGTGGGCATAGTAATCTTAATATATATATTAATATTATATTAAATTTTACGCTTTGGTGTTCTAAAGATTTTCTATAAATAGGGTCTTGGGTTAGAATTGAAAATCACACCGTAAAGCTGAAGCTTTCTCTCTATATTATCGGCGTATTCTTGTGAGTATTTTGAGTATACTTTGAGTATTGTTAGGCGGTGCAAGTTCCTTCAAGACTATACCATTATTCCAAATTTAGAAGTCTTAATCTTTCGAGGTAAGGGATGTTATTTTCTTCTCAAATGATATTATTTCTTCAATATCATTATCTTTGAAATATTGGTTGGAACTTTTATCAAATTTGGAACTTTTTCATGTCGGGGTTACTTATTCATGAGTTCTTATTCACGAGTTACTATTCATGAGTTCTTATTCACGAGTTCTTATTCACGAGTACTTATTAAATGAAGTGTGAAGATGTTTTTGTGGAATTTCTATCTTTTGGTGTCGGAGTTCTTTATTCACGATATCAAGACTATTCACGTATATGGCACTATTCACCAAAAATGAAATTTCTTCTCTTTGTCCAAAAATATCTATACGGATACTAGCTTTGATTGTATCCGTGTTTTGATCATTCTTGAATTTTACACCTTTGTGATTATTTTTGAGGTATTTTTGGACATGGATAAAACAAAGTACGAATCCTTAATCCTTAATCCTTGTCATTTTGTTTCTTTGGATTCATTTCTTTAAAAATATTTTCATCATCCTCGGTCTTAAATGATGATATTATTGAATATCTTTGGCACTGTAGTGCTGAAAGATGAATGATTTCTGAAGAATATCTTTGGTAGTAGTGCAAAGATGAGCAGTGTTTAGATGAACATGACTAATCGATGAATATCTTTTATTTTGTAGTGCAAAGATGAATATTTGATTCAGATGTATTTTGATTGATGTTACGGGGATAAAAGATGAGCGATGAACTTTTAAATTCATACATAGAAGATTGTAGTTTGCATTCTCTACTTAACTCTTCTAATGAATTATTATTTCATTGCGAATATTGATTTAAAATTTATTGTCTATTGTATTCTATTAGATTTTTCCTGTTGAAGACTAACGATAATTTGTTGTATATTATCTTAGTCATAATATTCTTTCTTGGGCTAGTTGAGCTCACCCTTTTCCTTTTTGTTCCATTTTTTCTCGGAGGCGAGAATATAATGAAGTACATTTAGTGGGGTATGGAATGAAGGTTCTAGAGAGAGTTGTTTAGTAGTCCTCACCATTTTTTGTAAAATAATGTATCAATAAATGTGATGAGGATTTATTTGAGTATAGATATTGTGCAGAAGATAATATTTGTATTTAAACTCACAGTTTCTTGTTGTAATAATAAAGTTGTAGTTGTTTACATACCACGTATATTGACAACTCAGAATGGGTGATGTATACCTATTTTGGGGGCGTCCACAATAACCGTAATTTAAAACACGATTATCTTTGGTCGTAGTGCATGGATAATTTGTGGTCGTGATATCTTAATGAATACACGATTATCTTTGGTAGTAGGTGTGGATAATTTGTGGTCGTGATACTTAATGAATACACGATTATCTTTGGTAGTAGTGCATGGATAATTTGTGGTCGTGATACTTAATGAATATCCTTGGCACGTAGTGCGGGGATGATTCGATGATATGGATTAATTATTGGTGAGTCTCAAACAATGAAATATTAATTCATGGATGTGGTAAAAGTCATCTTTAGTAGTAGTGCATTGATAGACTTGGTATGATTATGACCAAGGATTATTCGGTATAATCATGATCAGTAATTGAAAACACGAATATCCTTGGCGATAGTGCATGGATAATTCGTGGTCGGATGATCTTATTAAGTTGCGTCTCAAAGCATTATTGGTTTCTGGTTGTATATCTTTGGCCTGTAGTGCAAAGATGAATTGTTAATGAATATCTTTGGCCGGATTGCGAAGATGAATTTAATATTTTTAACGATAAAGGTATTCAAGGTATCCTCACCTCTTTATCATATCAGGTACGTACCCTAATTTCGAGGGCAAAATTTCATAAGAAGGGGAGGTTGTAAGACCCCAGCTTTTATAAATAAAGATGAATTTTTTTTATAAATATTATTTTTGAATATTATGGAATAAATTTGATATAATGTTATAGTTGTGGGTAATATTTATAAATTTTGCAAAGTAAGCAAGTTGTTATAAAATATTCGTTTGGTCGGGGAATATTCTTTTTGTCGGGGAATATTCGTACGACGGCTCAATCATTGGTGGACCCCACAACGGAAGTATTGTCGTAGTTAGAAAACGACAAAATTATCTTTCTATAAAAATAACGGCGGAGAGGTGTTCTCGTCAAACTGTTGAACTACCCGGTAGTAAAAAAATGCGATGTCTGGCGTAGTTGTATAGTAGCACACAATATTGATTATTGATGCTTACGTGAGAAGTCACTCAAATTTATGCTCAAGTATTACTACTGATAATTCTTTGCATCATATCTCTTATATTATTGATTGATTATTGTCACGATTATCATACGTATAATATGTTATAGTATTAAATTATTAATTGAGACGACAAGTTATAAATGATTAATAATTGTTGAAAGATTAAATATGTGTTGATTAAAAATAAAATGATTTTTGGTAATATTTATTCAATCTTGATGTATATAAAGAGTTACATTATGAGACGTTTGTGGTAAGTTTGATTATTTTATGGGGGGCCCATATGTCATCATCTAAGAGTCCCTTCATCAATAGTAATTACCTTTATGAATAGTAATTACCTTTGTGAATAGTAATTACCTTAAATCGATAGTATTTACCTTAAATCGATAGTAATTACCTTTATGAATAGTAATTAGCTTTGTGAATAGTAATTACCTTCGTCGATAGTATTTACCTTCGTCAATAGTAATTACCTTCTTGATAGTAATTACCTTCGTCGATAGTAATTACCTTCGTCGATAGTAATTACCCTTCGCAAATAGTAGTTGTCCCTTTAATATTACCAAGAGTTAAGCGCCTCTTGATTGTTCGAGGTTAATTACCCCTTCATGCAAATAGTAGTTGTCTCTTGATATTACCAAAGTCATTTTGACCCTTCGTTAAGAAACAAGAGCCACCCTCTCGGTTTTCTATAAATGAAAAGCTCATTCCTTCATTATTTCTTACGAATTCAATTGAAAACTAGAGAGAAACTATAGAGAGAAAGAAGAAAAGTATTTTGCTACTTCACTTTTCCAATATTCAGCTCTTCTAAGGTAGGGAATATTATTTGTTGTACTCGTAAGGGGTGTTATGTTAGGTTTGTAATATTCATAACGCAATCAAAATTGCAAAATTAATGCGGAAGCGTGTAAAATCAGAGTTTAAAAAATTTACAAACCATATACCCGGATCACCCTTTATGCTCAATTATTAATTAAACGAAAAGATAAAGAATAAATCATACCCTTGAAGATCGAGCTTCCTCAGGTACAAGTTCACCTCCAAATCCTTTCCCGTTCAACTTGAATCCACCGGGTTTGGTTCCTTCCTTTGATCAACGTTAGCCACCCATATGTTTGGCCTCTAAAGGTGATCCACCAAGGAATAATAATAATTCAAGAAGAAGGTGTATTGGCTCAAACCCTAGTTTTTCCTATCTCTATAGAAAAAGGGTACTCTCCAACAAATTGGAATTATGTCGTTGTAAAAGTCAACAACTCCACCACCCATAATAAGACTCCTCTTATTTATTGATGTGGGCAACCCTCCTTAACAATTAAGAAATTGGGTTTTATTTAATTAATTAAATTCTTTTAATTAATTAGGCTCCCTAATCTTATTAGGGATAATTAATTAAACTCTTTTAATTAATTTAACCTCCTAATCCTATTAGGAATAAATGAGAAAGTACTTATATTAAATTAATTCCTAAACTCTTTTAGAAATTAAAATAATAATAATTGTAATAATATTAATAAGACTCCTCTTATTAATTTATATTTAATATTTCTAAAATATTAAATAATAAATATTAAGCTATTTAATTTATTCTATCACCATAGATTAAATTAAATATACATATACTATATTATTACGATTATGCCATTAACTTCTTAAATAATTATTCTTCCTTTTATGGTGTGACCCTTTAGGTTCTCCATATTAAGCAGGTTATGAATAAATCAATTAGAACAATTCTAATCTTATTTAAATAAATAAATTAAACAATTAATTTATTTAAATAAATAATATTTATTCTCTGATAGGGATAAGCCTCCTAGCGATCAACGACTTTCCGGATAATATAGATTTCAACATTAATCATAAAAGAACCTTTGAGTAAATAGTTTGCAAATACAATTCAATCCTTCCACCATCTGATGTCCCAATTAAATATAAGACATGGAATTCTTGTCAAGTCTTATTTTATTTAATTATATGTATTTCGATCCTTAAATGCACAACTCAAATAATGCAAATTAGAAACTCCTTTCTAATTTCATTACGCCTTGGCCAAGGACTCTTTGGGTTGTCATTTATCGAATCACATAGGACATTTCTCTTCTTTTATTAAGTGGTAGATTCTTTATTGATCATACATTATCTCCACGTATCTGACTTATTATACCCAAGCATACCCTTTGATATACCCTAAGGGTCTAAAGGAATAAGTCAAAGTATAACTCTCATCATACACAAGATACTATGATGATCTCAAGTCCAAGGATTACTTCAGATTACTATCACTACTGAGGAATTCTATTGTGAGCAAATAAAACTCCATTAGGTATTCCTTAGCGAGCCACATTCGGTGAACTTATTCTCTAATAAGCACCTACATACTTGCTTTAGTGTCTCCACACAAATGATCGTGAGATCAATCATCCTCATCCGATGAGCAAACAACGTATGTACCAATCTATCCGGATTCACTAATCCCCAATTTAGTAATCCAACGATTGGGAACTATTTTAGTTTTAAGCTTTCTAAGAATTTAGATCTCATTAGAATGATCATCATCATTATTCTAAAAGCATTGCTTAAAACTATGGGTTTATCACATATAATAAAACAACGACATCATGTAGATAATTAAAAGCCTTTAATAAATTAATACTTTTTATTAATAAATGAATAAGATTGTTACAAAAGTATATGCTTTATCATCAAACATGATTGGCTTGTGTGCATACTACTTTCAATCTCCCACTTGCATTAAAGCCAATCGTCATGGTATCTTATACTCTTCTTCTCTAAGTGACGATTATCCTGTTTGTTGGATAAGCTTTAGTTTATGGATATGTAATGTTGTTCATGAAAGTCCACTATCTCTATAGTGATTTCCCATCTTTCAATGATTCTAATAATCAAATGAAAGTGCCACAACACATGTTTAGATCCAAGATGAGACTTAGGAACTATTCTAGTTACGTAATGAACTTTTAATCCAAACAATCAACTCATGACTTCATTTATAGCTATATACTTTGTCTTTATCACTAAACCAAAGAACTCTTTGCTATTTGGAACCTTTCGATTCATTGCACCTTTATTCAAGATAAGGCTTTACCTTAAAGTGGATTTTACATCATCTTAGTGCATACGAAAAACTTGAGTCTGTTAAGCCCTCTAGTTTTAATTTAGACCCACCATGAATATGATCACATCCTTAGTGCTTGGGTTAAGCACTTTAAGATGTTTTCAGCGACTCATAGTGAACTTCTCCCGAATATGGTGATCAACATCGGTCTCGTATATTTCATTGCATACATGATAGTCACTCATGCGACCTCTCTTTTCGGTGTCGTGGGGACTATTAAGAGATACACTCCATATCTCATCAACATGAGACATCTCTTGGAGTTTGCCATGCTAAGCGACTTTAGTATCAAATGAATATCGTTCCTTGGGTTAAGTTGAGCATCCTCTTAAATCTATCTATATAGATTTATATCCCCAATTAAGATACTCTTCCAAATCATTCATGGAGGAATGTTTAGACAACTTTATCTTTCTTGATTGTAGCATTAGTATGTTATTCCTCATCCGTAGTATATCAACATATAGTCTTAGGAATGTCACGATGCTCCCAATCGACCCTTTTGTACATTACTAGGTTCATTCTTATTTTGATAAAATCAAACTCTTTTGATTTCCTCATCAAAACGAATGTTCCATATTTGAGAAACTTGCTTTAATCCATTTCTCTGAGTGTCTACAACACTTACCTCATCGTATGTAACTTGATCATCATCTTCTATGATGTGTACCTCATTATCATCATCTATGATGAATCCATACCTCCCGTGTATCTTGATACTTATTCAGATTTACGATTGATTTGTTGTATAATAGGTACATCTACGGAGTTCCTCTTATTTGACTTATAGTATTTTGTGGTTCTTGAACTCTTCAAGATCTATTATCCTCCCACTAGCCCCTTTTAATGATAAACACCTTTATCTTAGAAGGCAGGGTGTTTCGCAATAAACACCTTTTGCTATGTAGGATTATAGAACATATGCCCTAAACTTACTTTAGGATGTCCCATAAATTGTACTTGTCAAATCTTGTCCCAAGTTTATCCTTTGAAACCTTTTCACATAAGTTGGACAACCCCTTATCTTAACATACTTAAGATTAGGAATCCTCCTTGTCCATAACTTTTATGGAGTCTTGAGGCCGGATTTTGAGGTTACCATTTTCGTAGATATGCAGCCATTTCTAGGACATTATCCCAGAAGGATACTGGAATGTTGGTAAAATTATTATGGACCGTACCATGTTCAACAAGGTATGATTTTTCTTTTCAGATACATCAATCAATTATTGCGTATCAGGATGCGTCCATTATGAGAAAACCATTTGAGATGATCTAGAAACTTATTGCACAAGTATTTATTCCTTGATCTAATCAAAGAATCTTAATACATTGCCAATTTGTTTCACTTCTGAATTCTTTGAACCTTTCAAATAATTCACACTTGTATTCAACAAATACATACATTCAACTCTTTGAATGATCATCTCCTTTTCTTATACTAATTTGTTCGATATGCAAAATTATTTTCATGTAAGTCAAGTATACAAAATTTATTAAGTAATATTCCGGATTCTATACAAAACATTATTATTATAAATAGAACAACAATTGTTCTTAATTATAATACCAAAGATTTCATTGTCCAACAATAAAATAGAAATAATATTTTTAACAAGGCTGGAATCTGATAACAACTTATTGACTTAATAGATTTGCTTAGTAGGCATTGCTAAACTATAAGTTTCTATGGCTAATGTCGCAACTTTTGCTTCATTTCCCACACATAGGATTACTTATCTTGTTTAACTTTCTACTTGCTACCTTGGTCCTTCATAAATCTATATTTATGATAACCAAAGTCGGTATCCAATACCCAAGTAGAACCTTGACTTAAAAAAAAAATTATTTTAAATCATGAACAAATTTGTATTTGTAACCAAAACTTTACTAAGCTTCTTTGGTTAGCCTCTACAAGATGCTTCTCGCAGTTTCTTTCTAATGTCCAGGCTTATAGCAGTGGAAGCAAACTCCTTTCTTTATCCGTATCGATTTTGTTCTTATTATCCTTTGTTTATGCCTTTCTATTTACCTTCTTTGAATCGTTCTTCTTTTTAGGAAGATCCTTTGGCCCCTACCAAGAAGACTTGATCTTTCTTGGTTAGAAAGTGACTCTCAACATTTTCAATATGTTAAGCAAATCAATGAGGTGATATCTAGCTTGTTCATATAAAAATTCACAACAATTGTGAAAGGAGTCCGGGAGTGAGTGCAAGATCAAATCTTGGCTCAACTCTCCATCCATGACAAAAACTTGTTGTCTAATTGATCAATCAAATTGATAATGTTAAGGACTTTTATCATCTTTGTAGTGTCATTGGTCATTCTAGATCGGAAGAGCTCCTTGATATCTCGATATCTATCGGGTCCTACTTTCCTCACCATCAACTACTTGATGTGCGGGAATATAGTAGGAGCATCCATAGTTTTCATCTTGACGCTTAAAGCTCGTTACTCATGGATGCGAGCATGATGCATTGAGCCAACTATGCATCATCTTGCAACTTTCTAAAAGTAGCAATCTCTTCCTCAGAGGCATTGTCTTCATCCATTGTAGGGATAGGCGTATTAAGGACATAAGATAGCTTTTCAGCTATGAGAACTATTCTCAAATTCCTTAACCAATTCGTTTAATTTGGTGCAGTTAATTTAGTATCTAATATGCTTTGTGATGATAGTAATTTAGACATTGTAAAATTACGTAAGCGAATTTGTAATTAACAACATTTTAACATACATTCTTTTATTAATTACCAAAATAAATTAGGTCTTGTTTTAAATTGGTATCTCCCACTATTTTCTTCAAACTATATTACCCTCACTTATATAGTTTGGCAAAATCTAATTAAAGATTTGCTAGTGAGAATAAGGATCCCATTTCAAATGTATATAGCCTTGTGGTGACACAACAAACTATATATAAATAAATAGGTAGACAACTTTTGTCAATTACATCAACTATGCAACTCCTTTTATTTTGCCTCTTAGATTATTTTGATCAAGTGGTGGCACATCCGAATCAAAATTATCCAAGTTAAGTCCGACCTAGCACTCCATATATTCAAAAAAGAAAAATATCATCCTTGTGGTGACACAACAAAATAATATTGTTCAATTTTCTTTATAAGCATCAAATGTGATAAATTAACATCTTAAATACTTAATGTGACGCCCCCAAAATTAGGTATACGTCACCCATCTTGGGTCGCCACTTACATGGTACATAAATTCAAATACAACTTACTAATATAACTGTCGTGTACAATACGACAAAAACTGTGAGTTTGAATACAAATATTGTCTACTAGATATTATACAAACTCAAAAGAGTCCTCATTACAACTATTATCACACTATTTCACGCAGAATAGTGAGGACTACTAATGCTATCCTACGGACCATTACTTCGTTCCCGACTGCTCGTAGGTCGGCCTATGTTCTCATTTCACGAAGAGAACGGTGAAAGAAAAGGTGAGCTCAACTAGCCCAAGAAGAAATATTATGACTAAGATAATGCGAATAAATTATCATTAGTTTTCAACGATGTTAAAGCGATAAAATACAATAGACAACCCGGTTTAAGCTGCGGACGGAATAAGCAATCCATTAAAAGAGTCGAGTAGAGAATAAAAGTCTACTATCTTTTAGGTTTTAAAGGTTTTCATCAATTTTTATCATTTGAGACTCGACAATAATAAACCACCACATCTAATCATCCACGTACCACGGTCGAGGATTTTCATCAAATTATCAATGGTCATTACTATACCGAATCACCCCCGGTCATAATCATACCAAAAACTATCCATCAACGCATTACAGAGCCTTCGAGGACTTTTGTCACATCATTTATATCAAGTCGTGATTATCTTAGAATGATCCTCGGTCATAATCATACTAAGTTCATCTATGCACGTAAGCCAAAGATAACATAATATAACATGAGGATGATGGCAATGACATAGTAATTCAATAAAACAAGTTCAAGAATTATTTAATCCATGAATTATTAACGTCAAATTGTCAACACAATCTTTGTTTAGTAGAGTAAAATTCAATAATGATCGGGAAGAATATTTCCATGAAAAGATCTTTGGATGAAACGCAAATATCAAGGATATTCTACTAATTTCATGGAGTATAGAAGTCAAAGTTTTAACTTATTTGGGTATAATAAAGAATGGAATAACAAAAGAAATCACCGTGCGCATGCGGTACTTGCAGACAGAGCGAGTTATTCCAATGAATAATAATAACGGAACCGGTCGTGAAATTCACAATGCAAGCGAGGATGTTCAACGAGAATAATAAAGAGGAACCGGATCCGGTGTAAAACACACGAGATAGGATATTCCAAATGAATGATAAAGATGAACCAGTCGGTGTAAAACACACGCAGGATGTTCCAATGAGAATAATAAAAAGCGGAACCCAGTCGGTGTAAAACACACATGCACGAGGATGTTCCAAAGAATAATAGAAGAATGTCACCAAGTATAGGTAAATGGCGTATACTGAGTTATTCAGCGAGAATAATAAGCAATGGAATAACATAAGGATTTCACCAAAGTATAGGGTATCTGGCGTATCTGAGTTATGTATAGGGTATGCCACTTTTACTGAGTTATTCAGCGAGAATGATAATGAATGGAATAATGAAGTTCTCTTCAAGAAGAAAAGAATAACACCCACTACAGTAAAAGAAATGAATATAGAAGTAGTGAAGTAGCGAGAATACTCTTCTTCTTTCTATAACTTTCTCTCTATAGCTTCTCTCTATAATTTCTCTCTCTGTAGTTTCAATGAATTAAGTAAGAAAATAATGAAGGAATGAGCTTATTTATAGGAAAATGGAATGCATAGTAACTAATCCATGAGCGGTCAGATTGATTTACTTTAATCGGCGGTCCATATTTAAAGAAAAATCTTTTAAATAAAATATAATATATTCTATTTATAAAAAACATTTTACTATGCAAACCTTTATGCAAAACTTATACAACACTATGCATAATAAAATATAATATATTCATTTATAGAATAACTTTAATAAAGTATTCTATTTTATATAAAAGATGTTTACATTTTATTACGTTAATAATCTGAATAAAACAAAAGCGTCATTATCATTATAATAATTCATATTATTAATCGACAATAATGGAATCAAATGAGTGACTTCTCACATAAGCATCGATAATCAATCTGGTGTCTACTTTATGCGACCACATTATTCGCATACTTTTACTACCAAGTAGTTCAACGATATCAAGCGGTAAAACTTCCATAGTTATTTCAATAAAATATTTTTGTCGTTTTCTCGATCAAACAATAATTACATTAATAGGGTCCACCAATGATTGAGTCGTTATGCGAATATTCCCGCTAAGCCGAATATTCCCAGACCAATCGAATATAATATAACCACTTGCATACTTTGCAAAATTTATAAATACTACCCACAACTATAATATTATCTCAAATTCACACCATAATATTAAAAATTATTTTGACAAAATTTAAATCTTTATTAATAAAATCTGGGTCTCACACTTAATACTTACTTGCCTTGTGGTGACACAACAAACTCATATTAAATATTTAATACTCTATTAATTTTATCATGCTAGAAAGCGGCGTTCGATATTCCAAATATCTTTGAGCGCTTAGGACTTAATATAAAAAAATTGAGGGTTTTGTTATTAATTTGTCTCATCTTGTTTAGTAGCATTTTACGTATATATATATAAAATATGCTTCATATTAATGAACATGCGAAGCATGTTTGCATAATATATAATATATATAGTATAAGCGTGCACATATATAGAATCTATATTCTACCCGGATTGATTATGGACTTTTATTCTAGTTTGGTTCACTAGAGCCACCAAGTGAATCAAAAGGTCAAACCCCTAGGGTGCAAGAAATAATATTTAAATATAACTATTACATTTAAACCGGGCTCCATTACAAAGCGGGTCTTCATGCGCTTCTTGTCCCTTGATCTCAATTTTTCAAAAATTAATTCTAATTATTCTATTACATAACTATTTTAAAATAAATAGAAACCTTGATCGTGATCGAGGGAAATACATAGGAGAGAGATAGAATTTACATTAAGAAAAATTAGAGAAGGCGAAGTCTGTGACCCCATTTAATAAAACCAATACATTCGTGCATCCAACTAAAATAAAATCAATCGCATTGGTTGATAGTCCATAATCAATCCCATTTATTATCATACATCATCATATGTATCGATAAATAACATTCATCTTATGAATAATAAACATTTAATATATATATTGATATCATTTAATGGGCAAATTTAGTTAGTATAAAATCTATTTTTGAATCAAAATAAACTCCTTTATTTTAATCCAAATTTAAATCAAAATAAAACTATTTTATTTTAATTTATCCAATTTTGAATAAAATAAACTATTTTATTTTAATCAAAATTTTAATCAAAATAAACTCCTTTATTTTAATTAATTATGGAATCAATTCCATGTAATAAAAAATCTTTAATTAAAATAAACTCTTTTATTTTAATTAATTATGGAATCCAATTCCATATAAAAAAAATTATTAAAGGAAACACGGATTATCTTTCCTATTCACAAATAAACTCCTTTATTTTGAATAATATGAAATCTTATTTCATATCTAAATAAACTCCTTTATTTAAGAAAATTAGGATTCCCTTTCCAATTCACAAATAAACTCCTTTATTTTAGGAAAAATAAAATCCAATTTCAACTCCAATTAGTTATTATGGAATCCAATTCCAACTCTAATTAGTTAGCATGAAATTCTAATTTTAAAATTAAAATAAATCTTTTTTATTTTAATATTAAAATAAACCTTTTATTTTAAGATTAAAATAAACCTTTTATTTTAATTATAAAATTATTAAAATTAAATAAAACTTTATATTTTAATATTAAAATAAACCTTTTATTTTAAAATTAAAATAAACTTTTATTTTAATTATATAATAATTAAGAATATATATATATATATATATATATATATTCGTATATATATATATATATATATATAACCATAATATATATATATATATATATATATCCGTTCCTTTTCTTTTTTTTCTTGGCTTAGTACCCTTATCAAAAGAAAATTTTTAGCTCCTAGCCTTTTTTTTTTTGTTCTTAGTGTTATATGTTTTTGAAAAGCAGGATATTATATATATATTATACAAAGGATGCGTGGATCACATATTATATATATATACCATTATACTACATAATATATATATATATATATCGTCATTCAGGGTTTTCAAAAAAAAAAAATGACCGGTTTTTTTTTTTTTTTATTTAATAAATTTTATCTGATAAAATTATGCCCAATTAAATTGTTCTAAACACATATCAATATATAAATTAAAACAATTAATAATTTGCATAAAGGTTTGGCTCGATGCCTTTATTAGGTTTGTAATATTCATAACGTGATCAAAATTGCAAAATTAATGCGAGCGTGTAAAATCGAGTTTAAAAAATTTACAAACCATATACCCGGATCACCCTTTATGCTCAATTATTAATTAAATGAAAAGATAAAGAATAAATCATACCCTTGAAGATCGAGCTTCCTCAGTACAAGTTCACCTCCAAATCCTTTCGCGTTCAACTTGAATCCACCGGGTTTGGTTCCTTCCTTTGATCGGCGTTAGCCACCCATATGTTTGGTCTCTGAGGGTGATCCACCTGAGGAATAATAATAATTCAAGAAGAAGGTGTATTGGCTCAAACCCTAGTTTTTCCTATCTCTATAGAAAAAGGGTACTCTCCAACAAATTGGAATTATGTCGTTGTAAAAGTCAACAACTCCACCACCCATAATAAGACTCCTCTTATTTATTGATGTGGGCAACCCTCTTTAACAATTAAGAAATTGGGTTTTATTTAATTAATTAAATTCTTTTAATTAATTAGGCTCCCTAATCTTATTAGGGATAATTAATTAAACTCTTTTAATTAATTTAACCTCCTAATCCTATTAGGAATAAATGAGAGTACTTATATTAAATTAATTCCTAAACTCTTTTAGAAATTAAAATAATAATAATTGTAATAATATTAATAAGACTCCTCTTATTAATTTATATTTAATATTTCTAAAATATTAAATAATAAATATTAAGCTATTTAATTTATTCTATCACCATAGATTAAATTAAATATACATAACATATATTATTACGATTATGCCATTAACTTCTTAAATAATTATTCTTCCTTTTATGGTGTGACCCTTTAGGTTCTCCATATTAAACCAGGTTGTGAATAAATCAATTAGAACAATTCTAATCTTATTTAAATAAATAAATTAAATAATTAATTTATTTAAATAAATAATATTTATTCTACAATAGGGATAAGCCTCCTAGCGATCAGCGACTTTCCGGATAATATAGATTTCAACATTAATCATAAAAGAACCTTTGAGTAAATAGTTTCTTGCATGATTCAATCCTTCCACATCTGATGTCCCGATTAAATATAAGGCATGGAATTCTTGTCAAGTCTTATTTTATTTAATTATATGTATTTCGATCCTTAAATGCTGACTCAAATAATGCAAATTAGAAACTCCTTTCTAATTTCATTACGCCTTAACCCGAGGACTCTTTGGGTTGTCATTTATCGAATCACATAGGATATTTCTCTTCTTTTATTAGAAGTGGTAGATTCTTTATTGATCATACATTATCTCCGTATACTGACTTATTATACCCAAGCATACCCTTTGATATACCCTAAGGGTCTTAAGGAATAAGTCAAAGTATAACTCATCATACATACGAGATCTTATGATGATCTCAAGTCAAGGATTACTTGTACTACTATCACTCTGAGAATTCTATTGTGATGCAAATAAAACTCCATTAGGTATTCCTTAGCGAGCCACATTCGGTGAACTTATTCTCTAATAAGCACCTACATACTTGCTTTAGTGTCTCCACACAAATGATCGTGAGATCAATCATCCTCATCGATGAAGCAAACAACGTATGTACCCAATCTATCGGATTCACTAATCCCCGATTTAGTAATCCAATGATTGGGAAATATTTTAGTTTTAAGCTTTCTAAGAATTTAGATCTCATTAGAATGATCATCATCATTATTCTAAAAGCATTGCTTAAAACTATGGGTTTATCACATATAATAAAAAGCGACATCATGTAGATAATTAAAAGCCTTTAATAAATTAATACTTTTTTAATAAATGAATAAGATTATTTACAAAGTATATGCTTTATCATCAAACATGATTGGCTTGTGTGCATCTTACTTTCATGTTATTCTTTCTTATTAATGAAGAAGGCATTGTTATTCCATTGCTTATTATTACATTGGAATAACTTTTGTAAAAGTGGCATACCTATATCATGACTTTGTATATCACGGAATACCTATACTTGGTGAAATCCTTATATTATTCCATTCTTATTTATTACATTGGAATAACTTTATATATCACGGAATCCCCTATACTTGGTGACATTCTTCTATTATTTTATTATTAGTTGGAACATCACATGCATGCGGCTTTTCTGTGGGACTGGTTTTAAAATCTTTATTATTACATCTTTATTATTCTATTGGAATATCCTATCGTGTGTTTTACAGGACACGATTCCGTCTTTATTATTCTATTGGAATATCACATGCGTGTGTTTTACTTTGGGACTGGTTAGATTTTTATTATTACGTATTTATTATTACATTGGAATAACACATACATGTGAAGTACCGCATGCATGGTGATTTTTTTGTTATTTCATTATTTATTATACTCGGTTGGTTAAAATTTTGACTTTATACTCCATGAATTTAGTGGAATATCCTTGATATTTGCACTTCATCGATATTTTTAATGAAAATATTTTTACGAGCATTCTTGAATTTTACTACTATAAAGCGATATCATGTTGACAATTTGGGCGTTATTAGTTCTGAATAAATTAATTCGTGAACTTGTTTTATTGAATTATTATGTCATTGTCATCATCCTCATGTTATATTATGTTATCTTTGGCTTACGTGCATAGATGAACTTAGTATGATTATGACGAGGATCATTCGGTATAATCATGGCTTGAAATAAATGAAGTGACAAAAGTCCTCGGTGGCTGTAATGCGATGATGGATAGTTTTTGGTATGATTATGACGGGGTGATTCGGTATAGTCATGACCATTGATAATTTGATGAAAATCCTTGGCCGTAGTAGTACGAGGGGATGATTAGATATTGTGGTTTATTCATTAAAGCTGAGTCTTAGTGATAAAAATTGATGAAAACTTTTTAAAACCTAAAAGATAGTAGACTTTATTTTCTATTTGACTCTTTTAATGGATTGCATATTCCGCTACAGTTAAACTGGTTGTCTATTGTATTTTATCAGTTTAACATTGTTGAAGACTATTGATAATTTATTCTTCATTATCTTAGTTATAATATTTCTTTTTGGGCTAGTTGAGCTCACCCTTTCTTTCCTTTGTTCTCTTCGAGGAAATGAGAATATATATTTGGGACGAGTCGGGAAAAGAGTGATGGTCCGAAGATAGCATTAGTAGTCCTCACTATTACATTAAATAGTGTGACAATAAATGTAATGAGGACTCCTTGAGTATGGATATTGTCTAAATGACAATATTCTATTAGAACTCTCGGTTTATGTGTTTGTCGTATGTTACACTGACAGATGTATAATTAAGTTTGTATTTGAATTTATCTACCATGTAAGTGGCGACCCAAGATGGGTGACGTATACCTAATTTTGGGGGCGTCACATTAATCCTTCTAGCCCAGACAAGTGAGATTCAATTCTAAGATGTCCGGGTCTACAACTCATCCTGGGACGTCATTCAACTGTAAGACCCTAACTTTTATGAATAAAGATGAATTTTCTATAATTATCATTTTTAAATATTATGGAATGAATTTGATATAATGTTATAGTTGTGGTTAATATTTATAAATTTTGCAAAATACGTAAGTTGTTTATAATATTCGATTGGTCGGGGAATATTCGTACGACGACACAATCATTGGTGGACCCTACAACGGAATTATTTTCGGATTGAGAAAACGACAAAAATATTTTTATGAAAATAACGGCGGAAGTTTTCACTAATTAGCGGTTGAAGCATGTAGCGCCCCAAAATAGGTATACATCACCCATTTTGAGTAAATCGATAACATGAATACGTAAACAACTACAACTTTATTAGTACAACATGAAAATTATGAGTTTAAATACAAATATTGTCATCTAGACAATATTCACACCCAAATAAGTCCTCATTACAATTATTGGTACATTATTTTATAAAAATGGTGAGGACTACTAAAACAACTTTCTAGAATCATCATTCCACACCTCGACTAGAACTCGCTACATTCTTGTCTCCTGAGAAGAAAAATAGAACAAAATGGAAAAGGGTGAGCTCAACTAGCCTAGTAAATAATATTATGACTAAGATAATATAGAACAAATTATCGTTAGTCTTCAACAGGGAAAAATCGATAAAATACAATAGCATGACAAGTTTCGGATCAATATTTGCGGTGAAATAATAATTCATAGAAGAGTTACGTGAGAATGAAATCTACTTTTATCTATGAATTTAAAAGTCCATCATCAATATTTTATCCACCGTAACATTAATCAATATTCATCTTGAACCAAATATTCATCTTTGCACTTACAGCCAAAGATATTCATTAATCGATCATGTTAAATCTCAACACTGTACATTTTTTGCACTCTGAGGCCAAAGATATTCATCAAAATTCATTCATCTTTGCACTACTGAGCCAAAGATATTCGATAATACCATCATTTAGGGTGAGGATGATGAAAATATTTAAAAAAAAAACAAATCCGGTGAAACAAAAAGCGAAATATTAAGGATTTCGTACTTTAAACAATCGAGTTCAAAATACTTCATTAATAATCATAGTGAAGTAAAATTCAAGAATGATCAAAACATGGATACAATCAAAGCTAGTATCCATAATAGATATTTTGGACAAAAATGAAAATTTAATTTTCACGTGAATAGTCTTCAGTATTTCGTGAATAGTCTTAGTATCGTGAATAATAACCCGACACTAAAAAGACAAAAATTACATGAAATTTTGTACCAATAATCCGATATAATGATATTAGAAGAAATAATATCATTTTAAAAAAATAATATCCCTTACCTTGAAAAAGTATTACTAAATTTGAAATGGGATATAGTCTTTGAAGGAACTTGCACAGTATATGAACACTCAAAGTATCAAAATACTCACAAAAATATGCTCGATAATATATAGAGAGAAAACTTGAGTTTACGGTGTGATTTTCAATTCATTCATCTTTGCACTTCTGCCAAAGATATTGATGTCTACCATCATTTAGATTGAGGATGATGAAAAATATTTTAAAGAAAGCGAATCGATTGAAACAAAAGAGCAAATATTAAGGATTCGTACTTTTAAGCGGTCAAGTTCAAAAATACTTCATTAATAATCATAGTGAAGTAAAATTCAAGAATGATCAAAACATGGATACTGATCGAAATTTAGTATCCGTAATAGATATTTTGAGACAAAAAACAAAAATTTAATTTTCACGTGGATAGTCAGTATTCGTGAATAAGTGTGCATTATCGTGAATAGTAACCACGACACTAAAAGACAAGAATTTTACAAGAAAAATCTTACGATAATTGATTATAATGATATTAGAAGAAATAATATCATTTAAAAAAATAATATCCACTTACCTTGAAAAAAGCATCTTACAAATTTGGAATCTAGGATATAGTGATAAAGGAACTTGCAGAGTATAGTAACACTCAAAGTATCAAAATACTCACAAGAATCGCTCGATAATATAGAGAGAGAAAACTTGATTTACGGTGTGATTTTCAATTCTAACCTAAGCACCTATTTATAGGAAAATCTTAGAACACCAAAGCAGAAAATTTAATAAAATATTATTATTAATAACAAAATTCATACGCATCCTTTGAAATCAGATTTCCCACATGCCCACCTTCTAGAAAAAGTAAGATAAAACATTTTTTATAAAATAAATAATTAAAACTTCCAAAAATCAATTATTTCGGAACTTCGGAACTTCAATAATTCATAATAAATAGCCCTTTTGTCAAAAAAATTCAAACCACATGATCTTTCCATAGGAAATTCCATTATCTACAACTTTGCAGAAGAAAGTTTTTCCAAATTCCAAACAAAAATTGACCGAAATCCACAAACGGACGATTTTATAGGCTATAATCAAATTTCAGTCAAGAAATGGGGTCCACAAACATGAAAAACATGTTTTAAATAATTATTGCAACAAAAATACTCTTTCTCCTTATTTATTCATATATTCCACATTCATTGTAAAAATATCACCATTATTATATTATTAAAATATAATAACATATTTAAATGAATTATTTTATCAAAAAGAAAAATATCAATTTTCAACAATTGTCACATTAAAATTTTCTCCATCTATATCCACATAAAATGAATATTTTTCTTATCATATAAATCAATAATTAATTATTCACAAATAATATTACAGAATCACAACATTGTGACCATGCGGTTCACAGGGAAGAGGAGCTTTTAATAAGGATTTCTCTTCTTCTTTGGTAGCAATTAGGTGACCAAACCTCTCCTTGAGGCAGAACTTTCTAGACATTGCCAATAATTTTATCTAATAATAATATTCAAATAATATGAATTATTGATCTGATAATGAAAATATTGTGTATTGACAATTATTGAAACAACAATAATATAAAATATCAACATAGCAATTATTGAATCAATAAAATAAAATATTGAGCGATAATTATTGTAACAATTATTGAGTAGTGCCTTCTACGTAAGAATCAATAATTGGTGCAATCTGGTAATGCTTCTTGTGTTTTAATCACCTTGGGTATTCCAACGGTATTAATTGATAATAACTACTGGCTGTTATTTATAAACAACTTATACTTGCATCGTTTTCTTTATCCAATTGCTTTCCGTTATAGGGCCCACACAAAGGTTAAGTGGTAAATGCGAATATTCTCCGACAGTAAGAATATTCCACGACCAAACGAATATTCTCCGATAAATCCATTCGAACCAGATGGTATTGTCGAGCAGTGCCGAAATGAGTCTCCTCTTGAGCTCTTGGAAACTCTTCTCGCATTCTTCGCTCCATACGATTTTTTTTATCTTTCTGAGTCAGCTGAGTTAACGGAGTAGCAATTCGAGAAAATCCTTCCACGAATCTCCAATAATAACCAAATTAAGCCCGTAAAGCTCGTCGACTTGATCCGCAAACTTGGTTGCTCCCAACTTTATATTGCTTCAATCTCTTCGGGTCAAGCAGATACTCCATGTTTTGACACCACGTGCCCGAGGAATGCTACTTCCTCAAGCGAACTCGCATTTCTTCAACTTGGTATATAATTTGTTTTCACGAAGCCTTTGGAGTACCAGCTTCAAATGGTGCTCATGATCTTCATGGCTTTTGGAATATATGAGGATGTCATCAATAAAGACAACAACAAACTGATCCAAATAATCCTTGAATATTCGGTTCATCATACCCATGAAAGCCGCAGGAGTATTAGTCAATCCAAAAGACATGATTAAAAATTCATAATGACCGTATCGAGTTCTGAAGGCAGTCTTTGGAATATTCTCAGTTCTAATCTTGGTGATGATATCCGAGCGAAGATCGATTTTAAAAAAAGAATTGTTCTTTGCAATTGGTCAAACAGATCATCAATACGAGGTAAGCGGATACTATTCTTGATGGTGACATGGTTCAATTCTCGATAGTCAATACTGAAAGTCGCATACTCCGTCTTTCTTCTTTACAAATAAAGCAGAGCACCCCGAGGAGATGTCTTGGGGCGAATGAAACAGATGTCCAACAAATCCTGTAGTTGGACATTTAACTCCCGAAGTTCAATAGGAGCCATTCGATATGGGGTTTTAGAAATGGGCTTTGTACCAGGCTCAAGATCAATAAAGAATTTAACTTCACGTTCTGGGGGTAGACCGGGAAGTTCTTCAGGAAACACGTCAAGAAATTTACTAACAACATGAATATTATTCAAATCTGACGTGTCTTTATTCAAATCCATAACATGGGCTAAGAAAGCTTGACAACCGTTTTTCAATAAACGAATAGCTTTATGACTAGATATGACAGTGATTGATTTTAATGGTTTAGTTGTTTGAATTCGTACAACAGGTTGGTTAGGAATATGAAAACTTACAACCTTACGAAAACAATCAATTTTGGCATGATGAGTAGTTAGCCAATCAATCCTTAAAATCACATCAAAAGCAAGTATCTTTAAAGAGATAATGTCAACAGGTAATGTGATGGTGCCAACTTGGATCAAACAAGATTTATAAACAGTGGATGTGATGAAAGTTTTGTTAGAGTTTATGCCCTAGAGGCCAATTATTTGATATAATTTCTTAACGTTTTGATATTATATTTGATTGAATAAATGAATGTTTTTATTATGGTTTTATTTACTTGCGTTATATAAATGTTAAAATAAAAAAATCCTTAGAATAGTGATACAAATTATATAGTTTCAAGTATGTGACTTGAACATGAGATTATATAATTATAATTAGTATCATTGTTCTTAAATGTCCTAATTGAGTATCATTGTTGATGGGACAACAATGATGCATTGAGACTAGTATGTGGATTGTTGATGACCAAATCTCATTGGTCATAAAATATATGAGATATTAAGTCGATGCATAGAGTACGTATTGAAAACGATGTATTGGATAGACCCACCATGAGAATTCTATGTGGAGCATTATGCGAAGTGTCATTAACAATTCTCATAGTGACAATGATGTAATGGTCTTCAATTGAAATCACTATATTACTACACGGAATTTATGTACTTTGATATCATCAAATGCCACCTTTAATAGGATGGACTATAAAGGTGATTATTGGGTACAACAAAAATCGTGTGAGGAATATGAGTGATCTAGATGGAATTTAACCTTTCTATATATTAGGGATGATATCCATAGGCCTCTTGATTGAGTAGGACTATGAAATGCATGGCCATGCTCAAATAGTGATTTGTTTCATATATATACACTCATTGATCAAGAAAAACTCAGATTAAATTATGAAGAGTATATTACATTCCATGACTCGAGTTTAATCTAGGATATTTAGGTTAAAAGGATTAAATTACATTGAAACATTGGTCACGAAAAGGTTGCATCGAATCATCTATCTTATTATTACTTGGGTAGCGAGTGATGCATTACTAGAATCGCTCTTTGTTTATAATTTTATAATCTGATTTTAAAATTATTGCCAACGTAATAATAACCTATAAGGTCACACTTACGAGCGTTATTAAAGGGAATTAATTTAAATTGTAAAGATTTAAATATATCAATATAATTGATAGTATTTAAATCGTAATTTAAATTAAAAGGATGATTTATATATATATATATATATATATATATATATATATAAATTGATTTTATTTTAATTAGATTAGGGTTTTGTTTAATTTTGTTTTATTGCTATATATATGATATATCGGCATATTAGGCGGAGTTAATCAAAAAAAAAAAACCCTGGCCGCTTCTTAGAGAGAGACTAGAAAAATAGAAAATCCATTCCTTTTGGTGGCTAATACTGTGATTCCTTCTTGATGAGATCGTAGGGACGATTAAATGTGAAAGCGTTAAAGTGTGATATCGTAGTAGAGTCAATTCGCGTTTGAATTGCGTTGGAGATTCGACCGCATCGATTCAATGAAATAATCGGTATAATTTCTAAACCCTTTGGATTAATTTACATTTCGCATGGATCTGTTTTTTGGGTTTGAAATTCACGGGTTTCAAACCTCTCGAAACATCCGCGTCATCGTTCCTCATTCTACACCAAATGAGGTGCAAACACGGATAACTCTCGCAAACTTTGCCTCGTCTTCGGGACAACCGTCATGTTATTTTGTTCCGGTCTAATGAACTCCACTTCCTTCGTATGGCCGGATACTTTCGGGAAAGTACTTTTCATTGAAAAAGTTTAAAACGTCTCCCAAGACATGCTAAGTGCGAATTTGGATGGGTACGCTTCACCGATTCCACCGAAGAATCTGCCTCTCATTACGAACATAAAAGTGGCGAATGGAACCTTTTGTTCCTCGTGCATCCCAAGACATCGAATATCTTGGTAATTTGTTTGACCCACGTCTTCACCTTAATCGGATCCGGCTTTCCCCATAATTCTGGTGGTCCCAACTCTTTGAACTGCTTGGCTGTAATAAACAGTGCGTTGTTATCATTTCCACTGTAATTTGTACACGAGTCTCCTAAATCGATTTTGCATGAAGCGCAAAAAAGCTTCTAAACATCCGTCATTCATCATACATTCGATTGGTGTTGTTTCATGGGAGGAACATTGCCAAGACATGTTGCACGTTCTCCTCATTGGTGAGCAAAGGTGTCTCCACGGTCTCATTTACTCCATTATTAACATTCTCAGTCGACATTCTCAAATACTGCCATAAAATAAGGGTTAATTAAGGAAATTAACATATCACATAATATCCCTATATACTGACCAACTAACAAATAAGCTTAGGTAAGACATACTAGCGAAGGATTTAATCGTCTCTCCCCTCCTAGTTCTATTCCTCGATCTCCGCCAGAGATCATATCCCTAAGCTCTGATACCAACTGTGACGCCCCCAAAATAGGTATACATCACCAATTTTGAGTCGTTAATAACATGGTACAGAAACAACTATAACTTTATTAATACAACATGAAAACTGTGAGTTTAAATACAAATATTGTCATCTAGACAATATTCACACCCAAATAAGTCCTTATTATAATTATTGGTATATTATTTTATAAAAATGGTGAGGACTACTAAAATAACTTTCTAGAATCAACATTCCACACCCCGACTAGAACTCGCTACATTCTCGCCTCCTGAGAAGAAAAATGGAACAAAATGGAAAATGGTGAGCTCAACTAGCCCAGAAAAGAATATTATGACTAAGATAATATAGAACAAATTATTGTTAGTCTTGATAGGAAAAATCGATAAAATACAATGAACAACAAGTTTTGGATCAATATTCGCATGTGAAATAATAATTCATAGAAGAGTTACGTAGAGAATGAAATCTACTTTTATCTATGAATTTAAAAGTCCATCATCAATATTATATCCTATAACATCAATCAATATTCATCTTGAACCAAATATTCATCTTTGCACTACTGAGCAAAGATATTCATCGATTGGTCATGTTAAATCTCAACACTGTACATCTTTTGCACTACTGGCCAAAGATATTCATCAAAAATTCATTCATCTTTGCACTACTGAGCCAAAGATATTGAGAATACCATCATTTAGGATGAGGATGATGAAAAATATTTTAAAGAAAAGCGAATCCGATTGAAACAAAAGAGCAAATATTAAGGATTCGTACTTTAAGCGATCCAAGTTCAAAATACTTCATTAATAATCATAGTGAAGTAAAATTCAAGAATGATCAAAACATGGATACAATCAAAGCTAGTATCCATAATAGATATTTTTGGACAAAAAACAAAATTTAATTTTCACGTGGGAAGGTCAGATTATACGTGAATAATGATTATACGTATCGTGAATAGTAACCGACACTAAAAGACAAGAATTTTACAAGAAAAATCTTACCAATAATCCCAGTATAATGATATTAGAAGAAATAATATCATTTAAAAAAATAATATCCACTTACCTTGAAAAGATCGTACTTACAATTTGGAATCTGGGATATAGTGCTAAAGGAACTTTGCAGTATAAAGCAACACTCAAAGTATCAAAATACTCACAAGAATAAACTCGATAATAGAGAGAGAAAACTTGATTTCTGGTGTGATTTTTTAATTTAACCTAAGCACCCTATTTATAGGAAAATGCTTAGAACACCAAAGCAGAAAATTTAATAAAATATTATTATTAATAACAAAATTCATACGCATCCTTTGAAATCAGATTTCCCACATGCCCACCTTCTAGAAAAAGTAAGAATTTTATAAAATAAATAATTAAAACTTTCAAAAATCAATTATTTCGGAACTTCGGAACTTCAATAATTCATAATAAATAGCCCTTTTTTCAGAAAAATTCGAACCACGTGTCTTTTCTATAGGAAATTCTATTATCTACAACTTTACAGAAGAAAATTTTTCTAAATTCCAAACAGAAATTGACCGAATCTACAAACGGGTGATTTTACAGGCTATAATCAAATTTCAGTCAAGAAATGGGGTTCACAAACATGAAAAACATGTTTTAAACAATTATTGCAACAAAAATACTCTTCCTCCTCATTTATTCATATATCCCACATTCATTGTAAAAATATCACCATTATTATATTATTAAAATATAATAACATATTTAAATGAATTATTTTATCGAGAAAAGATAAAATATCAATTTTTCAACAATTGTCGCATTAAAAATTTTCTTCATCTATATCCACATAAAATGAATATTTTTCTTATCATATAAATCAATAATTAATTATTCACAAATAATATTCTGAATCACAATATCACAACCGGGAAGTTCACAGAAAGAGGGGCTTTCCAATAAAGGATTTCTCCTTCTTGTGTATGATTTGGTGACAAAACCTCTCATTGAGCGAACTTTCTAGACATTGCCAATAATGTTATCTAATAATATTATTCAAATAATATGAATTATTAATCGATAATGAAAATATCGTGTATTGACAATTATTGAAACAACAATAATATAAAATATCAACGTAGCAATTATTGAATCAATAAAATAAAATATTGAATTAATTCATCGTAACAATTATTGAGTAGTGCCTTCTACGTAAGAATCAATAATTGGTGCAATACCGTAAGTTCTTCGTGTTTTAACCAATTACGGGTATTCCAACGGTGATAACGGTAATAACTACTGTAGTTATTTATAAACAACTTATACTTTGTCGTTTTCTTTATCCAATCGCTTTTCATTATGGGGCCCACCGCAAATTTCGCGCGTAAATACGAATATTCCCCGACAAACGGTAAGAATATTTCACGACCAAACGAATATTCTCCGATAAAATGAATATTTTATAACCACTTGCATATTTGAAATATTTACGCATTTTATCCATAACTAACCACATTAATCAAATCAACCCTTACTATTTCAAAATAATAAATAGAGAAAATTTAATTTTATTTATAATAAATTTGAGGGTCTTCTGAAACACCCAAAGTGTTAAAAGTACATGATTATGCGTGGTTCGTAGTAGTATTAGCGGTATTGATTATTATTATGCTTTACGTGAGAAGTCACTCAATTTTGTTCAATTATCGCTTCTTGAGAATTGTTGCGTAGTATCTCACGTTAATTGATTCAATTATTGTTGATATTTTATATTGAGATGACGAAGTTATTAATATTATTATTTGCAATATTAACGATGTCTAGAAGTTCTGCCAAGGAGAGGTTTGTTCACCTAATTGCGCACTAATAGGGAGAAATCCTTATTGAAAATCCCCTTCTTTCCTGGGAACGACCTAGTCGATTAATAGTGTGAATAATAATAATGATGATGAAGTTTTGTTTTATTAGTATTATAAATGTAATAAAATAGTAAAATCTTTTTATATAAAACAGAATACTTTTATAAAGTTATTCGTTTTATTAAACAATAATTAGAACATATTATATTTTATTATGCATAGTGTTTTTGCATAGTGCGATATAGTGTTTCAGATAGTAAAATCTTTTTAAAAGTTATTCGTTTTATTAGATTATAAATAGAATATATTATATTTTATTATAAACCAATCTGAATGATTCGTTTAAAGTAAATCGATCCGGACCGTTCATGGATTAATTCTTATTCAGGTCCATTCTTCTATAAATAGAAGCTCATTCCTTCCTTATTTTTACGAATTCAATCGAAACTCTAGAGAAAGCGTAGAGAGAATTATTCTTCTACCTTGAAAGCGTATTTATTTAGCATTTAAGAAAGCTTTTGGCGTGGTGCAAGTTTCTTCAAGTATATCCTCGCCTCTACAAATCAGTACTCTTCTTTATAAGGTAAGGGGTATTATTTTTTTCATATTCATGAAGAGAACTTCATTATTCCATTATTTATTATTACATTGGAATAACTTTGTATCTGTGATCTACCCTATACTTGGTGAAATTCTTACATTATTCCATTATTTATTATTCTCTTTGGGATAACGTGTACACGCGAAATCTCGCATACATGGTGAAATTCTGTTATTATTCCATTCTTCATTATTACATTTGGAATATCACATGCATGCGTTTTATCTGGGACTGGTTTAATCTTTATTATTACATTGGAATATCACATGCATGCGTTTCATGGGACACGATTTAGATTATTTATTATTACATTGGAATAACTTTATACATCTGATATCGCATGCATATTGAATTCTTATATCATTATCATCATCCTCATTGTTTATATTTTGTTGAAAGTCATACATGGCGCTGTAGTGCGTAGATGGACTTGGTATGATTATAATGGGGATTATCGATTGTAATCATGGTAAGTAATGTTACAAATGATGTGGTAAAAAGTCCTCATTTTGGCAGTAGTGCATTGATGGATGAGTTGTTGGCATGATCGTGATCATTAATGAATACCTGAAATATCCTTGCGACGTAGTGCGTGGATAAATTGTGGTTGTGATATCTTAATGAATATCATGGTAGTAGTGCGGGGATGATGTGGATTATTTATAAAAGGTGAGTCCCCGTGATAAAAGTGATGAAAACCTTTTAAATCATAAAAGATAATAGATTTTATTCTCTACTTGATTTCTTTTAATGGATTCGTGTTCACGCTATGATTAAACTTGATGTCTATTGTATTTTATCGGTTTAACATTGTTGAAGACTAATGATAATTTATTACGCATTATCTTAGTCATAATATTTCTTCTTATCTTAGATTGAGCTCACCCTTTCTTTCACCGTTTCTCAGAAACGGAAATGAGAAGCGTGGCAAGGAACTAGTCGAGGGAGCGGGTGAGGTCCAGGATGATAGTATTAGTAGTCCTCACTATTACGTTAAAATAGTGTGACAATAAATATAATGAGGACTTATTCGAGAGTGGATATTATCAGAAGACAATGTTTGTATTAAAACTTCTGACTTTTCTTGTTGTATATTAAAGATTGTATTTGTATTTTGTATCAATGTATTTGATTTAATTCGGAATAGGCGATGTATACCTATTTTGGGGGCGTCACAGAACCACTGCATATTTTTTATAATATGGGTTTCCTAACTTCAATCGGAATAATCCTCAGTCTGAACCAACCTTTTCTTAAAACCAGCTTGCGTTGACGGTCCGTGACCTCATTTAAGCAATTTTAATCTGCCTTTTTCACAATTGTTATAAGTGCCATTTCATCCGTCTCAATTCTTGTTACTCTTTACACTTTCTTTTATCTATTTAATTACTTAAATTAAAATTGGTGTGATTTATTTAATTTTTAAAATATTAAATATTATAATAATATTTTAAAGTTAATTTAAAATATTTTTGAACCCTAAAGTAATTTAACTATTCATTTAATTTTAGTCCGTTTAATAGCATATATTTTTAAATTTTATTGAAAAATTAGTAATTATATAATTTAGTGTTACATAATTATTAGTAAATTATATCAATTTAAGTTTCAATTTTGTCAAATAAACTACCAAAAATAAATAATACTACTACTGCTAATAATAATATATTATAATTTAATTTATTAATTTCATCACTGTACATAAAAGCCTGTAGAGTAGTAATGTACTCCTGGTGTCGTGGTACAGGCTGGTACTAGTTGAAAGCCCAGCGTTGCTTGTTCTGATCAGAAAATTTTTAACAGTTGGGATCTGATCTCATCTCAACATTCAACCCTAACTAAAGACGGAGAATATAAGTAGCAAAGATGAGCGTAATCGACATTCTGACTAGAGTGGACGCGATCTGCAAGAAATACGACAAATATGACATAGATAAGCAGAAGGATCTCAATGTCTCCGGCGACGATGCCTTTGCTCGTCTTTACGCCGATGTCGAGTCCGACATTGAGGCCGCTCTTCAGGTATGTATAATCCTTGATCTCAATTTTTAAAGTCCCAGGGTTTCGGTTTTGCCGTTATAATTGAAGTTTGTGAAAACTGGTTCCGCAGAAAGCCGAGACAGCTTCGAATGGAAAAAATAGAGCTTCTGTAGTTGCAATTAACGCCGAGATTCGTCGCACCAAGGCTCGGTTGCTTGATGAAGTCCCTAAATTGCAGAGACTGGCATTAAAGAAGGTTTAATTGCAACAAATTTCTGTTTATTTTGATTAGGTTGTGCGTGTGTAATAGTTAGTGGGGTAATGTGTTTTGAATTGCTTTAACTGGATGGAAATTTGAAATTTCTGATCTATGGTGCGTTTACTGCATTTTATGGTGATGTGTGAGATTGTAACTATTATTATTTTAATTATTTCCACCCGTATTAGCTATCTGATATTTATATTTCTTATTAGGAAGTTTAAATATGGGATCCTGAGAATAGGGTGTCAATAGTTTTGAGGGGTCAAAAAGGGTAAAGTATTGAAGATTCAATAGTTAAGGATTCAGGAGAATTTCCTCTGATCGACACTTATGCTATCTAATATATCCCTATCAGCAATTCGTATACCTTCTACCTTCTTCTGTTTGAATTGGACACGTCCATCCTGTTTCTTTATCATTGTTTCCAACTATTGCGTTTTGTTCTTGGTCATGCAATTTTCTACCTTCTGTTTCTGCTGTTTCTTACTGTAATTGTTGCCCTAGCTTGATAAACAGTTAACCATGTCTGTCTGCCTTCTGCATTTACAATTTATTCTACAAACAGGTTAAAGGGCTTTCACCTGAAGAATTTGCTGCCGAAATGATTTGGCTCTTGCACTGCCAGAAAGGATTCAAGCTATACCAGATGGGACTCCAGCTGCACCCAAACAAGCTGGTGGCTGGGCAGCTTCAGCTTCTCGTTACAGAAATCAAATTTGATTCAGGTAATTGGTTGCTATCACTTGGCTCGTGAAGTATACGTAACGAGACATTAGAGCAACGGCTTTCACGCAGCTCAATCCGTTGCTTGTTACCCTTTCTCTAAGAATAGGAACAGCTTTGAAGCTGGCTACTATACTAGTTGTAGTTGTAGTTGTAGGGCGCTCTATTGTAGGGCGCTAGTGCTTGACTAATAGAATATCAAGTAAAGGGGACTCTATCATGATCTTACGAATTTAAAGATCTAAAAATGGAAGAACGCGCTCTTATGCTCTCCCCTATCTCTAAAGGGGCGTAAGTCCTTCACTCGCTAGGGGATGGGATTCATTCTCTTGCATTACTGCTAGCACTACAAAAGCTACGGTCTTAAATTGATAATGTTCTTTATACGAAATTTTAATTTCTGGCAAGGTTCAATAAATTGGTTATTCACTCGTGTATTTTTTTGAATGATAGATGGACGTTTTGACAATGAATACTTCCAGCAAACTGAAGAGTCGGATCAATTTAGGGGCGAGTATGAAATGCGTAAAATGAAGCAGGCATGTGCTTTTGGAATTCTATATTTAATGTTGTACATGGACTTGTTTTCATTGTATTAAAGAAGCATATCTTTTGTATTTTTAATATCTTTGTTAACACAGGACGAAGGTTTGGAAATGATAGCAGAAGGTTTGGACACACTGAAAAACATGGCCCATGATATGAATGAGGTTTGATGCCTTGTGCTTTATTATCTATTGCTTTTTATTAGCAATTTTTTTAATTTACAATACTACATAACATTGCAGGAATTGGACAGGCAAGTTCCTTTGATGGATGAGATTGACACTAAGGTTAATCTACTTTCCTAAACTTCTAATTTTGAACCTATTAGATTTTGAAGTTACTCACGAAGTTATTATTCGCAACTCACAGGTGGACAAGGCGACATCTGACCTTAAAAATACCAATGTTAGACTCAAAGACACTGTTAACCAGGTGATGAGCTGCAAATATATAAATGTCAAATTATTTGTATTTATATTTCCAGCTGTACTCTGCTGTATAATTTGCTTTAAGGATCTAATGAATTTCTGTTTTTGCTCCAGCTGAGGTCGAGTCGAAATTTCTGTATTGATATTATTTTGTTGTGTATAATTTTGGGTATTGCAGCCTATCTTTACAAGTAAGCACTTTGTCTTGTTTTTTGATTTGAGTTTTCTTTCTTGATATCCCCTGCTTAATGTCAGGTCTGATAATAATTGGAAGCATAGTATTTAACTAGCAATCTAGAAGATAACTAAATTCTTGTTTGTTATGATAGTCTTCATGTTAGCTTAGTTTCAGATTTGAATCTCTAAAAATTACTGTCTTTTAACATTTGATACCATGAGATCAACGTTAACTGTGGATCTTCATTTTGATGAGTGTTTACTTGCAGTGTATTGAAGAAATGAACTGATATGAAGAGCTGTTGGATCTGTGCTTGTATGATATTGGCTTTATCTGATTGAGTGCTATGTTCTTGTTTTAGATCCCATTTGCTTTAATACTTGTATGTCTTTTCTTGAAATTCAGAAACCTATTTCTGTATCTTGAACTACAAATTTGGATAAAGAGTATCTGTTTTGATATATTATTTATTGAAGCTCTTTCATCTTAAGTTAATGTTTATATGATCCATATTTTGACTTCTTTTAGCTCCCCAAGGCTATGAAAACCAGTCATGTTACGAATGTAACAATTGAATCCAGAAGATATAATAGCTGAACGGATAGTGGCATTAGGCAGATGAACATGGTTAACTTTATGAACATCAATCTTGAATCCCAATGATGGTGGAAATTCTTGATGTCTAATTGAAAAAAAATTTGGTAAGCAACATGTTAGATCTCATTTGCTATTTGACTTTTTGTATTTCATTTCGTAAAATTTGGAAATCTACTTCTATAACTTACTATGAATATTGATAAAATGTATCTGTTTCAATACGTTATAATGTTGAAGTTCTTGCTTCTGCTTCAGATGGTGTTTATATGATTCATATCTGAGCTTCCATGTCTATGAGAACTAGTGCTGGTACATGTGTTGTTACGACAACCTCATTCAGCATCTACTACCCTAAGGATTTATATGTTTATACAACCTTGATTCTCCAAATTCACATATATATAGACACACCCAACAAGAGAAGCATGCAATCCCTCACTTCACATATGGGAGCGAGTGCTGCAGTAGAGATGTATTATTCTTCCACAATCAGCACATGTTACTCTAGTGGCAGTCGATTCTACTTCATTTATAAAGATGAACTCTAGCTATTTAATCACACTAGTATCCATACTTGCCATGGATCATGGAACCTATGGTCTCGTCACCACATTGTCCTTCACATGCTTATATAGCTCCTCCAAGCACTTTTATCTACATACCCATTCTTAACACAAGATTTCCTAGATTCTCTCTCTCTCTCTCTCTCTCTCTATATATATATATATATATATATATATATATATATGTGTGTGTGTGTGTGTGTGTGTATGTGCGCACTCACGTTTGCATTGGTTCCTATCCCTTTTATCCCTTTTATGCATTGGCCGTATCATATTATGCGAAAATCATGTGATTAAGACCTTGATATTGCATGATAGAACTCTATTGATCGTCATTGAGATTGTTGCTTTCACACTGGCCTGACCTGTAGAATTTCATGTTGGTGGTGATATTGCTTGGGGATCGTACATCCTCTTGATTTTCCCTGTTAAGCTAGCTTTTCGTTGGGTTGAATGGAATTCTCTAGCAGATTTATGATCCCAACAACCTTTCTCTGCCTTTTAGTTAAAGAAACTTGAAAATTCTCTCCATTGAAATAGTTGTCATGGACTGGAGTTGAAGTTTCGCTGCTTTCTAAGCTAAAGCTAGAAAGTGCGCCCATGCAAGGAAAATTTAACCGAGGCAAAAAGAAAAGGCAACATGGGGGCGATCTTTGAATAGAGAACCTCTTACCTTTCCAAGATCTTGGTTTGTATTTTTAGAGCTTAGCTTGTCTACTCTTGGAAAGTAATCATCTTGAAGACTATGTTGATCTTCCCCATTATTCAGCTTGGGGCGCTGCTTTTCTGATCAAGTCGACAGAGTACCCAATTATTCCTTGATCGATTCTTGTTTGTCATTTCTTAAAATTTGGAAATCAACTTCTGTAACTTGCTAACACACGCACGTAGACGTAAATTGAAGGTTAAGCCATCAATTTTTGTGAATACTAGCGTGAATAGTTTACCCTTATCGTCCTTTTTCCTGGTGGAAGTACATATTGTCGTCTCAGGCAATCTGTATTCGTGCATGATCCAATCTGTTTAACTCCTCCTGGTGGGTGTGTCCCTTGTAGAAAACTAGACCTTTGTTGAATCCCAATAATCAATCGCTCCGTGTGAACTGAACTGAACTGAAAACCGGATGATCTGTTCCAGTATCCTGAAGCTGCCATTTTATTCTATTAGGTTCGGGTACTTGCTATCTAGCTATCCCTTGTAGTGAAGAAAAACCATTCTTCCTTGCCAAACATAGCTAGCTTTCTCTGTTTAAGAAAAAAGAAGGGCAGCTTTTTTAGCTTACTAAATGAAATTCGAGTTTTAAGGGTGCAACACATCCTTGGTAGCTCCATGGATAAAGTAGTACTTGAGACATAAGAGATGCTGGAAGAGGATTTGAAGTTGCTTTGTTTTGAATTCGACTTTCCCTCGATGGAATAAAACATTGCCCTTTGTAGATGGAGAGGAATTAAACTAGGTACTAGTAAGTATGATTAGCAGCGAATAATGAGCAGTAAAGTTGTACATATTATTATATATTTTCTCCGTTCCTTAATATAAGTCATTTTAGAAAAATATTTTTGTTCCTAAATATAAGTCGTTTGAGAATTTCAAGTAAGATTAATTGCTTAGTTTTAATATTACCCAAAGTAATAAATATAAGCTATGGTTTCTCTCATTTATTTTTCGCTTCGATAAATAACATTCTTTTTTCAATCTGAGACAATATAGACAATTGATAGTATATTTAAGGTTTCAATCATTTCTTTATCTTTGTCTTGTGACTTTAAAACGACTTATATTTATGAACGGAGTTGGTATCTATCATAGCTAGCTTATGTAGATATGATTTCTGATGCATGCATAAAAACGCCTTTGAGTTTTTAAGGAATTAAACTGGAAACCAACTCTTTGTCCAGTCTCAAATACTTTTTCTTAAGGGACCTAAACCTTTCACAAGTCATGATCGCTGTGTCGCCATAAGGAATATGATGCTACCAAATGGTTGAGAAAAGGAAGAACCATACAAGAAATTCCGTAGCTTGGATCCTTTTGGAGTTTTACCCTATAATATAATATATTTAAATCTGTTTACAATAATATTTAAACTATTTTTATTACTTATTTTGTTTTCGGGGCCGAGACAAGGTTGATGTGGTGGTAGAGACGTATGAACATACAGATTGTAGTTGAGGAAAAATCCTGTTTGAGAATACCTACCTACCTCCACAGCTTCACAAATCCGGAAACTAAATATCAGGAAATATATATATATATATATATATATATACCAGTGTTTGGATTTATTCTTTCCGTGCCTTTTCAAAACTTCCAAAAAAAAACATACATAATGCAGTGGGACATGATTATCCTGATTTCATTTAGCTGCTACCTGATGTTTTTTCTCCTTGGAACTCTCTTTCTTGCTTGTCTCTCTCTCTCTCTCTCTCTCTCTCTCTCTCTCTCATTCAACATTATTGTGTGCCCATCATCATCCCTTTGGCAGTAGGTGTTAGCAGCCATCATTGGCCGAGTGTTTATGACAAGTAGTAGGAGTATCTAGCCAAACCATTACTAGCATAGTACTGGTAGTATATACACATGACATAGTATTAATCCTCATGATTTGTTGAGAAAGTCCATAAATGACGGCATAGCAATTAATGGGTTTTTGGGACACTAACACATAAATGCATGGTTGGTTGGTTGGAGTATTGCGTGCACTTGTGATAGCAAATATATATTACTATCTGTTAGTATTTTTGAAATTATTTTCAATAATTGCACCCGACTGAGTGAGTGAGAAATACTAATGTAGAAAAAGGTTTTGGAATTGAATGATTATACTTGGGTGCAAAACTAACTTGCTTTAAAGACTACTAACAGGGAGGGAGGGAGGCATGCTACAATTAAATTAATAATTGATGATCGTGTAATTTGATTCTGTCTGTAAATAAAATAAAAGCATACGCATATGCATATGTAGCTAATTGTGCCAAGACAAAATATGAATCGACTTCTGTTTTCATACATCTGGAAACAGACAGGTATATTGTAGTAAATTTTAGGGGAGGGGGGAGGGGGGGAATTTTAAAATAATTTCAAGATGAAATTTAGATTGCTCTTGCTCATTAAATTTTATTATTCCTGATCAACTATCAAATCATTTATTGGGTGAAAAGAAGAGTTGAGTCAAATAGTACTATATGTCTATATCCCTAAGGTTTGGTTTTAACGTAAATTTTGATTTTTTTAATATCCTTAAATAATGGAATAGTACGTAAAAAATAAGAAATACATATATATCATCATGTCCCCAAAATAGATAATGTAGGGTTTGAACCATTTTTATACTGCTATCAAGTTTGTTATACTAGCACTAGCACTAGCACTAGCACAACAATGGTAAGCAAGCAATAATAATCAAATTTTATTTGTGTGGAGTATAATTTAAGAAAATGATATTTATTTTTTGATATTTTTATGTACAGTATTAACTATATATATATAAAAAAAAAACAACTAAAACCGCATGTATATTATATATGGACACGTGCGCCAATCTTGGGGAGTAGCATTGGATCCTATTTCGACAGCCCCATGTGTGGGCTATAGTCCCAAGGATAAACTAAGTAGTACTCCCTTTGTTTCTTTAATAGTAGTATAGATTATTTTAGACACGTGCACAAAAATCGAGGAGTAATTGTTTTCCCATGAATACGTACTTACTAGGAGTATTAATTAATTTATTAACTATTTCTCGGTTAATGTATATTTTGTTTTGTATTTAAAAAAGAGAATTAACCAACGTTTATTTTGCTCAACTCAACTTTGATTGCAAATGTTAACAGCTCGCTTTACCAAGTTTTTGTGTTGTTCAAGCTGGTTTGTTATCTGCAATACCATCCATCGAAAAGTTAACTTTTTTCATGATTTATTTGTTTATTATACGAATCCAATAATTAACTGGATATATATATATATATATATATATATATATATTTATTTATCTTATGTGAACCAAAATTGCAAGAAATAAATATGTCCTTAAGACAATTATGCCCTTCTTATTGGTACTTAAACACTTGTCTCCAAGATACGATGACAACATGTGTTATAACATAACTACAAATAACACACAAATGAACTAAATAAATGCTCTAAACTCTCTCAAAGTGAACTATGGATTTCTAAAGAAATGAAGACTTGAATGACTAGAATGCTTGATACTTGGATGAATTGAATGATTTAGATGGTTGCCCCCTAGGCCATTTATAGAAGAGTTTAGTGACCCATCATATAGGACACAACCCTTCCAAACCAAATGGACATCAGTGAAATGGTGTGAAGAAAGGTATAACAGAACGACGCTTCCGTTCGAGAGATAATTGTTGGAATATTTTATTCCTTATGTGGCCTTTATTATTTATGTAATTATTGGGCTTACATGTTGTATTAATTTAATCACTTTATTTATGGGTTTGGTAATTAATTATGTGGCATGTAAATAATATTCTTAATAGTATTTGGCATAATGGGCCCTAGGGTTTCATAATCTTGATGGACGATTTTGACCCTTAACTATTCTATAAATAAAACAGTTAGGGTTTGGTCCCAATTGTCGTCTCAAGAATTTTATACACACCTATACATCCATCATAAGATTGAGAGGCAATTGAAGACCTTCACCTTTAAGCACATCGGAAGCGTGATACATACATGATGGTTTCTTTTAATTCATGTAAGTACTTAATATTATTATTATTGATTTGATTTTATTCTATGCGATAACACGTTCCTTTATAATTTGTTCAACATTTGGTATCACAGCATGGTTACGCTATTGTATAAAATAAATTAATTACGTTGTTATGCTATAATTTTAATTCCGCATAATCTCTTTATTGGTATAATATAGAATTATTCGATATGTTAAGGAATTTCTGAAAATAATTTTTCCGAAAAGTGACTTGTTTAGTAGGTTGAAAAGCAATTAATCAATCTTAATGTTCCTGTATACATCATATATATGGCAAACAGAATGTGAACCAAATTAATACATCATACTGATTACCTTCAGTATGAATCCATCATTGACAACAACTGCATATATAATTTCTTATGCAGTACGCTAATATATATGTATATATATATATTGCATGGATTAGGATCCTTCGTAAAATTCACCCTTATGCTTCCATTTTCCTTTAATCAATTCATGAAACATCATACATATATATAGTTGTAATTTATTTAAAATACGTTAATTATATATGGGTTATTATATAAGTTTAATAGTGAATATATATTGTTTATAATGTTATGCGTGAATAAGAACATGAATATTAAAACAATATATGTTAAATTTATTATTTATTATGTTTAGATAATATTATGATATTCTTATGCCTCATGTATTATTATGTTAAAATTAACGTGATTATTTTATAATAAATTCATGTTCATAATTATATATTTTAATTTAAAAATTTTGAACATGATGTGATATATTATTAGGGCTTTTAAGTTGTTACATGTAAATTTTAAATAATGTTAATTTTCAAACTTGATTAATATGTTTAAAGAAAATTGAGTTTGATAATAATAATTTACATGTATCGTGACTCTTTTATTGTTAAAATTAATAATCAATTGACGGAGGGTTATTAATTGAAACAATTAAAGATTAAGAAAAATCGCATAATGTTACATTTAATAAATAAATATTTTAATTTTACCCAACGGAAAATTAGAATTAGAATTTATTAAATGGAATTTTATTGCATAAGTAACATGTTTATTTTGTTTTTACCTTGATGGTGATGCGTGGATAAATGTGTTTTGCATTATTTTATGGGGATGTTATTAGTATATTATTAATTGGACCAGCGAAAAATTAATAATTATGCACCAACATCTCATTAAAATCTCTATTTTTGGGTGTTGTAAATAGATTTTATATAACTAGCTGCTTGCCTACTGAGTTGGATTTTTATTATGATTAATTATTAATTATTGTTGTACATTGTGGATTTCTTTTAGTTTTTTGTAAGCATGCTTATGAGCTTGATTGTATTTCGGCATTGACTCAACTAGTATTTACGGGTATCTCTGGAATTGAAGCCTTGAATGGAACTAATTTTTTCTTTGTTTGGAAAAAGTAAGTGAAAATTGTTCTCGGCGTTATGGATTTGGACTATGCATTACGAGTTGATCCTCTTCTCCACTTTGAGATCAAGCTCGATTGAGCAAAAAAATCTATTTATGAAAAGTGGGAGCGATCAATAGCATGTCCACTTATGATTATGAAAAACTACTATCACGGTGACCGTTCGAGGAGCCATTTCGACTCGAGAATGCTAAAAAGTACTTAACTTTAGATCGAGGAACAATTTAAGGGTTCTTCTAAAACTCGTACAAGTACCCTTATTTTGAAAATGCTCACTTACTAGCGGTATGATGGGGTTAGTGGAGTCTTGTGAGCACATTATGATGATGAGCGACATGGCCTTTAAATTAAAGGGTATGGACATGGCGATTTTTGAGGGTTTTCTTGTTCACTTCATTATGACTTCTCTTCTGCTGCAGTTTGATCCATTTAAGATCAATTATAACATGAGAAAGAAAAATGGAAGATGAAGCGAGTTAATTGCCGTATGTGCGTCGAAGAAGAAGAAAGGCTTAAGATTGAAAAACCTAATGTTGCTCATTTGACTACCACGATCTCATAAGAAGAAGGCTATATAAAAATGGCAAAGGTTTTAAGAATAAGGATAAGCAAATTTCTACCAAAACAAATAAGGCAAATTATTAGAATGTAACAACTCGAGAGGCGAGGTCTAAATGTCACTTACGTAAGAAAAAGGACATATTAGGAAAGAATGCCCTAAATTAAGAGAATGGCTTGAAAAGAAAGGTATATCGTCCTTGATTATGTAACTTATGAATCCTTTCTAATTGATGTTCCTTCTAATACATGGTGGCTTGACCTTTGGTCTTTATGGTTCACATTACTAATTCATTGCATGGATTCCTTCAAAAGAAGACACTCAAAGGGGAAAGAACCATTAAAGTTGGCAATGGAGAGTCTATACAAGTTAAAGTTGTAGGAACTCTTCCTTTAGTTTTGGAGAGTGGTTTCACCTTGTATTTATATGATACTCTTTATGTTCCCGGTATGACCACGAATTTAATTTACGTATCTAAACTTGGCGTTGATGGATTTTTCGTTTAAGTTTGGGAATAATAAAATAATTATTTATCATTACTCTCGTGTTATTGGTTACGGCTCTTTAGAGGAAACCTCTATAAGATAAATTTGGATAATGTCTTTCTTTGAATCCTTGTTAACAATGAATGTGATGAAAATACCTCTAAAAGTGGAAATAAGAAAACTAGATAATGAGAATTCTTCAAAATTGTGGCATAAGCGCTTAGGCCGTATTTCAAAAGACAGAATCTGACGTCTTGTAAAGGATGGAATTCTTCATTCACTAGATTTTTACGATCTTGACCATTGTATTGAATGTATAAAGGAAAATTTGTGAAAGGTAATAAGAAAAAAGAGCTGACTAGAAGTAGTGCACTTCTTGAGGTGATTCACTGCGATATATGTGGACCATTTTCTCAGGAATTGGTGGACATAAATCTTTCATTACGTTCATTGATGACTATTCTCGTTATACTTATGTACTACTGATTAATGAAAAATCTGAATCACTAAATATGTTTAAAGTTTTTTTTCAAAAATTTGAAGTTGAAAATCAACTTTGAAAGAAAAATTAAAGTAGTGAGATCGGATAGAAGCGGAGAGTATTATGGTAAAACACTCGATCTGGTCGTAGTCTGGCCCATTTGCCTTATTTTGTCAAGAAAATGGAATCGTCACTCCTCGATATATCTGATACTGGTACCATTGCATGAATGGAATGTGTAGTGAGAGATGAAATCGTACCCTTATGGATATAGTGCGTAGTATGTTATGCAATTCTAGCTTTTACTGTATATTTTTGTGAATTTGAGGCATTAAAGGCAATTTATTCATATTTTAAATCGGGTTCTAGCAAATTGTCCCCTAACACTCCTTATGAAATTTGGGACGGTAGGAAACCTAGTTTAAAATACTTACTAGGTGTAATGGGTTGTCGGTAAGTAGAGGCTAAGATTTTAATCCACAAATAAAGAAACTTGACTCTAAAACCATTAGTTGTCATTTCATTGGATATCTGAGAGATCTAAGGGTTTTTGATTTTCTTTGTCCCTCTCGTACCACTAGAATTGTTGAGACTAGGCATGCGAGTTTTTAGAGAATGGTGATTTTAAGTGGGAGTGGTGAGCTAGAAAAATTGATCTTGAAGAAAGCAGGTTTTATGTTTCTAATCACGTGTAATTCAAGAGGGTGAGGCACAACAACCTCTATTGAGGCGAATGATGCCCACTGAGATAGGTGAGCCACCACACAATGTTGAACCTCACATTATTGAAAATCATATTCACGAAAAATTATGCGACCTTTACGTAGGTCAGAAAAGACTAGAAAGCACTATTAATTTTGATGATTTTATAACCTATCTTAATGAGATTGACTATGATTCAAGTAAGATTAATGATCTATCTCTATAAAGAGGCCATTCTGAGTGCTCAATCAACTCGATGGCTTGAAGCCATGAATGATGAGTTGAAATCAATGGAGCTTAATAACGTTTGGGATCTTGAAGAATTACAAAAGGTTTTAAACACATTGGTTGTAAGTGGGTCTATAAGACCAAATTAGATCTAAAGGGAGCGTTGAAAGGTATAAAGCTCGATTGGTTGCTAAGGGTTTCACTCAAAAGGAAGGTGTGGATTATAATGAAACTTTCTCTCGGTATCCGAGGAAAGATTCATTTAGAATAGTCGTGACTTTAGTAGCTCATTATGATTTAGAGTTACATCGGATGGATGTTAAAAGCGCATTCCTTAATGGTAACTTGCATGAGAATGTACTATATGAGCACTGACGAGAAGGTTTTTTTTGGTTAAAGGCGAGGAACATATGGTATGTAGACTTAAGAAGTCCATATATGGGTTAAAACAGGCTTCTCGACAATGGTATCTTAAGTTTCATGAGGTGATGAGTAATTTTGATTTTAAAAAAAATATAGTGGATTAATGCATATACTTGAAGGTCAGTGGGAGTAAATTTGTTATTCTTGTTTTGTATGTTGATGATATATTACTTGCAAGTAATAACTTAGACATGTTGCATGAGACCAAACGTTTTCTTTCTGGAAATTTTGATATGAAGGATCTCGGTGAAGCCTCTTATGTTATAGGTATTGAAATTCATCGAGATAGGTCTCGTGGGATATTAGGATTGTCCCAAAGAGCTTATATTGACAAAGTTCTTAACAAATACAACATGTAAAATTGCTCCCCTACTGTCGCCCCTATTGTTAAGGGTGACAAATTTGGCTCATATCGATGCCCTAAGAATCGACTTGAGCGTGATCGAATGAATCTTATTCCTATGCTTACGTGGTTGGGAGTCTTATATATGCGCTCAAGTTTGTACACGTCCGGATATAGCGTATATAGCTGGCATGCTTGGGCGTTATCGGTCAAATCGAGGTTTAGATCATTGGAAAGCGACAAAAGGGTTTTACGCTACTTACGAGTCTTAAGGATTTTATGCTTACATTAGAAAAAAATAGATAACCTTGAAGTTGTTGGTTATTACGATTACGATTTTGCTAAGTGTAAAGGCGAAAAAAAATCTACATCGAGGTACATTTTATGCTTTTGAGGAGGCCCTATTTTTCGTGGAGAACTCATAGCGAGGAGTTAACTACCACTTCCACGATGATGGCGAGAATATGTGGCTTGTTATCATCTTACTTGTCATCGCCGTATTATTGAGGAATCTTATTTGAGGACTTAAGGTTGTAGATTCCATTTTGAGGCCATTGAAAGTATTTTGTGATAATAATTCTCTTTATTAGTTTTTCCAATGACACTAGTTTGAGTGGTCTTTGGACTATACCTCGACACTAAGTACTTATTTGTCAGGGAAAGAGTTGAAGATCAAAGTGTTGTCATTAAGTATATTAGTACGCATGATATGTTAGCGGATCCACTTACGAAAGGCTTACCACCCAAGCTCTTTTTAGAGCATGTTGCCAGCATGGGTTTAACTGGTAGTCTTAATTAGTGAGTTATTTTGATGTAAGACAACAATTTTGAGCTCGTTGTTTTGAACTTCACATTATGTTTATGGTTTCTTTATTCTCTTTATTGTGCACACTTGAGAACTTGTGAGCAAACAGTACGGTTATGTTTTGGACCATATGAATGAGTTTAATCTATTACCACTTATGTAAACTCTATTCATACTTGTTATGCTTAATGTTAATCTTTGTTTTAATAAAAGTACTAATTGTGTAACTAATGGGGATCTTGTGTTAATAGTGACACAAAGATTGTATTAATTCGCATTGGTGTTTTTATTTGAACAAGATGTAGATATTAAATTAATACTTGGCCAAATTAATGATTGTAAGCGTTATGTTTTGTATATAAATAGTATTTGACCAGAGTGGGAGAATGTTGGAATATTTTATTTCCTTATGTGGCCTTTCTTATTTATGTAATTATTGGGCTTACATATTGTATTAATTTAATCACTTTATTTATGGGTTTGGTAATTAATTATGTGGCCTATAAATAATATTCCTAATAGTATTTGGCATAATGGGCCCTAGGGTTTCATAATCTTGATGGGCGATTTTGACCCTTAGCTATTATATAAATAAAGCAGTTAGGGTTTGGTCCCGATTTGTCGTCTCGAGAATTTTTATATACACCTATACATCCATCATAAGATTGAGAGAAGCGATTGAAGACCTTCAGCCCTTAAAATCATACAGATGGAGCGTAATACATCTGAGATGACTTCTCTCGATTCATTTCCTTTATAATTTGTACAATAATATTATGATTTTGATTGATTTTATTTTATTGGCTAAGTAATTAGTATATGAATACTTAGAAAGCTAATATATAGATCCCATAATATATGACGTTTTAGAATTGTGTATAAAATTAAGAAAATGATTGTATAACATTAAATATTATATCAATTGTTTATAATATCTAGAAGCAGAAAGCCTTGGCCAGAGACTCAGGAGACTCTTGCCACAGGCCCAAAGTGAAGGGGCCCAAAATTTTTAATTTGACTCTAGACTTCTACTCAAAACTTCAATGACCCGGTCTTCACTTTTTAATTTCTGCTTGGTGCTTCGTTGAACTCTTCTCTGCACTCTCTGCAGTCCTCACTCCTCACTTTTTTGTTCGGTGTTTACTGCAAGCCAAGAGCAATCAAACAAAAAAAAAAGCACTTCAAAAAGCAAAATACAAAAAAGAAGAAAATATAATCATCTCAAGCAAGCTAATATCTTCTTTTAAGCTTTTTGTTCTCTATATTACTATGATCTTTCAACTTTCTGTTTCTCTTGTTTTGCAACTTAATAATTAATATTAATCATTTTTACGTATGAATTAGAGAATTAAGCGATAAATTATTTAATTAGTGTATTAAATAAATTAGAGAAAATATATTTTAATATTATAAAATGATTTTAAATAAGAATAAAGTGTTTAAAAATATTTTGAGTTATAAAATAGAACTTTTAATATTTTTGAAGAATTTTAATTAATAATTTAATATTAATGATATTAGATTTATTTAATTATTAAATTAAATAAATAATGGAAAAATGATTTTAGTGATTTTAAAATGAGAAAATGATTTAAAAATATTTTAAGTTATAATTAATGACTTTTAATATTTTGATGAGAATTTCATTAATATTTAAATATTAATGGTGATGGTTTAAAATAATTTTAATTATTTTAAAAATCATTTAAGGAGAATATTGGGGAATTAAAAATATTCTAAGTTAATATTAATAACTTTAATATTTTGAAAAATATTTCTGTATGAATCAATATTAATCATTTTTTTACTATTCTGCAACTTTTTTATGCGGTGTATTAGTTTAGCGTTAATTTCTTGTAAAAATCTTGATCCTAGTAATTTGAGGTTTTAACTGTGCTTTTGGGGTTTGATGATGTGGATCTGACTTTGTCTTGTATACTGAACTAATTTAGTAATTTCAGGTGTAATTTTTAATATATCATTTTCACACTACATAATTAGTTCTTATTTGCTATGTATACCTGCTACAGTTTACATCATTTTATTTGTTTGAATTTTCTCCTATTTTGTAAATTGTAATACATATAACATATTTGTGTTAACTTTTTCTTATTTATTATTTGTTTCAATGAAAACTTGCATTTGGGATTCTTATTCTTTATAATTGGAAGTTTCAAGTGGAAGAAAATATACTCAAAATCCAGTTTTATTGTTCGTTTTGTTAATTAGTTTTATTGTTTTTTTATTGCGTTGTGTTTATTATAAAAATTAAAAATGTTTCGTAAGAAACAACTTTCCGGAAATCTCAAGAGACAAAAAAAGAAAAAAGAAGAAGAAATTGCTCAAAGTTTAAGAGGATCTTTGAATAAATATTTTGTTAAACAAATCAATGCTTCACTTGAAAATTTAGATGAAGATTTACCAAATAAATATGAACAACAAATTCAATTGGAAGAATGAGTAGAAAATGAGAATGATGTGAATGAAGAAATTGGTAATCTAGATGAAAATGAAAATAGTGATGAACCTTTCCTTGATGAAAATAAAAATATTGATGAACCTTGCCATGAAAATGAATGTCCCGAAACAAGATTTGATTTGAACATTTATGATCCATGAGTTTGGGATAATCTTGATGTAAAAATGAGAGGTTTACTTGTAGAAAAAGGTCCCCTAAGAGAAACTAATCTCAAATTCCCCATGGACGAACACAATAGACATTTTTCTTTAAATTATTATCTTCGCACGTTACCAATTGGGGAAACTAAGGATTGAAAATGGCTAGTGTACTCAAAGGAGTTGGATAAAGTGTTTTGTATCTGTTGTAAGTTGTTTAAAACAATGAATTCTAGAAGTCAATTAACTAGTGAAGGAACTAGAGATTGGAAACATCTTGGTGAGAAGCTTAAACAACATGAAAACAGTATTGAACACCTCACTAACTTGAGGTCTTGTGTTGAATTGCAAATTAGATTGAAAACAAATCAAACAATTGTTTAAAACAATGTTATTGTCAGAATCATCGCTGTTGTGAAATGTCTTGCTATACATAACTTGGCTTTTTGTGGAACAAATGAAAAAAATTTATGAAGATGGTAATGGCAACTTTTTAGGCCTACTTAAAATGATTGCAGAGTTTGATCCAAAGAATGTCTGACACCATTTTGACTCATTAAAGATAAGAACATTCATTATCATTATCTTAGCCATAAAATTCAAAATGAGTTGATAGCTATTTTAGCATCAAATGTTAAACATGCAATCATTGAAAAAATAAAAACATCTAAATATTTTTCAATCATTCTTGATTGTACTCCTGATGCAAGTCACAAAAAATAAATGACTTTAATATTGAGGTGTGTAGATGTTTCAAGTACTCCAATAAATATAGAAGAGTACTTTTTAGAGTTTCTGAATGTGGAAGATACATTTGGATTAAGAATTTTTAATAAATTGCAAAATGTAATGGAGTGCCTTACACTTAATATTGATGATGTGAGGGGACAAGGTTATAATAATGGCTCTAATATGAAAGGGAAAAATCTAGGTGTACAAAAAAGATTACTTGATATAAATCCTAGAGCATTTTACATGCCATGTGGTTCTCATTGTCTCAACTTAATAGTTTGTAATATGGCCAAGTCATGTGTTAAAGCAAAATCTTTTTTTGGAGCATGTCAATGCATATATACGGTATTCTCTAATTCAACAAAGCGATGGAATGTGTTACTTGATTACATAAATGGTTTGACTTTGAAATCATTGTCAACCACACGTTGGGAAAGTCACATTGAAAGTGTCAAAGCAATAAAATCTCAAGCTTCACAAATCAGAGAAGCTTTATTTAAATTAACAGAAATTAATGAAGATGCCAAATTGAGTAGAGATGCTCAAAGTTTAGCATTAGGAGAGCTTTTAAGTTTTGAATTTATATTAAGTTTGGTTATTTGGCATGACATTTTGCATAAGATTAACTTAGTTAGTAAAAAGTTACAATCTGAAGACATGCGTCTTGATGCTGTTGTACTTCAATTAGAAGGACTTGTTTTATTTTTTGAAAATTATAGAATAAATGGGTTTGTTTCAGCCATGATTGATGCTAAAGAAATTTCCCTTGATATGGGAATTGAGCCTGTATTTTCAAAAAAGCGTCAAATTTGTAGGAAAAAGGCATTTTGATAAGGTTTCCAATAATGATAGGGAACAACAATCAGCTGAAGAATCATTTAGAACTGATTATTTTCTTGTTATAGTGGATATTGCTCTTAGTGAATTGAAGAGTAGGTTTGAACAATTGCATTATTTTGAATCAATTTTTGGGTTCTTATTTGATGCTGCAAAGTTCACTTCGTTTGATGATAATGAATTGAAAAATTCTTGTGTGAATCTTGAAAATGCTTTAAAACATGGTGATGTTTCTGATGTTGATGTAAGAGACTTATTTTCAGAATTACAGGTGTTGCAAGTGATGTTACCAAAAGAAGCATATGAAACAGATAAACCATGGACATCCATTAAAATTCTTGAGTTTATAAAGAGTGTGGATATGTTTCCTAATGTAATGGTTGCTTATAGGGTATTATTGACTATTCCTGTGACTGTGGCATCTGCTGAAAGAAGTTTTTCTAAATTAAAATTATTGAAATCTTACTTGCGGACCATCATGACTCAAGATAGGCTAAATGGATTAGCGATATTATGCATTGAAAAGGATATGTTAGAAAATATTAAATATGATAGTATAATTGATGATTTTGCATCCAAAAGTGCAACAAGAAGACATTTTAAATGATGTTTTGTGGTTCAGAATTCATTGCTATTTTTTTTGTAGGTACATGTGATGATTCTTTGCTTCGATTAATTGTGGAGGATGAAAAGAAGATTGATCAAATCAAGAAATGCTTATGGAGTTTCGGGAGGAAGCATATACACTCAAATATGTAAGTTTTATTTTTTAATGCAATGATTACAATCCGGGGTACTCTTTTTCCTTCATTTGGGGTTTTGTTTCATTGGATTTTTCCCAAACAAGGTTTTAATGAGGCCCTAAAGTGTTCTTCCTTATCTTTTATAAATTCTTATAATTTTAATAAAATTAATTAGTTGATAATTTATTTATTTTTTTTGTTTAAATTATATAAAGGGGGCACACTTTGATAAAATTTGCTCCGGGCCTTGAAAAACTCAGGATCTGCTCTGATAATATCTTTTATTATATTTATCTCATATTCCCCTCTCTCTCATTTGTAATATTTTTTCATGAGTGGTAATTTTAGAAAAATTGTGATTTATTTTTCTAGATTATATAAAATACCAAATAATTTTAAAAAATAAATTATCTAAAATATTAAGTATATAATATATTATGAGACTGAAGGAATACGTTGCAAGTGCAAGACGAAAACGCATTTTAAGGAGAGCTTTTCATTCGATTATAATAAATCAATCAGTCGTTATATTAAATTAAGAATGTAGTATTATATATACAATACGGGCATTGGATTTGAGAGATGAGATCTATGCAACGGATGGGTGAGAGTGATGTCGTGTGTCGGATGTATAAAAATAAAAATTCTATATACTCTTTCTTTTCTTTCTTAACAGATTATCCTTTAAAAAAAAAAAAATTATTTAATTTTTTATATTATCTCTATTTTTTCTCATTGTCTCAAAAAAAAAATTCATTTGTATTAATAGTTTCAATAGTGATAAAATTTTAAATAAATTTTAATTTTTAAATAATAATATTAAATAACTTTCTTAATATATATATAAAAATTTTAAACGATAATTTTTTAAAAACAGAGATAATATAACCCTAGCCTAGCCTGTCATTGGGAAAATATGAACCCTTTATTTGTTTTAATAAGAAATATATGATGATACACATACATCGGAGGAACAGCTACCGATAGAGCCAAAAGAATAAGTAATAAGATAGTAAGATCCGAGCCAAAAGCAGTTGAATTTTATATAATGTATTACTAATATACCAGTATTAATATAATTAATTATTAATTCTCTTTCTTCCTATTTTATGTTCAACACACTACCTAGCTCAGAGTATATTATTAATGTCAAGGTTTAATAATATTATAATTACTAGAAAACTATGATAAAATAATTAAATAATAATAAAAATTTATAAAAAAATCTCAAAATTACAAAAAATATAAATTCCTATCAAAATCAAGTCACTACAAAACATTCTACGAGCTTCATAATTCCATTTTCTTAATTTTTATCTCATAAAGAAAGTGTTGAAATAAGATACATTTAATTCAAATGCAGAATAGATAAATTTAATAATTATACCTTTCTATGGTAACACCTATTAATTATATATGCCTTCTAACTGTGACCACCCCACTAGCTCGTCGATAGCCACCCCATGATACCACGGCTACCACAACACCCCACCCCTGACCATAGGATTTATTTTATTGGAGTACATTATAAGTATAATATGGAAACTCATAAATCTATAATATTTTTTAATATTTTTACGCGTAGGTATCACTCTTTAATTATTTACTATCTCTTTTTTATAATAATAATTTAATTAGAGAGTGAGCTTTATATATAAAAATATCAAAAATTAAATTTATCCGTTTCCTACGAGTATATTTGTATGCATTAATTGATGTCTGAATATGATATGCATGGCAATGGCAATGGCAATGGCATGCATGAATTTATTTTGGATGAATAGTCAAATGTGATTGATAAGAAAAAGGAAATTAATATTTTAAATAATATTTTGCGTTTGAATTTATTAAATCCATTCATAATTCTTGTGAAATTAAAGGATGACGTGTAAATAGTATAACTTTTTTACAGTTCCCTAAAAAAAACTATACTACTACGTACGTACCACCGTGCAGAGAGGGTAGGGTGAGTGCCCACTGTCTTACAAAATGAGAGACTTGTCAACAGGTATCACGGACCAGATCGTATCATTTGTCTCTCTCTCTGACTCTCTTCTTCAGAGCCTCTGCTGCCAGAAAAAAAAAAAAGAAAACTAGGGCAGGCTTTCTGCTTCTGCAACAGTCAACAGTTGTAATAGGAAAGGGGTCCAATACCACCCCACCCCACTCCACCCCACCCCACTCTACCCGACCCTACCCTACCCTACCCTACCCTATACTTTAATTATGTCGTAATCATTATATGCACTCTTCTCTTTTCTTTTACAAATTAAGGCAACCGGCCTTTTCAGCTTAAACAAACAAACAATCCCAACCATTTGTACGCTTACTTCTCTTCTCTAATTCTCATCCTTCGCAGCTACTCTAACTTTGTGATGATTCGGATTTTTACAAATTATTAAATAAAAATTTAATAGATAAAATTCTTATTATGAGATATTAGACCATATATTATCTCATGAACATATAATTTGTTACTAACATTTATTCTGTATTCTTATCCTTTTGTAACTACATTATCACTTTGTATTTTGTACTTATCAGCTGTAACAATATCATTGTAATCATCTTTATGTAAATATAAGATAACACCACCTATTATGGTGTGTGAGTGTTTTATAAATCTTGTGGTTTATCTTGGTATCAGAGCCACCCTACTAACATTTTTTTTTCCCGATCCAATGGTTGCCTCCAGTTTTCCATCTTCCTCTTCTTCTACTCAAGCCCACACATCTGCCGCCTCTTCTCCTTCAATTATTATACCTTCCTTTTCCTCATCTTTCACTCCAACACAACATAACTTGACTCTTAAACTTCGAGATAACAACTATCTACTATGACGCACCCAAGTTGTTCCCTATCTCAAAGGCCTTAAGTTATTGAGTTCTTGATGGTTCCTTTCTCGCCCTCCAGTCAAAGTCCAACTTGAAAGCAAAGAGTCTCCAAATCCAGATTATCAACCATGGATAGATCAAGATAATCTTCTATCAAGCCTTCTTATCTCCTCGCTCCATGAAACTGTCATTCCCACTGTCGTTGGTCTTGAAACTTCTGCCCAAATATGGACAGCTCTTGAATCTACTTTTGCATCTACTTCTACATCTCGTGTTCTTCATCTTCATAATGAACTAAGTCGTCCTCAAGGTGCAACCGAGGCTGTTATCTCTTTTCTCAATCGTCTCAAAACAGCGGCAGATGAATTAGCTGCAATCGAACGTCCCGTAATTACTGCGGACTTCAATGTTCATGTTATAAATGGTCTCAAACCAGAGTTTGAATCTCTTGTCACTGCCCTCTCTACTAAAGCTAACCCCACTCCGTTTCCTACGCTCCGTGGTCTTTGTGTTGATGTGGAATCACGTCGAAATCTCACATGTGTTGTAACCCAACTTGGTTCAACGACAATTTCGTCTCCTCCCATACCAAATGAAAACACTCCTACTGTTCACCTCACAAACTCCCAACGTCCATCTCACTTCCGCAGCCAACATCATACATGGCGTGGTTCACATCGTAGTCGCGGCGAAAATAATCGAGGTCGCAATTCCTATCGTGGTCGTGGTCGTGGCCAATATCATTTTCCTCCATTTTCCTATCATCAGTATACACAACCTTTTACATTCAACCAACCTCATGACTCCCACTCAATTCTTGGTCCACCACCAATGTATGCTATCCATAATTCTCCAGTAGCCCATCACACATGTTTTGGTTCATCTATCCCATCAACACCTCCTCCTCCTCCTCCCTCTTCTACTGATGTCTCCTGGTTCCCAGATAGTGGTGCCAATTTTAACGTAACTCCTGATCTTGAATCTCATACTTCACCGCAAGAATATCATGGTAATGATCATGTTCATATTGGAAATGGTAAGGGTCTTCCTATTACTCATATTGGCTCAACTACTCTTTCTTTTCCTTCAAATACTTTTCAATTAAATAATGTTTTATGTGTTCCACATATTTCCAAATCATTAATTTCTGTTCATCAGTTTACTAATGATAATAATTTTTTCTTTGAATTTCATCCAAACTTTGTTCTCATTAAGGATCGACGCACTCATCGTATCCTCCATCACGGGCCAACTAGTGATGGTCTTTACATCCTCCGCTCCCGTGGGACATTTCTTCCTCAGGTTAATATAGCCGAGCGCACTACTCTTCATGGTTGGAATCAACGCTTGGGGCATCCTCATCCTCGTCTCCTTCATAGTATTTTAGGTTTGCATAATCTTCCTTGTTCAAACAATAAAAGCTTGCCCATATTTACCGCTTGTCAAATGGGCAAAGCTAGTAGATTACATCTTCCTGTATCTACTTATTCTAGTTCTTCTATTCTAGACTTAGTTATTGCCGATGTTTGGGGACCGGCTCCCATTATCTCAAATAATGCAAATAAATTTTTCCTTTTAATTGTTGATGATTATTCTCGATACATGTGGTATTTTCTGATGAAGTCTAAATCTAAGGCACTTCCAACTTTTATTTCTTTCCAATTATTTGCAGAACGACAATTTAACACCAAATTAAAATAAGTTCAATCAGATTGGGGGGAGGGGTGAATTTCGCATAATTTCCACCTATTGTGCTTCTCAGGGAATTCATCATCGTGTTTTTTGCCCACACACCTCAGCACAAAATGGATTAGTTAAACGAAGACATCGCCATGTTGTCGAAACGGGTCTCCTACTTCTTGCCAATTCTGGTGTTCCATTTGTGTTTTGGGACTATGCATTTGAAACAGCCGTTTACTTAATCAATCGCCTTCCGACTCGCACAATGTCCTCAGTCTCCCCTTATGAAGTTGTTTTTCATCGATCACCTATGTAAGACCCCAACTTATTATAAATAATATTAAATTTCATCTATTTATTATTTTGAAATAGTAAGGGTTGATTTGATTAATGTGGTTAGTTATGGGTAAAATGCGCAAATATTTCAAGTATGCAAGTGGTTATAAAATATTCATTTTTATCGGAGAATATTCGTTTGGTCGTGGAATATTCGTACAACGGCGCAGCCTTATGTGGGCCCCATAACGGAAAGCGATTGGATGAAGAAAATGACAAGTATAAGTTGTTTTTAAATAACGGCGTAGTTGTTACCGTTAATACTGTTGGAATACTCGGTAGTTAAAACACTGTAGCACACGAAATTGGACCAATTATTGATTCTTACGTAGGAAGGCATTACTCAATAATTTTTACAGTAGTTACTGTTTAATATTTTATTTTATTGATTCAATAATTGCTACGTTAAAATTTTATATTATTGTTGTTTCAATAATTGTCACTACACAGTATCTTCATTATCAGATCAATAATTCATATTATTTGAATAATATTATTAGATAACATTATTGGCAATGTCTAGAAAGTTCTGTCTAAGGAGAGGTTTGGTCACCTTATTGCGTGCCAATAAGCAGAAATCCTTATTGGAAAGCCCCCTCTTTCCTGGGAACTGCCTGGTTGTCAGTATTGTGATTTTGTAATATTATTTGTGAATAATTAATTATTGATTTGTATGATAAGAAAAATATTCATTTTATGTGGATATAGATGGAGAAAATTTTTAATGAAAATTGTTGAAAAATTGTTATTTTATCTTTTCTGATAAATAATTCATTTAAATATATTATTATATTTTAATAATATAATAATGGTGATATTTTTACAATGAATGTGGGATATACGAATATATGAGGAGGAAGAGTATTTTTGTTGCAAAAATTATTTAAAACATGTTAAACATGTCGGCGGACCCCATTTCTTGACTGAAATTGGTTTATAGCCCGTAAAATCGCCCGTTTATGAATTTCGATCAACTTCTGTTTGGAATTTGGAAAAACATAAACTTACAAAGTTGTAGAGAATAGAATTTCCTATGAAAAAGACATGTGGTTTGAA